>CM035416.1:112430531-112668031 GCA_020310875.1 Ceratopteris richardii | reverse complement strand
CAGTGTGCATCATTTTAGATGGAGAATCTCTCTGAATCTTTGTTGCTGCGGTCTCAAGAGATCCTGTCGTGTAAAGCATCCGCAGATATTAAGGGGTTATGTGATGGAGAAACGAAAAACACGGAGAAATGCAAATGGTTAGCTCTCCAATGCATGATTTCACAGCGCATAGTAAAACAGCGTGTCTCCATTATCTAGATAATCTTCAGTTTAGAGCCTTAAGCTCGAAGTAGTCGATCACGTGACAGATTTCCAGTTTAGAACCTTAAGCTCGAAGTGCATGATCACGTGCATCTCTTGATTCCTGCGGTTGCGAGAATAATTATGTTGTGGATCTTCATGAAATCAGCCGTAGAAAATGCATTTTCAGGTATGTATCACGATCATGCGATAGTGAGTTGAATCAACAACTAAAGAAGCGAACTGTTTAACACTCTCTACTTATATGTATAGAAATAAAAGAGAAGAGTACCAAAAGTTCAGATCCATCGTACAGACCTAGTTTAAACTCCACTTTTTGGTACAGATCTGAATTATGAAGCTTGCTGAGAGCTTTAAGTGTACAAAACATTCTCGTCATTACTTTATCGCAAGGCTCGATTTCTAAATCAACTTCCGAGTTCACCATGTTATTATCTTATACTTTTGAAATATAAAGGACTGCCACCCACATCATGCTTCGCCACATGTATTTATACTATGAGGCGCAGATTAACTAACTTTCCTTCTCGACAAGATTGAGTCATCTTCGTTTAACAAGTTGTTATTCTCCGATCGTTTGTCATTGTGTGCAAACCTTTAGAAAGTGAAGTAATTATTCCCGATCAAGCGTAATCCAACTCGAACGTTGCAATCCATGTGGAATCCGCACAATTCGTCTCCTGTTATGTTGATCCATTGTCGTCTCTCTTCTTTTCCCACACTTTAGATATGTACATCTTCTATAATCTGCGCGCACTCCCTTCAAGAAATGACTCATATTTGTTTGATTGAGGGGTATGTAAGATTCAAGGAACTGCACCTGCACCAAGCATACCTTTTTCTTTTCGCGATTAAATAATTAAAAAGTAGATACTCTGTATTCTGCAAAAAAAAACAAAAGATAATAGTAAACCAATGAATCGTTATGAACATGTATACCTCATATTCGCATACACATCTATGTTCACCTAGGCACACTCTATGGCACTTGCGAGTTTCGACACACTGTGTGTAACCGTACATACATACACACACGGATACATACATACACACACATCCATGCACACATACATACGATAGCAGGCACACAGACATACAAATACGATAACCCGCAAGAAAGCACACATGCACATACAAATACATACACATGCACATACAAATACAATAAAACAAGCATGCACACATGCGTATGTGCATACATATATGCATACCTACAAAAATACACACAACTACATACATACATACATATATACATACATAAATGCATGTGTACATAGATACTTATATACATATGTACATACTTCTTTATATACATGCATACCCACCTTCATATATACATATGTACATAGATACATGCATGCATACAGACATTCATACAAGCATACATACGTACATACACACACATACATATATATATATATATATATATATATATATATATATATATATATATATATATATATATATATATATATATATATGCATCAATGAATGCATGCATGCAAATATCTATATATATATATATATATATATATATATATATATATATATATATATATATATATATATATATATATATAAATACATACATACATAGGTACGTACATTCCAATAACACATTATTGAAGCATATGTACATGCGTACATGCATACCAATCACCATCGTTGAAATACATAAACCATCGCTCCATTTTCACACCATCACACTACAATGAATAGGTCTTGCACATGCACTTAAATGGTTCCCTTACTAACTATTGGTGTGAAAAGTTTCACACATCAAGAATACACGTCTTTTCACTTCTCTCATCAGTCATCACTGTCTCCCTCTCAAGTGTTCAACCCTATGAATGTTCTCACAAGGATTACTATTATTTAAAGGCCTATCACTAATTTTATATGGTGCACAGTAGGTTTTTTTTTCAAGTTTGATTTTTACAAGAGGAAAAATCTTCAAAGTCTACAGGTTTTTTCGTCGTTTAATTGTGATAAACGATTTGTTTTTTCTATAAATGTTTTCTATGATCAAATTAATCTTTGTTCAGTTGATGCAAAGATACCGATTATCCTTTGTATATCAGTAGATATATAAGTAGTAATATATTTTCATTTCTTCTTCTAGAAGTGGTCCTTCCTTAACAGAAAATTTATACAGCGATATTGTGTTAAAGTCTTTTATATACATATATGTAGGTAATTGTGCATATATAATGTCTTCCATATATATTGTTATATATAGAACATCTATATGTACAAATGCTCTTTAAATTAAAAAAAAAAGTCTTCTCTCTAGATGCGAAATATATTTTGCTTATTGATACGAGATGTCACATCTTTGGGAGGATTTATAGCTTTTGGAAAATCATTATTTTTATGAACTAACGTAATTATAGTCCATTTCTTAACTTACCACTGCATAATTTTATTTTTTCACTTTTTCTTGGTCATTGTTTCATAAAACTTTGACTAGTTCTTTATTTATGGTGGCATTTGGAAATTTATGAAATTATACGAGGCAAAAGATAGTAATATTCTTAACTTTGGAAACATGCATCAATGATTTAGCATATGTGCACGATGGTTCATTAGCTCCACTCCTACACCCTCATGATCGTGTTGATCAGGAGATTCAAGGTAGTCATCAATAAACCCTAAAAGAAGAGTATATCCATACATGCATACAAGTTACACTATCAACATGTAATAGCTGTTATCTTTCACCTCATTTCCATACACCAAAATGATTTTGTCTTTATCGAATAAACCCTACCTTCTACGCCTCCATGTTTCTCACCATGTGTCAAGAAACCTTAATTTGTTCTAATCTTCTTAACTACGAAAGTGCTCCAACAGTCTGACATATTCTTGTACTTGTCACACTATAGATTTTATTCCCTATCAATGCATGTATGGTTACCAGTCTCCCATCTTTACAACACCTACAAATCTATTTCAACATGGCTTAAGGGTAAGATTACTTCATCTTCATTTATTAAATTACATGCTTTATAGGTATATGGATATTTATTATTTGAACAATATGAGATGTTTTTATACTTTAAGTGAACAAGAGTACTTGTTGGTGGGAGGTCACTTAGATATTTGATAAAGGAGGGTCAAAACTTTGTCAAAACAAAATACATCAAGTACATTATTTCCCACTTTCATAATCAAGAAGAGAACTAGCTATGTCAAAAAGAGATGATTCTCTAATCTAAGTCAAATATTACATATATCCCTTGTTACAAGTTCCATTATAGAATCGGAGGGAATTGTATACCCTCAGTTATGTTCTCATAATATTTTATCACACAAAATGTCTAATCCAAATGACATCAAACGTATCCATGCACTTTAAAGCCTAAACCAATATGCACATCCTTACTTGTAAGAGTAAAACGATAAAAACAACATGTTATATAGTTATCTGCAGTATATTTATTGTTGGAGAATTCCTCTCCTATTCGGAGCGGAAAGTGTACAAGACCTTCTTAGGATCAAGACTTTTGCCAATAGTTGAACCTTCAAATGAAAATTGATACCAACTGAAAACTGCAATGAACTTGAAACTTTGGTCACTAAGACTAGACATCTATAGCTTTCAAATGAGTAATCAAACACTCAATTTGGAGTAGATTTGGGTTGGCAAGCTATTGATTCAAAACAGGCTACCTGTCCACTCAGTTAGGCTGAAAACGGGACTTCACTAAAACCTGAATAACTCACAGAGCATAAAGAATTTGATAAAACTATTCTAGATAAAGGAATTAAGCAAGATAAGCTTTCTAACAAGTGTTTAAAGTCTAAGATTGGATACATAATTTAGAGATATGACTCTCACAAGTAGACTACCCAGAAATGGGTATGCGGGTGGATATAGTCTATGAGAGTGAAGTGAATGAAATCACTCAAACCAAATGAACTAGCTACAAGGGGACTTCCATGCCTTCTTCCTCTATTCTTGAGTGTCCTCCCTTGCGGCTTTTATAGCCAAGTGACCAAAAAACTATCATGATGAGTTTGAGAGCTCTTCTCCATAACTTCTCCACTACTTTGGACAGCCACTCCTCTTACAATTGAGTTTTTGGATTTGATTCTCTTTTGGACTCCACTACTTGCTAAAGTAAATGCTTCGATTTTTCATTTTTGTATTTTCCTTCTACTTGAAGAAAATCCTTTTTGTAAAAATATATACGAGCTTACTTCTTTATTTTTAACACTCCCCCTCAAGCTCACATGTGAGCCTGCACCTTCAGCCATATCCTGCAAATTGATGTCATCCTTGAACCTCTTTGGCTTAGAAGCATCTAAGGACTTTGTAAACATGTCTGCAACCTCGTCATTAGTAATGAACATTATATCCACATCCTCGCTCAAAATGTTTTGTCGAACATAATGATAATGCACTTCTATGTGCTTGCTTCATGCATGAAACATTGGATTGTTTGTGAAGTGAATGCTTGACATGTTGTCACCATAAATTGGAATGATCTCCACCTCCACATCAAGATCAACCAAGAGCTTCTTAATCCACATAGCTTCACAAGTTACAAAAGCTAATCCTCTATATTCAGCTTCTGTAGATGATAGTGCAATAGTAGGTTGCTTCTTCGAGCGGAACGTGATAGGTTTGCTACCTATCATGAACACATAACCTGAAGTGGATCTAATTCTATCTTTCTTTGAACCAACCCAATCAGCATCACTAAAGCCCTTTACCTACAATTCTTCACCATATTTATAAAACAAGGCATGATTGACTGTGTGCTTCACATATCGTAGCACTCGATTGGCTGAATTTAAATGTTCACTTGTTGGAGCTTGCATAAATTGAGAAAGAAATCCAACAATATAACACAAATTTGGTCTTGTGATTGTAGCATAGATCAATGAACCTATAATACTCCTGTATGTAGTTACATCATGTAACTTCTCTCCATCATTTAAGCAAAGCTTCACATTTCTGTCCATAGGTTGAGTGAGTGGTTTGCATTCACTCATTCCAAATCTAAAAAGAACATCCAACAAATACTTTCTTTGCATCAAGTAGATGCCATCTTTCCCATAGACTATCTCAATGCCTAAAAAGAATTTCAGCTCACCAAGATATGAAATTTTAAACTCCTTATCGAGTTTTCTTTTCATCTCTTGTATTCTTGCAACATTACTTCCTGTTATGATGAGATCATCAACGTATATGCAAATATATACCTGCTTGCCTTCTTCTTTCTTCATGTAGAGAGAGGGATTTGCACTACTTGGACTATACCCACACGTTGTGAGGTACTCGACCAATCTTTCATTCCAAGCACGTGGTGCTTGCTTCAGCCCATACAAAGCTTTCTTCAATCTACAAACAAAATTTGGATGCTTTTTGTCTTCAAATCCAATCGATTGACTCATGTATACCTCTTGTTGAAGTTCACCATTGAGAAAAGCATTTTTTATGTCAAGTTGGTACAATGGCCATCTCCTTGTTGCACTCATTGCAATCAAGGTTCTAGTTGTTCTCATCTTTGCAACCGGGCTGAAAGTCTCTTCATAGCCGATGCCATGAGTTTGCTTGAATCCATCATCATTTCTCTTTATTTTAAACACCCATTTGTTTGGAACAATCTTCATACCTTCAGCCTTTGGAACTAGATCCCATGTGTGATTGTCCTTGAGAGCTTTTATCTCTTCTTGCATCGCTTCTTGCCATTCGTTTTGTGTACATGCTTCTTCATATGCATCCGGTTCTGTCTTTGGCCACCTGTGTCATTTATGCAAAATGCTTTGCAATAAAACTATCATAGCTCAGCCTTTGAACTGGATATGTTGCTCTCAAAGACCTCCTTTCATTTGCTTTTGAATATTGCTTCTTCAACCGGTTCAGTTTTTCCTTTGGTGTAATCACCTCTTCATACTCTTCTTCACTTGCATTTGAATCACTATTTTGGGCAGCACTTTCAGCTTCAAATCTTTCATAACCTGATGTTGGTGATGAGGAATGACTCCTTAGTCTCCCCTTCCATGTTGAGCTTTCTCCAAGACACTTTTGGACTTGACATATGAGTGCTTGTTTGCTGAAATTCTTCTTGGGCAGCATCTCCATCATCTTCGCAATCTTCTTCAAGAATCTTCTCTTTCGCTTTGTCTCCAAACCATGGTCTTAGCTCATCAAATACCACAACTCGTGAGACTCATAGCTCCTTTGTCACCAAATTGTAGCACCTGTATCGCTTTTGCTCCGATGAATAACCAATGAAGATACATTTTTCTAACTTTGCCTCCATCGTTCTCCTTAGTTCTTGAGGGATGTGAACACAACACATACATCCAAAAACTTTAAGATGTGTAAGGTCAGATTTCTTACCGGAATAGACCTCCTCAGGAGTTAGATTATGCATTCTAGCCGTTGTGCAGTTGTTCATCAAATAAACGGCCATACTAGTTGCCTCAACCCAATAGTTTAGTGGCACCTTCATCTAGTTGAGCATGCATCTTGCAACTTCTATGATATGTCTATTTTTCCTTTCAGCTATTCCATTTTGTTGAGGTGTGTACCTACATGTAAAGTGTCCCTTGATGCCATTTTCATAAAGAAAATCTGAAAATTCTTGGGAGAAATATTCTCCTCCTCCATCGGACCTCAAGGTCTTTATGTAGTGTCCTATTTCCTTTTCTACCTATGGTCTAAATCTCTTGAACATGGAGAACACATCTGATTTTTGTTTTATGCAAAACATCCATACTTTTCTTGAATGATCATCGATAAAAGTGACAAAATATCTATTACTAGCCATCAATGGTTGTTGTGATGTTCCCCATACATCCGTGTGTATCAAGTTGAGGACATTCCTTGCCACATAGTTGCTCTTCTTGAATGGTTGTCGAGTTTGCTTTCCTAGTTGGCATGCTTCACAAAACTCTTGTAGTCCATCATCATTGAATCTCGGAAGACCTCTTACCACTTCATGGATGCCCATGTCCTTGAGCTTGGGAATGTTGATATGTCCAAACCTTTTGTGCCACAAATCGATTTCAGCAATCCTCTTGTTTCCAAACTGAATATACATCACCTTTCCATGTTGTTGTTTAATGTCCAAAGTGAACATCCTTCCTTCTTTCCTTCCTTGAGCAATGAACTTGAATCCTTCTTTTGGATTCTTTATAAAACATCCTTTTTCATTGAAGATAACATGATATCCTTTCTCTACCATTTGTCCTACTGAAATCAAATTCTTCGCAATAGTAGGAACATGAAGAACATCAGCCAATACCTTCTTATCTCCAAGCTTGATATCTCCAACATGCTCAATTGTGTGTTGAGTTTCATCGCCGGTCTCCACACATCCTTTTCCACTTGGAGCTTGTAGCTTTGTGAATAAATCTCCTTGGCATGTCATATGGTTGCTGCAACTTGAATCTATGAACCATTTTTTATCATCACTTCTCGAGTTGTTGTAATCACGCTTCATGGCAAGCATGGTTTGATTGTCTCCTTCACTTGATGTACTCAGATAGTTATTTTGGCTCCTTTGGTTGCCTCTATTCAGCCTTCCATTCTTTTGCCAACAATCATTTGCATAATGTCCTAGATTACCACAATGATAACATGTTATACCTTTATGAGCATTGTATGAACCTTGACCTCTTCCTCTATTTCTCCCTCGACCTCTTCCATGTGTGTTGTCATTTGAGTTTTCCTTGTTGTCCTCCGAGTTGTGTGGGCTGAAATTTGTGTTGTTGTAGCTTCTTCCTCTTCCTTTCAAGCCTACTCTTGAGTTCCTTCATCTACCTCGTCTTGGATATAACATTTGACTATGGCTGTCCTTACCTTTGTTGCCTTATCCTTGTTGAGCAACCTCTTCAGCCACAAAATTTGGTATAATCTCATCGAATGTTGGGAGAGGATCTCTATAAAGAATGTTTGTGATGAGGGGCTTCCAATTTTCTTCACTCCTCAAGCCATTGAGGGCTGTTTGGAAGATGTCTTCCTCTTCCATCTTGCATCCAACTGATGCTAGCTGATCTCGAAGCTCTTTGATCCTCAATGTATACTCACTAATGCTTTGGTTTGAGCTTTTCTTCATGTTGTTGAGCTCGTTCTTGGGTTGCATCCTCCGAGAGCTTGTTGGGATCTTGAAGGTCCACCGGTTGTGGATCATCTCCAGTAACTAGACTCCATAAACCTTTACCTTTAAGGTAATTTGTCATTCTATACCTCCAAGATAAAAAATTATCTTTGTCTAACTTCTCAACTTGTTGTCCTAAATCAGCCATTGAAAACTTCTAAGATTGAAGTTTACCTCAAGTATCTTGTGGCACTCTTCCTTGACTTTACGAAGCTCCACCTTGATTTGTAGCTTCTCCTTTGCTTCACTTCACTTTCATTGCTTTGCCTCTTCAAACTCCAATGCTCTAATACCAATTGTTGGAGAATTCAAGACATGCTACCTATCCACTCAGTTAGGCTAAAAACTTGACTTAAATAAAACCTCAATAACTCACATAGCATAAGGAAATTGATACAACTATTCTAAATAAAGGACGTACTTGCAATAAGCTTTCCAACGAATGTTTAAACTCTAAAATTGGATACATATATTGAGAGATATGACTCTCACAAGTAGACTACCCAGAAATGGGTATGCGGCTGAACATAGTATATGAGAGTGAAGTGAACAAAATGACCCAAACCAAATGAACTAGCTACAAAGGGACTTCCATGCCTTCTTCCTCTCTTCTTGAGTGTCCTCCCTTGCCTCTTTTATAGCCAAGTGACCAAAAACTCTCATGATGATTTTGAGAGCTCTTCTCCATAACTTCTCCACTACTTTGGACAGCCACTCCTCTTACAGTTCAGTTTTTGGATTTGATTCTCTTTTGATTGATTCTCTTTTGGCCTCCACTACTTGCTGAAGTAAATGCTTCCATTTTTCATTTTTGTATTTTCCTTCTACTTGAAGAAAATCCTTTTTGCAAAACTATGTACGAGCTTACTCCTTTATTTTTAACATTTATGTTCAATGATCATGATAATATGTACAAATTGTTTCGTGTAGTACCTAGATACTTTCAAAACCACGAATCAGAAACAAATTTTCCAGACATCACTAGAGATTATAGTCTAAATTTTGTAGCATCATTATCGCTAGAAAATCAAGCTTGAAATAATGGGTTCGAGATAGCTTCAATCGTCACACATACAACATTGATAGTTTTTAACTTCAACTTAAGTGTTTCTATAAGAAAATATGTATGTGTATATGCATGAATGTATGTGTTGTAAAACTCTCAGTGTAGACGAAATGATGATGAAATCTCAACTCAACCAATTATTATATAGTTTCTCATCTAGGAACAATAGTTAATTGTCATAATTTTGTCCCTCTATAGGAGAATGAGCATGGAAACTCCTCTATATACATTCTCATCTAAGGATGCAAGTTGGAGTTATCTAGAGCATGCACGTGCATGCATAGCCACAACATCAGCATGTGTAAGTAAGACACATTATCTATGGGACTCTACGCCTATTAGATATCCTTGTACACATGTGTTAAGTCATATCAAGATGAATTGAATCATTCTAGAAGGTCTTCTAGGTCTTATGGGAGAATGCATCTTCATCCCACTTGTGTGATTTGAAGCCAAGGCCTCTAGAATTTATCCATTATATTTAACCATTAAGCTCAAATTCTCTAGGTACTCAAGAAAAATATCAACTATGGGTGATTGTTGGCTTACTACGTGTATCTATATAAGATTACTCATCAAAAAATCAATACAATTAGGAATAGGGGTATGAAAACCTATTTGTCAATCGTCTTAAGGCTCGATAAGTGTTATGTAGAGTATCCTTTATGAGGTGGGAGCAAGGGCTGTGAACCACCTCTTAGCCATCTAAAAAAGGATACTCACATGAGTGCCAAGTGGCACTCATGTGAGAGGCCATGACTAATGCCTTTGATGGCAACTACAGAGAGAGATTTGGTATCAGGGCAGACTCCAAATGTGGCTAGGCAAAACATGCAAGAGAACTCCGTGTATGCTCTCTGACTGGAACCCATCATCATCTTTGCTCTCAAACTGCATGCAGAGAGACCCTCAAAAGTGAGTGGGAATCATTGGCAGTGACAACATTGGTATCGGATCAAGCTTGCATGCACAACAAGGCATCAATAGCCGCAGTGTGATGGCCATCAAAGCTAACGAAGGAACTCAACAATGGGTACTAACAGAGACGGGCATGGAAGGAAGATTGCCAGAGGTGACAACACACCAATGAGCTTCTCTCCTCTTCCCCTCCTCTTGGGTGATGGAGTGAAGGCTCTCATCTTCCTTATATCCTCCTAAACAATGGCTGCACATGCATATGTGGGATAATCGAGCTTAATCGACCGTCAATCCATAATTTTTTTATTTTGGAACAAGGCCAAGCTGAAGGCTAGAGAAGATTCAATTTTTTTCTTGAACTTTGTGGGGAGAGAACTTATGTTATAGATTATAATTTGAGGAAAACAAGGATGTACTTATGTATTATGGGCTGTGGAGATTGGGTATGGGTCAATAGCATGTTCAAAACGGATTCAGTTTCTCAGTTTTGAGCTCTCGAAGTCACTTCTTCATGAAGATTTGCTTTCCCATAGTCTAGTCTTGACATACCTATCTTCTCCACACCATAGCTTGGTGACGACGTGCGATTTCAAAAGTCTTTATCACATTACGAAGCTACACTTCTTAGCTTACTAAAAACCCATCAATGTTTGATTTGTAAAAGATTTGGTCAACCAAAATCTCTCAGCAACATTTTAGCAGGATCTAGGCAGCCGCTTTCAGGCCTAGTTTTTCATCATTTGGCATCCAAATCCACTTTTTTCACTTGGCATAGCTTTATATCTTTGAAGTACAAGTGCTTGAATACATCTTTTGGACTGATGAGGACTCTCAAACTTCAAAAGTTCTTTAGGTTCACTCAGTTTGCCCTATTGGGGCTATTGCTACATGATTTTGGTATCGTTCTTGTTGGTTTTTGGTCATTAGAACCTCCTCGAACCAACCAAACATTTCAAATTTTCGTTTGGGCCTAGCAAGGATTGAAGATAAACACCCTCGAGCTTCAAAGATCACTTGAATTTCGCTTCTGTAGCTTCATTTTGTACCAGGGAAGGGCTCTTGTGATATATTTCTCTTCTTCTTGCATATTTAAAGTTTACTTCCATTCTTCTTACATACTCTAGTTAGCAAACAGGGGTGGGGGGGATTGAAACATGGAGTCCAAAGGGAAACAAATAATAGAACACACTTCTCCATCTAAAGAGCAACTAGAGGATCCTCATCTTAGAATGGAAGAGGTAGAAATGGGGCAGGAAGTAGAGGAAAAACTAGAGGAAAAACTAGAGGAAAAAGAGCCTCAACAAGAAGAATATACCTATGAGGAACTTTTGGATGAGTTTGTTACTCATGACCAATTAGCACACTTAAAAGAACTGATCCTTAGGCTAGAGAGAGATGTAGGCAGCATCACATCTCTCATTCTGTAGCTCAAGTCTCAAATGATCTCACTTGAGACACATGTCACCTCTTTCCTAGCTAGGAAGGAAAGAGAAACCCCTGCTCTTCCTCTAGAGATGAATAGGAAAGTTCCTTCTTTTCCTAGTGGATACAAAGGAGAGAGCTCTAGGGAAGCTACACTCTTGAAAGACTTAAAGCTAGCTACCTTTACGGGGGATGACGGAGATAGAAACAAGGATGCAATCTACATTTTTTTACAAAAGCGGTGAGTCTCTCACTTAGCCAAGGGTTTGTTAGAGGCTTAGATAAAGCCATCAAGAGCGAGGTAAGAAGGAATGCACCTAAGACGTTTGAGGAGGCCATCAAGTATGCATAGATCTATGAGGACCATAACCGTCCTCAATATACTCCTATGGAGACCAATCAGCCCCTCAAGCCTCTTAGCATGACTAAGTTCAAGAAGAAGTGGCCATTGGGAAAAAAACAAAATTTTCATTAAAAAACAAAGATCATAAGGGCCTACATTACCTACATGTCAGTTTGAGAGGGCCAAAAGAGAGAACCTATGCTTTAGGTGTTTGTCTCCTAGCCATTCATAGTGGAACTATCCACTCAAGAAGAGGGAAGAAAAGAAGAGAGGAGCAGAGAGTAGTACAACCCCTGAAAAGGGCAAAAATGTGGTCCACCTAGTGCAGACACTTCCTATTCATGGCAGCTCTAGCTGCAAGGGAGTGGAAGTGATGCAAGAGGATATAGAGCAAACTTGTTGTTTAACTCAGTCATTGTGGTCATCGCAGTTTGGACCACATGACTTAGTTAAACCCCATGGTAGTGTATAGGGGACCAGGGTGCGAGTCATGATAGACAACTCTGCCACTCATAACTTTATAAACTGTGCTCTAGTCAAGAAACTAAAGATTCCATAGCAACCTAGTGCACATAAATACATAGTATCTATGATGCAAGGGGAAGACAAGAGCATATGGGATACTATGGTATCCAACTTGGAAGTCAAGATGTAGGAAATATAGATCACATGGACTTCCAAATTATGAATATGGAGAGGATAGATCTTGTGTTAGGTAGAGAGTGGCTACGCGGATTCGGAGACACACTTAAACATAGCTATCAAAACAAAACACTTAAGTTTGAAAGAAATGGAAGTAAATTTTCTATACAGGGAGAGAGATGTACGTAGTGCACCTCTCGTTTCATCTTCAGAGTTGTATAGTCTTTTTCATTTTAAGCATGTATAGAAGATCTTTTTATTGTATAGTCAGGACATTGAGCATTGTACAGACAATTCATCTAATGTATATTTTCATGCTAGGATTTTAAATATGGATAGCAATTTCTATTATTCTTTCTTGCAGGAGTGTGTGGTTAAACGTGTTCAAGATCTTAGGTTTGATTTTAGAGATGTTTTTCCCATTGGGCTACCACCTCAGAGAGGGGACATTGACCATGCTATTTAGGTAGTTACTAACACTAACCCTATTTGTAAGACAACTTATAGGTTTAGTGTTTCTTAGCATGAGGAGGTTCAGAGGCAGTTACAGAATTACTTAGATAAGGGCTTCATTAGACCTAGTAACTCACCTTGGGCATCGCAATGCTCCTAGTCAAGAAGAAAGATGGATTTGTGAGATTATGTACAGACTATAGAGCACTTAATAAGGTAACTATCAAAAATAGGTTTTCTATGCCTAGATTGGAAGACCTATTTGATCAGTTACATCAAGCTAGGTATTTTACCAAAATTGACCTCAGATCAGGGTATAATCAGATTAGGATTAGGGTAGAGGATGTCCCTAGGATTGCATTTAGGACTAGATATGGGCATTACTAGTTTTTGGTGATGCCTTTCGGTCTCACCAATGCTCCTGCCAATTTCATGAAGCTCATGAATAGTGTATTACAACCTTATCTAGGACACATTGTAGTAGACTTCTTGGATGACATTCTGATCTATAGTGCATCAGAAGAGGAGCATTTGAAAGACTTAAGAAAGGTATTTCAAGTGCTAAGGGAAATTTTATTCTTTGCTAAAGAGTCAATGTGTGAATTTTTGAAAACAGAGGTTAGATACCTTGGGCATATAGTCTCCTAGAATGGAATCCTAAAAAAAAAGTGAAAGTGTGAATTTTTCAAAACAAAGGTTAGATACCTTGGGCATATAGTCTCCTAGAATGGATCCTAAAAAAGTAAGGGCTATTATGGAATGGCCACATCCAAGGAACCTGGAAGAGCTGCAGATCTTCCTAGGTTTATCAGGTTTCTATAAAAAATTCATTAAGAATAATGCCAAAATTGTTGTCTCGATGGCAGGTCAGCTTAAAGAGAAGGAGAAAGCCTTTCATTGGGGAGACAAATAGAAGCAAAGTATGGATAAACTAAAAGTACAAATTGCTATAGCTCCTGTTTTACATATAGCAGATCCCAATAAGCCTTTTTTGGTTAAGACTGACGCGAGTGATTTTGCTATAGGAGCGGTTTTAGTTCAAGATGGTCGACTAGTAGCTTTTGAGAGTAAGAAACTAGAACTGGATAAGAATAATTACTTTATCTATGAGAAGGAGTTGTATGCCATTGTCCATGCTTTGAAGATGTCGCATCATTATGTATATGGTGCAAAAGTCACAATAGTGTTTGATCAAGAGAGCATTAAGTAGCTCTCTAATCAAACAGACCTTAAAGGTCGTAAGGCCTGATGGGAAAAGACCCTTCATGAGTTTTATTATGAGCTTAGGTATAGGAAGGGAAAGTTTAATGTAGTGGTTGATTCACTTAGCCGCATGCCTATGCTCAATGGACTGAGTTTTACTCAGATCACTAGTGAGCTACTTGAGTCCATTAGAGGGAAATGTCAGCTTGATCCTACATATTCCAAGATTTGGGAAGCCATAGAGAATTGGGATCGTGATATACGGGTTTCCAATGAGGATGAAGTATCGATGGGTACTCAAGAAGTATTCAAGTGGAAGAATTACAGTGTCCATGATGGATATCTGTTATATAAAGGTAAGATGTATGTCCCTAGATATTATGAGATTAGATGCCATATTTTGTATGAGTGTCATGACACACCTAGTGGGGGACCCCTAGAAGTTAACAAGACGTATGATCTTGTTAAGAGGCAGTTTTACTGGCCTTGACTTCATAAGGACGTCCTAGAGTATGTGCTCAAGTGCACTAAGTGTGAGGTCAAGAAAACTGAGAGGTTAAGGATTGGTGGACTACTCTATCCATTGTATATTCCTAATGTGAAGTGGGAGTTTATCTCCATAGACATTTAGTCAGATTACCTAAGACATAGAGAGGGCATGACTCGGTCTGGGTAATTGTGGATAGGTTAACCAAAATGGCAAAGTTTATTCCAACACGTAGTACAGTGAAGACACCAGAGTTGGCTAGACTCTTTGTACAAAACCTATATCGGTTATATGGTCTTCCCTTAGACATAGTTTCTAGTCAGGATAGGAAGTTCACTAGCCACTTTTGGAGAGCAGTCTTCAAAAGGTTGGACATGAAAATTATCATGAGTAAGGCGGAGCATCCACAGTCGGATGGGCAAATAGAGAGGGTTAACCAAATCCTAGAGGATATGCTGTGAGCATATGTGAATGAAATGCAAACTAATTGGGAAGAGTACTTACCTATAGTAGAGTTTGCATATAGTAGTGCCAAGCACTCTTCCACTCGGCATAGTCCATTTATGCTTATGTATGGGTTTCAGCCAAGAGCTCCTTATGCAGAAGGATTGCAGAATGAGAAAGTTCAAGCTGCAAAGGACTTCTTGCAAGAGATGAAGGATATGCTTTAGCTTGGTAAGGATAGCATTAGGAGAGCTTAAGATAGAGCTAGATCCTATGCTGAACCTCAAAGGAGAGACATTAACTTTGAGGTAGGAGAGCAAGTCCATCTTAGAGTTCCATCTAGATCTGAAACCATGAAGATGGGATCTTGTCCAAAACTATCCCCTAGGTATTGTGGACCTTTCCAAATACTTAAGAGAATAGCAAAGATGGGTTACCAGCTCCATCTTCCAATGAGTAGTCCAATCCATCCAATTTTCCATGTTAGCCGACTTAAGAAAAGGCTGGGTGAATCTAACAACTTCATTCTAGACAATGAGGTAGTAGAACCTATTTCTGTTTAATCTATTCCACATGAGCCTGAGAGCATACGATGCACTCGAGAGAAACAGTTGAATGCTCACTTACATAAAGAGTGTCTAGTAAAGTGGAAAGATAGTTCAGAAGATAATGCCACATCGGAGAGGGTTAGCACCCTTCAACAACGGTTTCTCAACTTTAGATTGCCTTCCCAAGAGTCTTCTTAAGAGGAAGGATATGGGGAAACAACACGGAGATATGACCATGTATTGCTATACATGGGGATATACTCGGTGTGATGTTTCTATATATTTTCTCTATCTCATAGACCTTCCAATACCATTTTTGAGGACAAAAATGGAATTAAGGGGAATGAAATGTTATGTAGAGTATCCTTTATGAGGTGGGATTAAGGGGTGTGAACCACCTCTTAGCCATCGAAAACATAATACTCACATGAGTGCCAAGTGGCACTCATGTGACAGGCCTTGACTAATGCCTTTGATGGAAACTAGAGAAGGATATTTGGTATCGGAGCATACTCATCACGTGGATGGGCGCAACATGCAAGAGAACTCCGTGTATGCTCTCTAACCGAAACCCGTCATCATCTTCTCTCTCAAACTGCATGTAGAGAGACCCTCAAAAGTGAGGGGAATCATTGGAACTGACAACAATAAGGCTAGATCCGTTGCTTTTTCATTCATTAAATTGAATTAGTTCCATCTTTGATAGTATGATTTAGGTAAATTTCTATAAGTTTCACATTTTTTGGGTGAAAACAAAGATAGGAGACAAGATATTATCCATACTTCTTCTACAAAAGTGGCAAGATAGTCAAATGCTAGTCAAAATGAGCCAATTCCTTATCCATTATACATTCTAGATGATGATACAAATCATCCCATTTTTTTTAAGATCTACATGATGCACTTGTTGATAAGAGGGCTGACATAGAAGAGGCCAAAACTATGCCTAATTGGTTGGTGCAGATGTTGAGGGATAGTGAATTTGATACACCTCTATCATATCATACACAATCACGCCCTCTTCGTATATCTTTTGCATCCGATTTCTATGCAACGCTTGTCTCTAGTCATTGCAATGACAATGAACCTATATCTTTTGATGAAGTACAAAATTAAAAAAATTGGATGGCTGCTATGCAATCAAAATATGATGCTATTATGGAGAATGGAACCTTGTCTTTATGTGATTTCCCTCTGCACAAAAAGGCCATTGGCACTAAATAGGTATACAAAGTAAAACATAGACTAGGTGGAAGAGTTGATAGGTATAAGGCTAGACTTATTGGAAAAGGTTATGCTCATGAGAGAGGCATTGATTTTGATGCGAATTTGCACTCATATTTCAAATGAGCATTGTTCATACCATTGTTTCACTCGGAGCTCATCATGGATGGAATGTACATTAGTTGGACATTAAAGATACATTTTGGAATGATGAATTACATGAAGAAGTGTATGTCTTTCAGCCCCATGGTTTTGTGTAGAAAGAGCATGAAAACAAAGTGTGCATGTTGGAAAAGGCCTTGTATGGTTTGAAGCAAGCACAACATTTTCTTGGTATAAAAAGATACATGCCTACTTGATTGCACATGGTTTTCTGAACAATCCAACTGACAACACCATATATGTGAAGTGTGTGGATGATTTACTTATGAACGTTATTGTTTTTATTGATGATGCACTAATAATTGGTTCTAATGAGAAGCATGTTGCTGAATTTAAAGCTAATTTGCATGCCTCTTTTGATATGTCAGATTTTGGGCATTTGCAAAATCATTTTGGCATTCAGTTTATGGAGGTTGATGGAGGAATCGATTTCTGTCAAAGAAAATATGTTGACACATTAGCATTTTGGCCTTCAAGATTGCAAAACTATTGCCACTTCTATGGAAATAGGTTGATGTGGTCTTCATGATGCTTGAGATGCATTTGATGTTGATCCTTATCAATAGGTTGTTGGATGCTTGATTTACTTATGCATAACATAGCCTGATATTCATTTTGTTGTCTCACTACTAGGTGGTTTATCCCAAGGGGCATCATCACTACTAGATTTACATATTGTTTTTCACTCCATCTATGCTAGCTATTATGACACTCATGTGTCCAACAATGGCTTTTGCTTCATGCTTGATAGCTCATGCATATCTTGCTTGCACAAGGAGCCACCTAATATGGCAACTTATAGTTGTGAGACAGGATAAAGGGTAGCTTTCACAACCATTGTTGAGTGCATGTGGCTTAGATGCCTTTTAGTTGATTTGGGTGAATGGCTATTCTTATACCACCACCATCTTCACTAAGAGTTAGAGTGCATTGACAATTGCAAGGAAACCTATGTTCCATGCTCGCAGAAAGCACATGGCACTGCACTATCATTTTGTTAGGAAGAGGTTCACTTATAGAGAGATCAGTCTCGCATATGTGCCCACATAGGATAACATTGCAGATCTTTTCATAAAGGCTCTATGTAGGGAGGAATTTGAAGCTTTTCACAGAGCTTTGGGCTTACTTCCTCATGTGGATTGATATCTTTTCCAAATAGCTTAGCACTTCCTTAGCATGAATGACAGCCTCTTGTTCACCGCATCACTCCAAGGGGGATTTTTTGATATATTTTGGTAGTGATGTGTGTGAACACACTTAGGAATGTAATGGAACTTTTTTCCCTCTTTAGGAGGATTTACCCCCTATTGTATATGTATACCTATAATTCTAACAGATTACTCATTCTTGTACATTCACTTCGCATTTCATCTAGATTAGTTTTGTGCTTCAAGATTCTTCTTCTTTCTTATGCTATATGTGTGCTTCCAAAGACCTTAAACTCCAATATTTTGCCAAAATTCATTATTGCAGTGACTATGCAAGTAATTGTATTCTTTGTGCCAAAAATATATTTTCTTCACCAAGCACCTCAAAGTTTGCTACATGCCTATAGATTTCAACTAAGTTTTCTTATTCCGAATTTTCTACAAATAGATAATTTACCACATTAATGTACAATCAGTATCCATGAATGAAAGAAATGGTGTATTTGATATGTTTTTCTTTTTTGAGGATAGGTTGGATGATTCGAACTACCCATTGTGAGCATACATGATGCATCATATATTTCTAGCAACAATCTTGTGCAACATTGTGTATGGTGTTAAAATATGTCAGGTGATGTAGGTGGTATTGAAGATGATTATTTTCATGTTCATGATCCAACTACATTTCCTATTGCACCTACCATAGAGTAACTTTGTTAGGACGGTAGAGATGCACAAGCACATGAATTGATAGATACTTCTATGAAATATGGAATTATCTCTCACATTTACCCATATAGAATAGGCAAAGATGCTTGAAATCCTCTTGCCTCAATATATCCAATACGAAATGAGGTTAGTTTTAATTACCTTCAGAAATAGTTGTTAGTGAGCATATCCAATACGAAATGAGGTTAGATTCAATGGAAACTTTGCTCACAAACAACAGGGGTTTGAAAGAAGAGTCGACTATTGTAGATGAATTCTTGCTAGATAGTTCTGTTTATAAATTTAGGTAGTGATGTGTGTGAACACACTAGGACCGCCGGGGCACTTTTTTCCCTCTTTAGGAGGTTTTTTTCTCCCGGCTTGTATATATGCCTATTGCCCTAATGGGCTACTTATCTTTGTACATTCTCAAGTAATACATTCAGTATTTTGTGTTTGTGCTCCAAGCTTCTTCTTCTTCCTTGTGTTGTTCGCGTGCTTCTGCAGACGTCTAACTCCAACAATTGGTATCAGAGCGGGTCGTCGCTTCATCTAGGGCGCCGTCGACACTCCTCCCTTTGCAATCTCTGAATCGCACGAATTTTGGTGAGCATACTCAGCGTGTTTCCAAGATCAAAACAGCTTTGCTGTGTGGTGCCGAAATCGCGATCTGAGCTCGTTTTGGCCTCCGAACGCACTATTGTAGCATTTGTGTAGGCTATTTCGTCTTTTTGTGCCAAAGGTATATACCAGTTTCTGTTCGCCAGTTTAAGCGAGTTTGCTACAGGTCTAGTAGAACTCGTCTCGGCAGTTCTGTTCAACTTTTTGAGATACAGTCAATTTTCTGCATCAAGGTATTTTAGTCACCGGCCATGGCTGAAAGCAGTGATGTATTCCGTATGTTGTCTGTTGAGGATAAGTTGGATGGTACCAACTACCCATTATGGGCTTATATGATGCGACATGTTTTGGTTGCAAAAGGATTTTGGAACATTGTGCAAGGTGTTGAAAGACATCCTGTTACACCTGTAACGACAAATACTACAAATACAAGTGCTGGAGCTGATGAAGATGGTGTCGAAGATGATATTCCGCAGATTCCTGTTCATGCTGCTATTTCTGTTGCACCTACTGCAGAGCAAATTCGTTAGGATGGCAGAGATGCCCAGGCACATGCATTGATAGCTTTGTCTGTCAAACGTGCCATTATTCCTCATATTCGCTCTTGCAAAATAGCTAGGGATGCTTGGGATACACTTACCACATTGTATCAAGCTAGGAATGAGACTCGTGTTGCTTACCTCCGAAAACAGTTGGAGAGTGAGCACATGAATGAAGATGATTCTATGGACAGTTTCCTAACGAAGATCAAATATTTGAAGGAACAGTTGATTTCTGCTGATGAGGTTATACTAGACAGCTCACTTGTGCAGACCGTTTTGAATGGTCTTCCTGATTCATATCAGAGTTTTGCTTCTACTCTTCGGTTGATGATGAAAGGCAATCCGAATGCCTTATCATTTGAGGAGTTAGTCTCTATTTTGTTGCAGGAAGATCAGTCCAGGCAGAACAGGTCCATTATGCGTGTTGCAGATCAAGTTTTCCTGGCTAGTCAGAAGGGCAAAGGAAAATGGAGCTCTTCTACTGGTAAGCAGAAATCTGCAAATGTTGCACATTCGAAGAACCAGGATAAAGATGAGAAGAAATCAGAAAAGCAGAAATTGTTTTGCAAGTATTGTAAAGGAAATGATCATATCATAAAGAACTGTCCAAAACTGGCTGCAAAAGAGACAAAGAAAAAGGAGGCTGGAATGGTTGTTGCAGAAGCCTCTACACCAAAAACAGAGTCTGCTAATCTTGTGCAGGAAGAAGAATGGGTGTTTACTATTGTTTGAAGTTTTGACCCATCTTCTCATGAGTAGTGCATGTCTGTAGTGGACTCAGATGTTATGGGAGTTGGTAAGATCATTCTGACTACTGTTGATGGTAGTTCTTTCACCTTGTTAGATGCCTTATTTGTGTCAGGGATCAAGAAGAATCTATTATCAGCTTCTCCATTAGCCAAGATTGGCTTGGTTGTGAAATTCTCTTATCCTGTTATGGGAGTTGGTAAGATCATTCTGACTACTGTTGATGGTAGTTCTTTCACCTTGTTAGATGCCTTATTTGTGTCAGGGATCAAGAAGAATCTATTATCAGCTTCTCCATTAGCCAAGATTGGCTTGGTTGTGAAATTCGTTGATGACAGGTGTACAGTTCATGATCTATCAAATGGCGATGTGATTATTGCTTCTGGCATTTTATGTCGTGGGCTGTATAAGCTCATAGACTATGAAAGATCTGTGAATGATTCGGCATGTGCAGTTCATGATTCTCAGGCTATATCAGATGCAAAGCTTTGGCATGCATGCTTTAGTCATCTGAATTTTGCTAGTTTGCTACGCGTGCAGAAATCTGATATGGTGTCTTCTTTGCCCAAGCTTGAGGCACCTGGAAAACATGTATGTGAAGGCTGTATTTTGGGCAAAATGCAGCGTTCCTCCTTTACAAAAGATGGCTCAGTTCGGGCTACACAGAAATTGCAGCTTGTACATAGTGATGTCTGTGGTCCTATGCAGACACCCTCTTTTGGGAATTACCTTTACTTCGTAACTTTCATTGATGATTTTTCCAGGCATGCATGGGTATATCCACTCAAAGCAAAGTCGGAACTGTTCATGTGCTTTAAACAATTTTTGGTTTTGGCTGAAAATCTGTCAGCATGTAAAATGGGCACCCTCCGTTCTGATCAAGGGGGGGAATATATGTCTCTTGATTTTAATGCATTTCTGGCTGAACGTGGGATAAAACACCACTGTACAGTGCCGTATACACCTCAACAAAATGGAGTTGCTGAACGAAAGAACCGGTCACTCATGGAGATGGCGAGGTGCATGGTCAAGAGTCAGGCTTTACCACATAGTTTCTGGCTTGAGGCTGTCGTGTGTGCAACATATGTACTGAACAGGTGTCCCACTAAAGCGTTGTAGTCTATCACTCCATATGAGGCTTGGCATGACCGCAAGCCATCTGTTGCTCATCTGCGTGTTTTTGGTTGTTTGGCATATGCATTAGTGCCTGAACAACATCCCAGAAAATTGGATGATAAGGCAGTAAAATGTATTTTTGTTGGGTACAATTCTAAAAGTAAAGGCTATGGTCTGTATCATCCATAGACTAAACGTATTCTGGTTAGCCGTGATGTTGTCTTTGTGGTAGATGCTATTCAACCATTATTTTCATGTACTAAGGAGACATCTGTTAGCTCCAAAGACAAGTATGATACGTTGATGCCTCTTTTTACATGTGGATAGTCTAGTGCTGGTCCTAATGAGGCAACTTCTCAGCCTTTGCAGGTTTCATATGATGATGTAGATCATTCTATTTCTGATGCAGATTTACATGACGCACTTGTTGATGAGAGAGCTGATATTGAGCAGGCAAAAACTATGCCAAAATGGCTGGTGCAGACTTTGCGTGACAGCAAATTAGATGCACCTTTGTCATATCGTACTCGTTCAGGTTCTCATAGTGCCTCCTTTGCATCAGAGTGCTATGCTATGGCTGCGTCTAGTCTCTGTGGTGAGAATGAGCCTGTTTCTTTTGATGAAGCACAAAATTCAGAAAATTGGATGGCTGCCATGCAATCTGAATATGATGCTATAATGAAGAATGGTACATGGTCTTTATGTGACTTAACTCCTGGCAAGAAGGCCAATGGCACTAAGTGGGTATACAAGCTGAAGCGTAAATCTGATGGTACAGTTGACAGGTATAAGGCTAGGCTTGTTGCAAAGGGTTATGCGTAGGAAAGAGGCATTGATTTTGATGAGACCTTTGCACCTACATGTAGTATGACTACTGTTCGGAGCATTTGTGCACTTGCAGCCCATCATGGTTGGAATGTACATCAGTTGGACATTAAAACAACATTTTTGAATGGTGACTTGCATGAAGAAGTGTATGTTTTTCAGCCCCGTGGCTTTGTGCAGAAAGGGCATGAAAACCAGGTGTGGAGGTTGAAAAAGGCATTATATGGTTTAAAGAAAGCACCACGTGCTTGGTATGAGAAGATACATGCCTATCTGGTTGCACATGGTTTTGTGAGCAGTCAAACTGAAAGCACCTTATATGTTAAGCGTGCTAATTATGTGCTTCTGATCATTGTTGTCTATGTTGATGACATGCTGCTCACTGGTCCTATTGAGAAGCATATTGCTGATTTCAAGGCTGATTTGCATGCCTCATTTGAGATGTCTGATTTGGGGCATTTGCATCACTATTTGGGCATTCAGTTTATGCAAGTTGATGGTGGAATGGCTTTGTGTCAAAGGAAATATATTGACACATTATTGCAACGTTTTGGCCTTGAAGACTATAAGCCTATTGCCACTCCTATGGAGACAGGTTTATGATTGAGTCTTCATGATGCTAGAGATGCATTTGATGCTATTCTCTATCAGCAGGCTATTGGATGCTTGATTTACTTATGCATTACTCGGCCAGATATTCAGTTTGTTGTCTCACAGATGAGCAGGTTTATGCATTGCCCAGGAGTCATGCATTGGAAGGCGGTTAAGCGCATCTTTCGCTACTTGAGTGGTATTCAGCTACTTGGGTTGTTTTATCCCAAGGGGGGATCACTACCGCCAGATTTGCATGCTTTTTCTGACTCTGATTGGGCTGGTTGCTATGACACTCGTGTGTCCACAAGTGGTTTTTGCTTCATGCTTGGTAGCTCATGTATATCTTGGTTGAGCAAGAAGCAGCCTAGTGTGGCCACTTCCAGTTGTGAGGCTCAGTATAGGCAGCTTTCACAACGACTGTTGAGTGTGTGTGGCTCCGACGCCTTATGGCTGATTTGGGTGTTGGCTAGTCTTCTGCCACCACCATCTTCACTGATAGTCAGAGCGCATTGGCAGTTGCAAGGAACCCTGTGTTCCATGCTCGCACTAAGCACATTGAGGTGCATTATCACTATGTTAGGGAGAGGTTCTCTGCTGGGGAGATCAGCTTGGCATATGTGCCCACGCAGGAGAACATTGCAAACCTTTTCACGAAAGCTCTGCCTAGGGAGAAGTTTGAAGCTTTCTGCAAAGCTTTGGGCTTACTTCCTTTTGTGGAGTGATTTCCACATAGCTTGGCACTTCCTTATACATGAGTGCCAGCTCCTTGTTCACCGCATCACTCCCAGAGGGGATTTGTTGATATATTTAGGTGGTGATGTGTGTGAACACACTAGGACCGTCGGGGCACTTTTTTCCCTCTTTAGGAGGTTTTTTTCCCCCGGCTTGTATATACGCCTATTGCCCTAATGGGCTACTTATCTTTGTACATTCTCAAGTAATACATTCAGTATTGTGTGTTTGTGCTCCAAGCTTCTTCTTCTTCCTTGTGCTGTTCGCGTGCTTCTGCAGACATCTAACTCCAATAAGTTCACATATGTAGAGTGTTCTAAATGTTCTTCCACATTCTTATGAGATTTTTGCTTTTTACTCTTCCTTTGATGATGCAAGGAAATCCAAATTCCTCAAACCTTGATGATTTAGTCTCTATTTTGTTGCAAGAAGCTCAATACAGACAAAATAGGTCAATTATGCATGTTGTAGATCAACATCTCATAATCATTTAGAAAGGAGAAGATAAATTCACATCATCTACTAGTAAGAAAATATGCTAATGTTACACAATCAAAGAAGGAAGATAAAAATGACAAGAAAATATAAAATTAGAAACAATTTAGGAATTACTCTAAGTAAAAAAATTATTTCATTAATAGTTGTCCTAAGATATCTACAAAAGAGCCAAGGAAAAAAGGTTCTTGAATGGTTAGTTACAGGCCTCCTCCTAAAATTAAGTCTTCTAATCTTATTGAAAATAAGAAATGCATTTTTACCACTTAATGTAGTTACAATCCATCTTTTCATAAATGGTGCGTTTGTGTAAGTTGACCAATTTGTTTTGGTATTCGAACATTGGTGTAACCAAACATGTTAACTGATAGTGCAATTTCATACTGCACATGAGCTTCCCCCTGCAAGGAATATTGTCACATGTGGTAAAAAATCCACTTATCTTGTTATGTGACTTGGGAAGAATATTCTTATTGATGGGAATAGTCACTATATCAATTCTTTATATGTACTAATTAAAAAACTCTATTAGTAGTGTTAGCATTAGCAAAAATTTCCCTAGTAGTAAAATTTATTGATGATAGATGTATAGTTCATAATCTCTCTTCTGGTCATGAAATAATTTCCTTCAGAATGCTATGGAGTGGATTGTATATGGTATTTTATAATCTCAGGGCATTTTAAATGAAAACTTTTTTCATGCACATTTTGGGCATCTAAATTTTCCAAGTTTATTTTGCATGTGGAAATTTGAGATGATTTCCTAATTTCGTTTTTTTTTTTGGTTTTACTTAAATAAAATTTTAAGTACATTCTTGAGGGCTATATTTCGGGTACAATGCAATGCTCCTCATTTTCCAAAGATGGTATAGTAAGGCATGAACTAAAATTGTAGCTTTGTTCACAATAATGTGTAGGGAAATCTTTCTATAACTACCTTTATTCCATGAATCTCAAAGACTATTTCACCAAGTATGCATGGGTGTATTTATTGAAAGAAAGTTCATTAGTTTTTATGTGCTTAAATTATTTCCTAGTTATATATGTGATTTGTGTGTAGACTATCATGGAATAGATAAAATCAATATCAAGAATAGATTTCCTTTACTAGTTATATCAAAGATCTGGAAACATCTTCAAAAAGAGGAGGTCTCTATTAAGATCGGGTTGCAAGGAGATTACAATTTTCTTAGAACCAGGGAAGGAGATGAACACAAGAGGAAATCTCACACAAGATAAAACCATGTTGAATATGTAGTTAGGCCATTTGAACTCACACATCCTGCAACTATATTTCAACATATTTCGAATTACATCTTTTGTGAACATTTAGATTATTTTGTGGTAATATAGCTAGATGATATCATGATATTGGAAAAAGATCTTGAGAATCATGAACCTCACGTAAGGATAGCTCTAAAGAAACTAAGAATAAAAATGGTTATATAGAAAACTAGAGAACTTCTCTTTCCCTAAGGAAAAAGTGGAGTTATTAGGTTAATTCTATTAGAAAAGGAATCTTCATGGATTCTAAGAAGATGAAGACAATGCTTAATTTGTGAACACCTTCATGCATTTAAGATGTGTAATGTTTTCTAGGTTTCACAAGCCTCTACAGAATATTAATCAAGCATTATTTCAAGATAAAGACACCATTTACCAAGCTTACAAGAAATGTGGAGCTCTCTATTGGACTTAACAAGCAGAGAAAGCCTTTCAAACCCTTAAATCGACATTCATCACTTCTTCAATTCTAATTCACCATGATCCTACAAAAACATTTTTCTTGGAGAAATTCACATCATACTTTTCCTTGGGAGGCTAATTCTCTTAGAAAAAGGAATCTTTGTGGAGCCTAAGAAAATGGAGAAAATGCTTAATTTGCGAATAGACTACAACATATCAAGGGCATACCGACATTCGACATATCGACAGTCACGAGTCGGCATAGGTATGACTGCCAAAAAACTTTGGAAAACCGGCTAGGCAATGTGTGCGTTGGTCACACGTTGGTATGAGCATCGGTAAATTACTGGAAACTACCAATGCTCATACCGACGCTCATAGCGATGCCATGTTTCAACCGAGCCCGAGCGCAAAAATTCGACATTCCGGGCATTTTGAAACTAGATCTGCTACTGTCGACTTTGTGCACACGAGCAAAATATCTGTGCTTCTCACTCTTTCTCTCTCTTTCTTTCTCTCTCTCTTTCTCTCCCTCCCTCTCTCTCTCTCCCTTCCTCTCTCTCTCTCTAAGCACACCTCTATTTTTCTAGATCTGCAGTTTCGGTAAGTATATCGCACATACTGTAGCACTATTTTTTCTTTCTTTATGTTTTTCCTTTTCTAATATCTTCTCTCTTTAGTTTTGCAAGAGATTTTTGGATCCAATCTTTGGAAATTTGAACAAGGAAAACTTTAAGTGGATTTTGACGACAATGATTCAAACAATTACATTGATGTAAGTGATTGTTTTGGTTTCGATTGACATAGAGAGAGAGAGACATTACATATACATACACACTCACATATGTATAAACACACACATGCATATGCATACACACATACATGCATACACACATGCATATGTATACACAAATACACACATGCATAAAAAAATACACACATGCATACACAAATGCATATGCATACACACATGCATATGCATACACAAATACACACATACAGATACACAAATGTATACACATACACACATGCATATGCATATATATACACATGCATAATCATACACACATACACAATCAATATGCATACACAAATGCATATACATACATAAATTCATATGCATACAAATGCATATGCATACAAATGTATGTATATGCATTTATGTGTGTATGTGTATGCATACAAATGTATGTATACACATATGCATGTATGTGTGAATGCATGTGTGTATGCATACACACATACACACATGCATATGCATACACCCATACATGCATATGCATACATACATGCATATGCATACACACATACATGCATATGCATACACACAAGCATATGCATATGCATACACACATACATGCATATGCATGTGTGTATGCATACACACATGCATATGCATATGGATACACACATGGATATGCATACACACATGCATATGGATACAAAAATACACACATGCATACAGAAATACACACATGCATACACAAATACGCACATGCATACACACATGCATGCATATGCATGTGTGTATCCATACACACGTGCATATGCATACACATGCATATGCATACACATGCATATGCATACACATGCATATGCATACACATGCATATGCATACACATGCATATGCATACACATGCATATGCATACACATGCATATGCATACACAAATACACACATGCATACACAAAAGCATATGCATCCACACATGCATATGCGTACACAAATACACACATACAAATACAAAAATGTATACATATACACACATGCATATGCATATACATACACATGCATATGCATACGCACATACACAGTGCATATGCATACACAAAAAAATATACATACATAAATGCATATGCATACAAATGCATATACATACACACATACACACATGCATATGCATACACACATGCATATGCATACACACATACATGCATATGCATACACACATGCATATGCATATGCATACACACATGCATATGCATATGCATACACACATGCATATGCATATGCATACACACATGCATATGCATACACATGCATACATATGCATATGCATACACACGTGCATATGCATACACAAATATACACATGCATACACAAATACACACATGCATACATAAATGCATATGCATACACACATGCAAATGCATGTGTGTATGCATACACATGCATATGCATACACACATGCATACACAAATGCATATGCATACACACATACATGCATATGCATACACACATGCATATGCATGTGTGTATGCATACACATGCATATGCATGTGTGTATGCATACACATGCATATGCATACACATGCATATGTATACACACATGCATATGCATACACACATGCATATGCATACACACATGCATATGCATACACACATGCATATGCATACACACATGCATATGCATACACACATGCATATGCATACATATGCATATGCATACACACATAACAGCGAGTCGTAACAAACGAGAACTATGTCGTAAAAAGAGAACACTCTCGTCAAAAATCAAGCAAATGGCAGCTTATGTTTGAGATTCCTTTATACCAGTATACATATATTACAAAAATGAGGTGAAAACATGTGATTTTTGACATTTTTTGTCATTTTCTCATAAAAAAAGAGCTCAAAATGTAGTCAAAATTTCACTATATAAGGCATTGACATGTCCCAAAATGTATATGATAAGACATTGACATGTCCAAAATCTATATGATAGGACATTGACATGTCTAAAATCTATATAAAGAATGTAGAACTGAATAGTTCTTATACAAAAATAACATTTTAGACATATTTTTAATGGGTGGATATCTGATTGTTAGTCAAAATTGCTACAAAACATGGTTTCATTAACCAAACTACTTCGAGGCATTTACAAAAGCACTAAAAATGTCTGAGAGCTTCAATGCATCTCACAACTTTGTCGATCTATGTCTACACCCTCATCATCTGATGCACTTGATTCAGTCTCATACTATTGAGAGCTCTCTTCTTCTTCTTCTATATCCACAAGAGCTCTGTCTTCATCCACGTACATACCAAATTCTGTAGGATCATGCACAACTCTTCTTGTTTGCCTATGATTTCCTGTACCACATACATCTGGAAGCTTTTGTTTTATCATGTTGATGGTTGCTTTCCTCAAGTGACCTGTTTTTGTCAAGGAAAAATCATAAACAAGAATATCTACATCATCCATTTTAAGAGTGGATGTGCTTCGAATATTCTTTTTCTTTTTTGAACCTGTTCGTTTAGTATCACACACCATTTCTAAGTTATATTTACCTGTGAATGCATTAGTACTTTTAGTGTAATACCAATGCACCATCAAAGCCTCTATTCTTCACTGATCAATATCTTTAGTTATCTCTAAAACCTTTGCAATCCAAAATGGTCTGGTAGCCTCATCACCATCAGCAAGAACTGCAATAAGTGTTCCAACATTGATCTCTATTAAATTTCCTTGCCATCTTGCTTCTGCCTGTTTTGTCATCCTTGGGCCTACATAAATATTTCTTTCTCGTGGATGTATAAAACTTTGAAGTGCATCTGCATTACATGCTTGGGCCACATTCATGGATCTTTGTGTACAAAAATCCCATGTGAATGGAACATCAACTAGCCAGTGACCTGCAATTGTATACTGTATAATCTCTTCTTGATGATTGAAAAAGTCCTCCCACCAAGATACATCTTGATCTCCAGCATATTTTTTTGCATGCTCAATATGTCTCTTCTTTTCAATGAGTGCATGCATCCAGCTTTTACTTTGATCAACCACATTTCCACATCTTTCTGTATTTTTTTTATCTTCATATGGTGATTGTTCTGCACCATACACTGTTACAGTAGACAAATTAGGCACCTGCAATAAGAATCTGCATCCCTCTTTAGGCTCCCACCCAAGAGAAGATGAATACTGCTTTGCAAATAAAAGGGTTATTTCATCAACCCTCCTCATCAAGAATACATGGTTGAAACTAATATTGTGCAATGGAGCCAAAACCTTAGCACTGTTATCAAGGCCCATTGAGCAAAAGTGCTTAAAGTCATAAATCTGTGTGAGGTGTTGAACTTCTAGTTTTGGAGTATATGCTTCTGAAATCAGCTCAGATAAAATCGGAAGAGTAAAAGCATTGTTACGTGCCAACTTCTTAGAGAAAGTACTGAACATTTGATCAATGTGATCATGAGTGTGGCCAACCAGAAGGAAATTTACCTTAACGTTCTGAAATACCTGTTTTTCAATAAGCATGCTTAAATATCCAAAGACTGTAGAATTTTTATTCTCTCTTGCAGTATTATCTAGTTGCAAATATAGAGTTGGTGGCAAAAGACCCTTCCATGATTGCAAAACACGATGAATGACAGTAACTGTAAGGTTTGGATCATTATGCACATTCGGATATGTGAAGAAAACCTTGGACATTACAGTTCCATTGTATACCAAAGCACCAACCAAATGCATTTGCACAAGGACTTCATCTCCAATGTCCTTAGGGATGCGATAAACATGTGGTAAACAAGTTTTTTTTTAATCCATACCATCGATCAACAAACACATATAACGCTCCGGATTTCTGAGTGCTTTACTTCGATGATGAATTGCTTTCTTTCTCTCTAAAGATTGACTCTCACTATGGTTGTTAAGAAGGTTTTTTAAATTATTCTTTTCCTGTGGTGTTGTAGCTCCTTTTGCCATGTTTTTCAAAGTGGCGCAAACTGAACATTCACCCATTCTAACTTTACGAGGAATAGAAACATTGTTAAACTCTTCCTTCCATAATCGAGTAAAGTGACGATACAACACATACTTCTCATTTCTATTTTCCATGTCTTCTCTATATATTTGAAATACCTCTCGATGAGTAAAGTTATCTGACAAGTGCAACCTTCCAGTTGTAGGCATAACCTCACAATGCAAGCTAAAATAGTTCATCATTCAATTCATTGCATGACGTCCAACAGATCCTTTGGTCCCAACATGGAACGTATCCAAAATGAGATCCCCATTCAAAAGCCCTTGTTGAGCCCTATGTATTCTAAAATTTCCCACACCCATTGCAATTTTAAATGCAGCCCTACAACATCGCATCCCTTGACTAAAGAAATATTCAAAACCAACACGTGTTACTGACATGTTATCCTCAATCATTTGCATGCGAGAAACAAGGTATATATCCTGCCTTTCACTATCTAAATGGAGGAATTTTTCTCTTAGGTGCTTTGGTTTCTTCATTCCTAAATTGTACAAACATTTTAAACCACAACAATGCTTCACAATATCCAATGCAATCTGTCTATATGAAGTAAGAAATTTAAATCTTTTTTGACTTACTTCACGAGGCCTTCTTTTAAATTGTAGATTGAGCTTGCTTTGCTTTCTCGTTGCTCCACATGCACTTGAGTCAGAAGGGAGATCAATGGTTGGATCATATGGGAGATCAAGAGGTGCATTTGGTTGAGCAGCATTGCAGTGTGAATTGGATAACTTAAATGACTCAACAGAAAACATGGAACCATCAGCACGTCCTAAATCATAGGGATCATCACTTCTGTGGAAAGGATCAACTGAGAACAATGAATCCGAAACTGTATCAATATGAGCAGAAGAAGCTGATGCCCAAGCATCCACTGAAAAGATTGAGCTCATCTTCACTGAGTTCACAGAAGACTGAAGATGAATGACCTTTTTAAATAAGTAGAAATCCGAGATCAAGTGAAGATGTCACATCAAATGTCACATCAAGAAGATATGAAATCAAAAGTTTATTAAAGTACATTAAATAACATTAAACATCAAATTACATCAAATAACTTAATTACTCAAATATACACTAATAAGGGAACCAAAGATTTGATTCACTTTTGAAATGAGAAACACAATTGATTTCTAACTAGATATGAGTCATTGAGTCTTAGCATTGTCAGTGAATCAAAATATATCCAAGTTGAGTTCCAACTGGGTTATATATTAAAATTGTTTGTAGTAGTGCCATTGAAGACTATACAAGAAGAAATTTTACCTTTGGTACTAAATAAGATTTCAAGGATTAGGTTTCATTGTAGTCTTGGCTAGATCTCAAAGAGGTAGATGAAAGTATATTAAAAAAGAATTATGTGTAAAAGAGGTACTTGGAATGTTTATTCATACATTGATTTTCCATTTCAGCAATGTGTTACAAGATAAATGTGAATATGAACTAAAGTGAGAAGGATAACACTATAAAGATGTCATTAATCTTCCATATTCAACACAACTTAGACTTGAAGTGTAATCTCCATGCAAATGTACATAAATAGTTGCAAGGTTCTTTACTTGAATGTTTATTCATACATTGATTTTCCATTTCAACAATGTGTTACAAGATAAATGTGAATATGAACTAAAGTGAAGAGGATAACACTATAAAGATGTCATTAATCTCCCATATTCAACACAACTTAGACTTGATTTTCTCCCAAGCAAGAGATTCTAAGAAAAAATTTCTACATGAGATTAGACATCCTCATGTACATACCATACTCTTGCCATTGAAGTGTAATTTCCATGCAAATGTATATAAATAGTTGCAATGTTCTATGAATATTTCATTAAAGTGGCTCTGAAACAGCCTATTTGTGTGAGTGGTATTCCCTGGTTAGATTGGTTGATAGATATAGTTAGCAACTGGACTCATTCAGTTAGATCCAGTTAGTCTCTGGTTCAAGTTACCCAATTGCCTAAAAATAGCAGAGGAGGAGATCATTCTCATTTTCAAAATCCACGAGCAACAAAGAGCAACAGAGCACAGACAGCTATGGAGCACAGAGCTCAGCATACAAGCAAGGCAACTATGATGGAGAAGAAGAATGTTGGCAAGAGTACCAAGAGGTAGACAAAATCATACCATAAAAAAAGATTCCTAAAAGATTCCCTTTGTATGTTTGTGTAAAGAGTCTGCTTTCTAGGTTTTTATTTTTCTTAGCTCTAAAAATACAGATCCAATGAGGGTACAGCTCGATGCCTGGCATTGACTTTTAGGTGTAAGTCGATGCCAGCCATCGACTTGAGGCTGCAAGTTGATGCCAGGCATCGACTTGAGGCCTCAGGTCGATGCCTGGCATCGACTTGCACCTGAAAGTCGATGCCAGGCATCGACTTTGTGTGCAAGTCGATGCCAGGCATCGACTTGCAGGTGCAAATCGATGACAACCAATGACCAAGAAAGACCATACACTTCTTGATTCGAATCAGATGATTACAATGTTGGGCAGAGTGATGTTCAAAAGTGCAAACTTAGGGGACTAACATGCCATCCCAAAATAAAGAAGCTCAGTGTGTAGAGTCTTCTTTTCAGCTTAAGGGGGCCAATTACACGCAGTCTAACCCAGAACAATACAAATGGTAAGATTTGCTCAAGAGAATAGAGCTTAACACCAATACTGACTCACAGAAAAGAAAGAAAAAATCCAAGGAACTCTCTTACACTATAGTGCTCATAGCCCTCCACTGAGAAGCCTACCCTCTGTATCCACACTACAGAGTAGCTCCTACAATAGGCTTGAAACCACCAAGTGGAAGAAAGGACTTTTGCACGTATACACGCGTCAATGTAACTCCAAGAAGTGTACCCAAATGAGCACAAATCCATTGTTTTATAGGCCCCAATAGGCCAAGAGGGCCTTGCTTCACGTCCACTGATCACGCGCCGGTGGATTGCCCAAAATTGAAGGGGTAGGTCAATTATTCCTTTAATTGGAATTGGATCCACAAAAATAGGTAGTCGCCCGTGGATGGTTGGTGGCAATTCCCACTTTTAACAATTACCTTTTATCTTTTCACCTGCCGTCTGAGATTCTCATTTTGTGTTGTTTTGTTACTTCGTCACTGATTTAATCCCGATTGGTCCAACTACTTATTAGTCATGATGTTCGTGTAGTGGTTTACTCATGTGAAACTTCATATTAACACAAAGCAAAAGTCATCAAAGAGGCCATCTTCTGAATCAGTTTCAACTCTAGCTGTATACAAAGGCTTCAAATGCTCTTTCTCCACCTGTGGCATATGTCTCTTAGATTTCTCTTCCGGATCCTACTTCGCCTCCCTCTTCATCTGGAGTGTTTTAGGGGCCTTTGTGTGTGTGAATGCATGGGGGTGCATGTGTGTGTGTGTGTATGTGCATTGGTGTGCATGCTAGTATGCGTGGGTGTGTGCTTGTGTGGGTGTACATGCCTGGAATTGTGAGTGTGTGTGCATGTAAGTGTGTGTGTCGGTGCGGGGGTTGCATGTATGGGTGTGTAGAGGTATGTGTGTGTTTGTGGGAGGGCGCAGATGTGTGTGTGTGTGGGAGTGTGAATGTATGAGTGTGAGTGTGGGTGTGTGTGGTGGGAGGGTGAGGGTGTGAGTGGCGGGGGTGCGTGAGTAAGATAATCATATGGAAGCTTTCCTGTAAGAAGCTCCCATAGCACAATGCCAAAGCTAAAGACATCTGCTTTTCGATCATAAGGCTTGTGTTTGATTACCTCAGGAGCCATCCATCTGTATGTGTCTGTCTTAGCAGTCATTACCCCAGTTTGAGCTTGGACTCGTGTCACTCCAAAATCTGCAACTTTGACAACCTCATGCTCATCCATTAAAAGATTCACAGCTTTTAAGTCTCTATGAATTATACTGTTCTGGTGCAGGTAATCCATTCCTTTTGAGACATCAATAGCTACTCGCAAAAGCACTGGTAACTTGAAGCTGCCCCTCTGGCTATGAAGGTAGTCATAGACACTTCCAACTGACATGAACTCAGTAACAATGCAAAGATTCGGAGTTCGGAGGACGCGTGCAGGCACCGACGAATTGTACAACATTTTTGTGACGGACCTTCCTCATGATATACACTTCCTCTATATAGATCACCATATGATCCAGACGCCATTTTTTTCGTTTTGCTTGAGTCGACTGTAATCAATCTCCTAATCATCAGTACCATCAGTGTATGTATGTGTGAGTGAGTATACATGTATGTATGTGTGAGTGAGTATGTGTATGTATTTAAGTGTGCGCATGCGTGTGTTTGTGTATGTGTGGGGTCTGTGTGTGTGTGTGAGAGTGTGTGTGTGTGTGAGTGTGTGTGTGTGAGTGTGTGTGTGAGTGTGGTCATGTATGTGTGTGAGTATGTGTGAGTGAGTATGTGCGTATGTATGTATGAGTGAGGGGGTGGAGTGTATGGGAGTGAGCGGGGGCGGAGGGTGCGGGAGACAGCGGGGTGAGGGGGCGGGGGGTGGCAGGGAGTGTGGGCGGGCTACTACGGGGGCTTGCTGGAGGGAATGGCGGACTATTGCGGGGGGCGGGGGGTGGCGGGGAGGGGACTGCGGGGGTGAGCGGGGGGTGGCGGGGAGGGGACTGCGGGGGTGAGCGGGGGGTGGCGGGGAGGGGACTGCGGGGGTGAGCGGGGGAAGCTGCGGGGTGAGCGAGGGGAGCTTCGGGGTGTGCGGGGGGAAATGGCGGGGGGTGGCGGGGAGGGGACTGCGGGGGTGAGCAGGGGGGGCTGTGGGGTGAGCGGGGGGAGCTGCGGGGTGCGCGGGGGGAAATGGCGGGGGGTGGCGGGGAGGGGACTGCGGGGGGTGAGCGGGGGGAGCTGCGGGGTGAGCGGGGGGAGCTGCTGGGTGCGCGGGGGGAAATGGCGGGGGGTGGCGGGGAGGGGACTACGGGGGTGAGCGGGGGGAGCTGCGGGGTGAGCGGGGGGAGCTGCGGGGTGCGCGGGGGGAAATGGCGGGGGGTGGCGGGGAGGGGGCTGCGGGGGTGAGCGGGGGGAGCTGCGGGGTGAGCGGGGGGAGCTGCGGGGTGCGCGGGGGGGAAATGGCGGGGGGAAGAGAGAGAGAGAGAGAGAGAGAGAGAGAGAGAGAGAGAGAGAGAGAGAGAGAGAGAGAGAGAGAGAGAGAGAGAGAGAGAGAGAGAGAGAGAGAGAGAGAGAGAGAGAGAGAGAGAGAGAGAGAGAGAGAGAGAGAGAGAGAGAGAAAAAAAAGAGAGAGAGAGAGAGAGAGAGAGAGAGAGAGAGAGAGAGAGAGAGAGAGAGAGAGAGAGAGAGAGAGAGAGAGAGAGGGAGGGAGAGAGGGGTCACACGCAGGGGAGAGAGAGAGAGAGAGAGAGAGAGAGAGAGAGAGAGAGAGAGAGAGAGAGAGAGAGAGAGAGAGAGAGAGAGAGAGAGAGAGAGAGAGAGAGAGAGAGAGAGAGAGAGAGAGAGAGAGAGACGGGGGCCTGTGGGGGGAAATGGTGGGGTGGGGGGGGGGTTTGCGGGGGTGAGTGGAGGGGGGATGGTGGGGGGAGATGGCGGGGTGAGCGAGGGGGTTTTGCGGGGGTGAGTGGAGGGGGGATGGTGGGGGGAGATGGCGGGGTGAGTGGAGAGGGAATGGTGGGGGGAGATGGCGGGGATGAGTGGAGGGGGATGGTGGGGGGAGATGGCGGGGTGAGTGGAGGGGAGATGGTGGGGGGAGATGGCGGGGATGAGTGGAGGGGGATGGTGGGGGGAGATGGCGGGGTGAGTGGAGGGGAGATGGTGGGGGGAGATGGCGGGGTGAGTGGAGGGGGAATGGTGGGGGGAGATGGCGGGGATGAGTGGAGGGGGATGGTGGGGGGAGATGGCGGGGTGAGTGGAGGGGGGATGGTGGGGGGAGATGGCGAGGGTGAGTGGAGGGAGGATGGTGGGGGAAGATGGTGGGGGTGAGTGGGGGAGAGAGAGGGAGATTCGGGCAGTTAACCATAAGTAGAATCTTATGGAATCTTGTCAGCCACCCTCCGAACTCGAGCATATTTATCTCAAAACCATAGAGCCAGAGAAAGAGCGAATGGCAATGCAATCTTTAGCATAACAACTTTGTCTATCATAGAGAGAGGAAGGAGGGGTACTACAGACCCCCACATCAGGATTTTGCACCGTCTCGGTGCAATATTCTTATTGAATGAAATAACATCAGGTACTTGAATGACGGAATAATTGCAAATATTTGAACAACATGTGGTATGTACAATGGTTGAAATTCTTCCAAGCTGACTTATTTTAGGTACCTTTTCACCTGGAAGATGTTGACCAGGGGAATCCTTCTACCATGCAAATTTTCCAAATGCACTGCGTCGTGTGGCAATACCTTGATCACCTTATAAGGTCCTACCCATTTAGGTGCCAATTTGGTTGAAATTGCTGGGATTTGATGCGCTAAAACCATGGACCCTTCCTGAACTTGATTGGATCTCAAATACCTGTCATGCAATCTTTTGCGGTCTTCTTGTGTTACTTGAAGTTTCTGCATTGCCCCTTCTCTGCATTCTTCTAACGCCACCAATCTTTGAATGGGAGGTTCAATTCCAATGGTTTTGATTCCTATTTCCTTTCTGATAATGAACTCGAATGGTGCCAAAGCTTCTTTCCCATATACTAAACGAAATGGAGTTTCGCCAGTGGTTCCCCTCTTCGTGGTTCTGAAAGCCCAAATTGCACCAATTAGTGCTAGTGGCCAAGAGCTTTGATGATCGAAAGATAATTTGCGAAGTAGTCCAATCAAAATCTTATTGGAACTCTCTGCTTGGCCATTTGCCCTTGGGTAATAGGCACAAGACTTTTTATGGAAGATTTTGTACCTGTCAAATATAAACTGGAGCAATTGATTTACAAAATGTGTGCCTCTATCACTAGTAATCTTCAATGGGCAACCAAATCTTGAGAAAATACGTTTATACATAAATTTAGCTACTGTTAAAGTCGTGCAATCCACAGTAGCTTTAGCCTCTACCCATTTAGTGGCATAACATGTAGCCGTCAAAATATACTTTTTACCTCCAAGTTGACCAGTTGGGCTAATTGGTCCTATGAAATCAAGACCCCATCGTTCCAATGGAAGCCATCCAGTAGATATGACTAATGGTTGGAAATTCAATCAGGTTGGCGCGGGAGCACACCTCTGGCAGATGTGGCATTCTTTAGCAAACTTGATTGCATCCTTGAAAATATGAGGCCACCATAAACCTTTGTGGATGTTTTCTATGAGCCAATTCTTCCCCCTTTCGATGTCCTTCATTGTGTGCAGCCTCTAGCAGAAGATTTAGCTCCTCTGGATAGACACACCTTCTCAATATATCATCCTGACAGTATTTATATAAATTTCCATTTATAAGAGAATAGGCTTTGGTTTTCAAAAGTAATCTTCTTTTTTCTACAGGTTTCAACTGTTCTGGGATCTTTCCAGTAGTGAGAACATGAAGAATTTCATCATACCAACCAGTCCGAATTGCAATTAGGAAAAGATTACTATCCACCAGTTCATCATTAATACCTGTTGCCTTTTTGCTCATTGCAGTTCTGGACACTTGATCTGCCATGTAATGCTCTTTACCTGGCTTAATATGAATATCAAAATTAAATTCTTGAAACAAGAGTAACCATCTCCAAATCCTTCCTGCTACTCTAGGCTTGTTTATCAAATACTTCAAGGGCTGATGATCAGAGATAACAATGAAATGTATACCAAGGAGATAATGTCGGAACTTCTGAAGAGCAAATACGATAGCCAAACCTTCTCTTTCCGTTGTACTGTAATTTCTTTCAGCTTGGTTGAGTAGTCTGCTTGCATAAGAGATAGGTCTATCCACTTTGTGAGATGATGGTTGAGCTAGAACTGCACCAACAACATGAAGACTAGCATCTGTATGCACATGAAATTCCAATGACCAATTAGGAACACTTAAAAGTGGAGCAGTACATAGCCTCAACTTTAGTTCACAAAATGCTTTGTCGGCTTCAGCACTCCATGAGAAAGGGATCTTTTTACTGGTAAGCCTTGACAAGGGCTTAGCAATTTCTGAATACATCCTAATGAATCTTCTGTGATACCCTGCATGGCCCAAGAAACTTTGCACTTCCTTTGGGCTTTGTGGAATTGGCATGGAAAGAATAGCTGTAACCTTTGCAGGGTCAACAGTTATACCTTCAGCAGATACTATGTGACCAAGAAGAGTGCCCTTAGTGACCAAAAAGTGACATTTATCAGGATTCAATTTCAAACCTGTTTTGAGACATTGCTCAAAAATTTCTTTTAGATTTTCCAAATGGTCATGGAAATCTTGAACTGCTGCCCATCTATCTGTACCTGAAAATACTGAAAAGTCATCCATGAAAATGCGTAGAAAGGTTGTTAACCATTTGCCCAATATCAGATACATCGTTCTATTAAATGAAGCTGGTGCATTCTTCAAACCAAAAGCCATTCGAGTATAGACATAAGTGCCCCAGGGAGTGACAAAGGCTGTTTTGTCCCTATCATCAGGATGGATCACTATCTGATTGTAGCCACTAAAACCATCCAAGAAACTATACAAAGTGTGACCAGCTACTTCCTCAAGCACCTGCTCTGTGAAGGGCTGAGGAAATCCATCTTGAATAGTCACTTTATTCAAAGCACGAAAATCAACACATACTCTTATTTTTCCACTATTTTTCTTGGGCACAATAACCATAGAAGAAAGCCACCTGAAATGTTCTACTGGAACAATTATACCCGCTTCTTCTAGTTTTGTAATCTCTGCTTTTACCGCCTCTGCATACTTCGGATTGAGTCAATATGGCCTACTTCTTACAGGCGTGGCTCCCTCAACTAAGGGTATCCGATGTAACCCAAGCTCTTCAGGTATCCCTGTTAGATCTTTGTAGGACCATGCGAAGACACTTTTATAAGTAAAAAGCAAAGAAGTTACCTTCTGTAGCAAGGGAGGATAATGCCACAACCAGGATGCCAAATGGACCATTTGAGGGTTCTCTTCATCCCCTAAATTTACTTCTTGAACCAATGTTTCAGGACTGGTCTTGCTTGAGAAATCATCTCCACTATATGCAGGAGTGGATCTTAATTTATATTCTGCAACATGTTCTTTCATCCATCCTTGAGGTATATCTGCAAAAGGAAGATCTTCTCTGCTCTTAGGTTCATAATCTTCCCTCTCTGATACTTTTATATTGGTTGCCTCCTCAAAGCTTGTATTTTCCTTCAATTGCTCATTCTCCAACACCTTGTGGTCTTCATTGCCCTTTTCTGTAATTTCCTTATCTGCAACTTCTTCCTTAATTTCATTGATCTCCACTGTGCAACACTCTGCACTTCCCATCATCCAATTTAACAATGTATCATCTTCTTGGGGTAGAGAGGGCATTACCTGAGTATCCACAGTATATCCAGTGGTTTTTCCTAAATCAAATCCTTCTTCCAAGTGTAGTTGCAGTTGGCTATTGGTGCTTGTTGAAATCCATAGTTTATTTTTCCCCCAATCTTGCAAAGCTTTTGCTTGTCTCAGCCAAGGTCTCCCCAGGAGCAAAGGATAGGAAGTCTCCTGTGGAAGTGCAATAACAACAAAATCCAACACAAAGTGGCAACCCTGTACTATCATCCGTACCTTTTCAATAATGCCAAGAGGCGCAACCCGATGTTGATGTGCTAGTGTAACTGTAAATGGTGCCATTTTGGTGGGGTTCAAATTTAGTTTCTTCATTGCAAAATCTGGCATCAAATTGATACCAGAGCCTCCATCTATGATCACACCTGTGAGAGTTTCATCCTTTATACAAACAGATAATCTTGAGCTTTGGTAGTCTGCTAAGGGTGCAGGGGGAAAATCAACCATCAATCCATCTGTACTAGGTGATTGGACTAAGTGAGCAGAGTGTATAATCTTCAGTAAGTCACTTCTTATTTTTGAATCCATCCTTATAAGTTCATATAGACTAACCTTGTGATGAATACCTTTCAAGATCTGTTCAATGTTTACCTCCTGAGTGTTTTCTTGCAGACTTGTTGGTTGGCCCTTTAGAGAAGTAGTCATCTTATTATAAGCTCCTTCAATTTCTGCTTGGTCCTTCCATCCAGACTCCTTTTCTTCCTCTTTATCCTAAAATCCTTGTTGTTCATCTCTCTGGGTTGCAGTTGCTTGCCTAGCTCTAGTCATCATGGGCATTGCAGAGGATGAAACAGCATAAGTCTGAGTGGTTTTTCCTTCTTCATGTGGAGAGACTGCAATCATGTGAATTGGAGCACGACGACCTCTTGGGCAATCTTTGGTATAATGATCCTTGGCCTCTGGACAATGTTGACAAGGAGGTGCATCTTCTGGAAGAGAGCACCTGTTTTGCATGTGGCCGTACTCACCACAACGATAGCACATCAAAGGTCTATTATACCTAGGCTTTGCAGACCGATTCTCCTCTCTATTAGATGTATTTGAAGTACTAGCATAATATGATTCCAAATTTTGAGGGTTACCTCTCTGCTGTGTACCTTTGAGGTAGTAGCAATCTCTGGCTTCATGACCATCTTTTCCACAAAATTGACAGCTTACCTTAATAGGGCAATTAGCATTGGAATGTCCATTGTTGTTACAGATTGTACACCAAATTTGTTTCCTTATATCCTGAGTAGTCCTCAAATCTTCTAACTCTCGGCGAAGTTGAGCTACTTCATCATCAGTGCGACGCAGTGGTGGCAAGACCTTCTCTTCTTGTTGATTTTGTTGCATCTTCAATGCTTCCAGTTCCCTCCTTAGTTGCTCAATAGGATCGAGATCTGCAGCATACTTGTGTTGTGTATCCCCTTCAAAATGTTGCCTTGCTTCTTCAATGCGTGATGCAGCTGCAACAAAATCATTGAGGGTAGCATCCAATCTAAGAGACTCACGAAGCTTCTGTTGAGATGACCTGGGCAGAGCCTTCTCAATCCACTTTTTAACCAAGAAATCACCTGGAGCATGTGGCAGATGTGCAACAAGTGCTTTTGTTCTAGTGTGAAGTTCATGAAAGGATTCACCTGGTCTTAGCTTCAAATTCTCTAGCTGATCTAGAGCTCTTTCTGAGGAATCACTTGGTCGGAATGTCTATGAGAATGCCGCCTTCAGAGCCTCCCATGTAGTGAAATGGCCATTTGCATATTGACTATACCATTTATCTACAAGACCCTCCAATGTGGATGGAAAAAGTGCCAGCATTGCATCCTCTCTATTTTGCAGACCTCTTCCACGGAATAAAGAGATGAATCTCCTCACATGATCATCAGCATCCTCATAAGCTTGTCCCTTGAAGGTAGGGAATTTGATGTTTAATCTGGAGAGCAAATGAGAGAGGTCCTCCATTTGTACTGGTGTTTCTTCAGATGTATCTGAGGAGAAATCTAGGGTTCTCCTATACCTCTCTTTTGACAATGGTGTCGTACCCAAATCAATAGATAAATTTAGGGAAGGCAGAGGGGAGGTAGACTCACTAGCCGTGGTTATTGCTAACTTGTTAAGGCTCCTCCGAACACGAAGAGACTCCTTATCTGCTCATGTATGGGTCATGTACCTACTTGCCAATGTAATAGGGCAACAATACCTCTCACAGAAATGCAAATGTCCCACCGGGCGTGCCAAACTGTAGAGGAGGTACTGGGGTATCCGCTTTTAACAAAAGTCGAGAATGAAGATTAAACACGTCCAGTACATCACCTACTCAAAGGGGGTTCTCTTTAGGGAAATATACCCTTTAACATTTCTGTGAGCAGGCAGATAACAAGGATTGCACAGAGTGGTAAATACTTTAGATAATATGGACAACCAATGACCAAGGAAGACCATACACTTCTTGATTCGAATCAGATGATTACAATGTTGGGCAGAGTGATGTTCAAAAGTGCAAACTTAGGGGACTAACATGCCATCCCAAAATAAAGAACCTCAGTGCGTAGAGTCTTCTTTTTCAGCTTAAGGGGGCCAATTACACGCAGTCTAACCCAGAACAATACAAATGGTAAGATTTGCTCAAGAGAATAGAGCTTAACACCAATACTGACTCACAGAAAAGAAAGAAAAAATCCAAGGCACTCTCTTACACTATAGTGCTCATAGCCCTCCACTGAGAAGCCTACCCTCTGTATCCACACTACAGAGTAGCTCCTACAATAGGCTTGAAACCACCAAGTGGAAGAAAGGACTTTTGCACGTATACACGCGTCAATGTAACTCCAAGAAGTGTACCCAAATGAGCACAAATCCATTGTTTTATAGACCCCAATAGGCCAAGAGGGCCTTGCTTCACGTCCACTGATCACGCGCCGGTGGATTGCCCAAAATTGAAGGGGTAGGTCAATTATTCCTTTAATTGGAATTGGATCCACAAAAATAGGTAGTCGCCCGTGGATGGTTGGTGGCAATTCCCACTTTTAACACTTACCTTTTAGCTTCTCACCTCCCATTTGAGATTCTCATTTTGTGTTGTTTTGTTACTTCGTCACTGATTTAATCCCGATTGGTCCAACTACTTATCAGTCATGATGTTCGTGTAGTGGTTTACTCATGTGAAACTTCATATTATTACAAAGCAAAAGTCATCAAAGAGGCCATCTTCTGAATCAGTTTCAACTCTAGCTGTATACAAAGGCTTCAAATGCTCTTTCTCCACCTGTGGCATATGTCTCTTAGATTTCTCTTCCGGATCCTGCTTCGCCTCCCTCTTCATCTGGAGTGTTTTAGGGGCCTTTGTGTGTGTCAATGCATGGGGGTGCATGTGTGTGTGTGTATGTGCATTGGTGTGCATGATAGTATGCGTGGGTGTGTGCTTGTGTGGATGTACATGCCTGGAATTGTGAGTGTGTGTGCATGTAAGTGTGTGTGTCGGTGCGGGGGTTGCATGTATGGGTGTGTAGAGGTATGTGTGTGTTTGTGGGAGGGCGCAGATGTGTGTGTGTGTGGGAGTGTGAATGTGTGAGTGTGAGTGTGGGTGTGTGTGGTGGGAGGGTGAGGGGGTGAGTGGCGGGGGTGCGTGAGTAAGATAATCATATGGAAGCTTTCCTGTAAGAAGCTCCCATAGCACAATGCCAAAGCTAAAGACATCTACTTTTCGATCATAAGGCTTGTGTTTGATTACCTCAGGAGCCATCCATCTGTATGTGTCTGTCTTAGCAGTCATTACCCGAGTTTGAGCTTGGACTCGTGTCACTCCAAAATCTGCAACTTTGACAACCTCATGCTCATCCATTAAAAGATTCACAGCTTTTAAGTCTCTATGAATTATACTGTTCTGGTGCAGGTAATCCATTCCTTTTGAGACATCAATAGCTACTCGCAAAAGCACTGGTAACTTGAAGCTGCCCCTCTGGCTATGAAGGTAGTCATAGACACTTCCAACTGACATGAACTCAGTAACAATGCAAAGATTCGGAGTTCGGAGGACGCGTGCAAGCACCGACGAACTGTACAACATTTTTGTGACGGACCTTCCTCATGATATACACTTCCTCTATACAGATCACCATATGATCCAGACGCCATTTTTTTCGTTTTGCTTGAGTCGACTGTAATCAATCTCCTAATCATTAGTACCATCAATGTATGTATGTGTGAGTGAGTATACGTGTATGTATGTGTGAGTGAGTATGTGTATGTATTTAAGTGTGCGCATGCGTGTGTTTGTGTATGTGTGGGGTCTGTGTGTGTGTGTGAGAGTGTGTGTGTGTGTGAGTGTGTGTGTGTGTGAGTGTGTGTGTGAGTGTGGTCATGTATGTGTGTGAGTATGTGTGAGTGAGTATGTGCGTATGTATGTATGAGTGAGGGGGTGGAGTGTATGGGAGTGAGCGGGGGCGGAGGGTGCGGGAGACAGCGGGGTGAGGGGGCAGGGGGTGGCAGGGAGTGTGGGCGGGCTACTGCGGGGGCTTACGGGAGGGAATGGCGGACTATTGCGGGGTGCGGGGGTGGCGGGGAGGGGACTGCGGGGGTGAGCGGGGGAAGCTGCGGGGTGAGCGAGGGGAGCTGCGGGGTGTGCGGGGGGAAATGGCGGGGGGTGGCGGGGAGGGGACTGCGGGGGTGAGCGGGGGGAGCTGCGGGGTGAGCGGGGGGGGCTGCGGGGTGTGCGTGGGGAAACGGCGGGGGGTGGCGGGGAGGGGACTGTGGGGGGTGAGCAGGGGGAGCTGCGGGGCGAGCGGGGGGAGCTGCGGGGTGCGCAGGGGGAAATGGCGGGGGGTGGCGGGGAGGGGACTGCGGGGGTGAGCGGGGGGAGCTGTGGGGTAAGCGGGGGGAGCTGCGGGGTGCGCGGGGGAAATGGCGGGGGGTGGCGGGGAGGGGACTGCGGGGGTGAGCGGGGGGAGCTGCGGGGTGCGCGGGGGGAAATGGCGGGGGGAAGAGAGAGAGAGAGAGAGAGAGAGAGAGAGAGAGAGAGAGAGAGAGAGAGAGAGAGAGAGAGAGAGAGAGAGAGAGAGAGAGAGAGAGAGAGAGAGAGAGAGAGAGAGAGAGAGAGAGAGAGAGAGAGAGAGAGAGAGAGAGAGAGAGAGAGGGAGGGAGAGAGGGGTCACACGCGGGGGAGAGAGAGAGAGAGAGAGAGAGAGAGAGAGAGAGAGAGAGAGAGAGAGAGAGAGAGAGAGAGAGAGAGAGAGAGAGAGAGAGAGAGAGAGAGAGAGAGAGAGAGAGAGAGAGAGAGAGGCCTGTGGGGGGAAATGGCGAGGTGAGGGGGGGGTTTGCGGGGGTGAGTGGAGGGGGGATGGTGGGGGGAGATGGCGGGGTGAGCGAGGGGGGTTTGCGGGGGTGAGTGGAGGGGGGATGGTGGGGGGAGATGGCGGGGTGAGTGGAGGGGGAATGGTGGGGGGAGATGGCGGGGATGAGTGGAGGGGGATGGTGGGGGGAGATGGCGGGGTGAGTGGAGGGGAGATGGTGGGGGGAGATGGCGGGGATGAGTGGAGGGGGATGGTGGGGGGAGATGGCGGGGTGAGTGGAGGGGAGATGGTGGGGGGAGATGGCGGGGTGAGTGGAGGGGGAATGGTGGGGGGAGATGGCGGGGATGAGTGGAGGGGGATGGTGGGGGGAGATGGCGGTGTGAGTGGAGGGGGGATGGTGGGGGGAGATGGCAGGGGTGAGTGGAGGGAGGATGGTGGGGGAAGATGGTGGGGGTGAGTGGGGGAGAGAGAGGGAGATTCGGGCAGTTAACCATAAGTAGAATCTTATGGAATCTTGTCAGCCACCCTCCGAACTCGAGCATATTTATCTCAAAACCATAGAGCCAGAGAAAGAGCGAATGGCAATGCAATCTTTAGCATAACAACTTTGTCTATCATAGAGAGAGGAAGGAGGGGTACTACAGTCACCAAGCGAAACCAAAGAAACTTATTGTATCCTTATCCTCTGAGAAGGCCAACAACCAGCTAGGAATATCCTCAGGTGGACAGAGTAGCATCAAAATTCCTGAGGATGATACAACTATGAAGGATAGGTCGAGGGACGCTGAGGTCTTAAGGACAGATCGTCCACTGCGGGACATGACAAATCTGGAGTGGTGCCTTCAGTATGTTGAAGAGAAGAATGCAGTCCTTCTTGTGTTCGTAGGGGCATATGGGAGAGGAAAGATCACGACAACACAAGGTTTTCAGTATGGCCTTGTGTACAAACTGGATTATGAAGATGAGGATTTTGACAACCTCCTTTTCTTGGTAGAGACATCGAAAGGTTTGAGAAATGTTATATGCAAGATGGATTTCTTGTGCCCAGAGTGCTGTGTTCCAGATCGTCTAGCTGAGATATGCAGGGACTTAGTCAATCTTATCAAGGACTTGATGCCATGGATCCAGGGCAACATCATGCCAACACAACAAAAGATGACAACCCCTGTAAAGGCAAGGGGTAAGTAGAGCGTGCAGAAAAAGCTTCAAAAGGAAAAGAAGAGAATTTCAGAAGAGGAGTCTTGTGACTCAAGCTCTAGCTCTGAGGATATAATTGTTGCACCTGGTGGAGAGCTTGCCTCGGGTGTTCTTGGTACTGAGCAGAACAAGATGAGGGAGGACATAGCTAAAAGAAAAGTTGTGAAGAAGGGGCAGTTGTTCCACCTGCCAATCAATATCATCCATAGGCCACCAATAGATCCAGTCACAGGGAGGAGGCCCCTTGAGATCAGGGAGCCACACAATTTGCATGTGCAGAATCTTAAGAAGAAAATGAAAATAGATCCTCATGCTACTGTTGTGCCATTCCTTGTCATGGTGGATCCGAATGAGTGCAGCTCTGTGGACGAGTTCAATGAGGGTTTATTTGAGGAGTATACTTATTATGTGATTGGAGGTTCACACTCTGCAAAGGCCCGTAGACAGCTAGTGAAGGAGCACCCTACCACATTTTTCTTTAGGTATGCAGAGTGTAAGATATATGCTGGTCTTACATCTGAGGAAGCCAAGCTTCTTGCTTGGGTCACAACAATGACAATGACTACAGGCAAAAAATGTCCTCCATAGAGAGAATTCGGTTCTTCCACCATGAATATGAAGATTGTCTTGTTAAGGAAGCTGGAAGAATACATCCCAATCTACGAAAGCAATGCCTTATTGAGGTTGGAATTGCACTGGATGAGAATAGAAAGTCTGATGCCTTGAGGAAATATGATCCATGGTTTCAAGTGGCATTCAGATCAGGTGAGATCTGGGATCTACAGGATAAAATTTTCACAATGTGGGAGAACAAGGAGGTCAAGGGCCAGAAGCAACGAAAGTCGAGGCCAGACCCACAGGTTGATCTGAAGGGAAAGGGAAGGAAAGCTGACCTCTCAATTGAAGAGGCTCCTGAGGACATGAAGCTGACACCATGGAGGGCCCTTCAAGGAATCAAGGATGATACATTGATCATATCAACTTTGTCAAGGGTAATCTCCAAGGACTTAAGCCTGGAGGAGATGGTGACTGAGCTCAATAAGTATGTATGTTATTCTCAGATCCTTTTTCCCTCCTCCCATGTTTCTGGTCTAACCTAGTCTCTTTTTAATTTATGTGACTGTAGTCATAAAGTTTACATGAAGATTCAGGAGGTCATGATGAAGAGGCTAGGTTGCTTTTCTTGGACAGAGGTCCAAGCAGACTATCCAACCACATCATCCTACAAAGCTTTATCAGAATATTTCATCCTTTTTCGTGATTGGGTAGGTTCTCTTTCTGAGGTTGTGCCTGGTTTGCCATTAGGTTAGATGCCTTGATTCAAAAAACCAATTTAATGCTAGGCTTTTAGTACGAATTCGATGCCTAGCATCGACTTACGGCTAAAGTCGATGCCTGGCATCGACCTGCAGCCAAAAGTCGATGCCTGGCATCGACTTGGGGGCATAAGTCGATGCCCGGCATCGACCTGCAGCATAAGTCGATGCCTGGCATTGACCTCGTGGCATAGGTCGATGCCAGGCATCGACTTATGTCCCAAAGTCGATGCCAGGCATCGACTTTCAGTAGAAAGTCGATGCCTAGCATCTACCCCCACATGAAATCGATGCCATGCATCGCTTCCTTATGTTCTGTTTGCTGTATTGAAGAGCTCATTTAGTTGTCTTTCCACTTTTTTCTGTAGAAACCAAAGAAAAGTAAGTCTGCGGAGCTACTAGATGATTGCCCCCCTGCATTCCTCGCTCACATTCAAAGAGCAAGGCATGAGAAATCTAGGCTGAAAGCCAAGGAGATGGATTTTGATGATGAACCTGATCTGAAATGTTTCTCCAATCCCCTAGACCCCCTTAGGCCTGTATATTACAATGTATTCTGTAGTGATGTAAATAATATTTGTTCTGTTGTGCCTAGAAAACATTTCTCCCTTCTCATAGCGGACATACCCTATGGATTTAGGATGTTGGGATCAGTTAATGATGATGAACCCTTCAAACACCCTCAGATTCGGAAGATGGTCACTGATTTTGCAGAGTTGACTATGTCTCCTCTTTGGAGGATAGTAATTTTCCATAGCAGAGACCAGTCCTTCTCTGTTTCAACTGCTTTGAAGGCAAGATGTCATGCTGTGGAGTGCCTCACGTGGTAAGTAATCTTCTTTCTATCTCCGTGGCTTTAATGATGCTCTCTGTGACTCATAGTTCTTGTTTGCAGGGTGAAGACAAACGTAAATCACACTCCTTTGCATAGGTTTGTGAGCTCCACTGAATGCATTACAGTTGGCTATTATGATGAAGTAAGCAAAAGGAGAGTCAGGGAGCATTGCAATGAGAATGGGATCTCAAATGTGCTCATGTTCCCAGCCGTTACCAAGAAACTTTGTCATGTATCTGGGGACATGACATTGGTTAACCCCTATCAGAAGCCACAAAAACTCATAATGAGATTGCTTCAACTATTCTCCAATGATGATGACTGGGTCCTAGACCTTTTTTCGGGCACAGGTAATTTCAATTTTCACAATTTTCATTAGTCATGGTTGATTGACGCCTCTAAGTGGTTTTCTGTTGTTTCAGGAACGACTCTGGCTTGCTCCTTAAAGATGTTCAGGCACTGCATAGCTGTGGAGAAGGATGATGCTCAAGTGAGCTTTATTAGAATGAGAATCAATGGGCTAAATGAATGCCCAGATGAAGACCAAGAGGTTGGAAGGAAGCACATTGCAGACACGGAGAGATTCCAACCGGCTTCAAGGGAGCCTGTTCCCCCACTTGCAGATGAACCGGGGGACATGGCTAACCTTGAAGAGCCAATCTTGGAGCAAGAGAGGCAGGATATGTGTTCTAATGTTCCAGAGGATCCCAATATCCTTGAGCCTGAGGAAAGCTATGATCAGCTTCTATTGTAGATTCATATTACTCTTGTACTTACACAGGAAATGTAAAACATCATTTTAATATAAATATAATGTCGAGTTCTGCTTCCACTTTGTGTTCAACTTGATTTATCTTGAGCATTTCTCTGATCATGTGTGAATGTTTCTTAGTATAATTTTGTTGATTATTATCTTCTCTTGGGAATGCTTTTGTGAAATGTATTTCATATTCTGTGAATATGGCCATGCATTCAATGAGGATCTTCACCATACAAAGGGGATGATCTTAATTGCCTTGTTAAAATGTTCCCATTTTTGCAACACATGTACTCTAATTTTCGAGTAACTTTTAATCAACTATAATCTGTGCTTGTTGAGGTTATGGATGTAAGGAAGGAGCTTCCCGAACTCTTACTTGTACCTTCAACACTAATCTATTGTCAAAGATCATGATGTGGGATTCTTGATCGGCTGAACAACTAGTTTTCATGGCAACAAGAATTTTATTATATCTATCTTGACTACTTGGGATATGAGATCAAGGTTCTAGTGACAATATTTACAAGCAAGAACAAGTGATGCTTTCTAGATATTGTAAAATGCTCACTTTATTGCTTGATATAATGGTCTTTAGGGAAAAAGGAAAAGAGAACATGTCTTTGTTCTCCTTTGTTGTGACTCAGTGTTACATGCATATGGATACACATTCATATGCATACACACATGCATATGCATACACAAATACACACATGCATACACAAATACACACATCCATACACAAATGCATATGCATACACACAGACATGCATATGCATGTGTGTATGCATACAAACATGCATATGCATACACACATACATGCATATGCATACACACATACATGCATATGCATACACACATACATGTATATTCATGTGTGTATGCATACACACATGCATATGCGTACACACACATGCATATGCATATACACATGCATATGCATATGCATACACATGCACATGCATATGCATACACACATGCATATGCATACACACATGCATATGCATACACACATGCATATGCATACACACATGCATATGCATACACATGCATATGCATACACACATGCATATGCGTATGCATATACACATGCATTTTAACATCTTCACATTGGATCAGATGGGATCTCCACGTACACCTTGGGGAGTGCATGACCATGATGAATCCAAGATATATCACATACATAATGGAGCTCTAGTCATGGATGTAGTCGGGAAGTACATGTGTTAGCGCATTCGATAGCTTTGCTCCATAGAGTTTGGACATTCTATAATGTTAAAATGGAGCGAACAGGATAAGGATTCCAGAAATTATATCACACAAACAATATATGAAGAGTACCCGCTAGCACTTGGGCAACCTATTGTGAATTTGGAATGGATTCATCATATGGCACGCGAGGTGATGTCTCATCGATGGTTTGAAGCTCGCGATGTTTTCAGAGCAGGCTTACCAAAGCTTGTATGGTTAGATGTTGAAGAGTGGGAATCGATTCAGGATGAGTAGCAACATGCTCTTGATCAATATCGTCAATAGCGAGATGTGTTGGCCACACGTTTAGATACAGTTGGAACGTCGCATTTAGGTAGCAGCGGATACATAGTATGTGCTACCAATTTGTAAGTATCATTTCAATTATTGAATTTGTTTGTGTTAAGCACATCATGTATGTTCATATAACATTTTGCAAATTTATTATAGGAGTTGGCAGTGGGTCATCCTATGACGCGAACCGAAGAAGCTTATGGAGATCGTCATGGATTGGCTGCACTATTGGATGACTTAGAGGGACGCGGTGCAATCATTTCATGGGAGAATATATGATTAGGTAAACTTATAGCTTGGTTTCGTCTTTTTAGTTGTTGTTTATAAATGTCATGTCAATTTGTATCAGTTTACACATATGCTTTGTTGCAGGATTGTAGGTGTAAATGTTTTGATCCCCTTGCGTATATGTATGGTAGTGCTTTGCCAAAATTTTGTATTACACTCCTATGTGGCAACGATGTACCATAATTTTGTATTCAATTCCTATATGGAAGTGCTTTGTCACATTGCCACAATTTTGTATTACACTCCTATGTGGCAATGACATACCATAATTTTGTATTCGATTCCTATATGGAAGTGCTTTGTCACATTTTGTATTCGGTTCCTATATGGAAGTGCTTTGCCACACTCTTGTACATCCTTCATTTATGGAATATACAACTTTTTGTACATGATTCATGGTTCATTTTTGTTCATATAAAATCATATTTTAGTTTCCATTAGAGTTTATTTTTTGGACAAAGTGTATTGTCTTTTGCTAAGCAACATCGTGTAAAGCAAAAGACAACACACTCTGCCCAAAAAACATTTGTGCAAATATGGTCATCGGTATAAGCATCGGTACACCCAGCAGAGTCGTTGGTATGGGCGTCGGTACATCCACTAGTCATCAGTATGGGCATCGATATAAGCATCAGTATTACCGATGCTTATACGGACGCCCATACCAATGCCTATACTGGTACTTATACAGGCGTTATGTTTCCGACGCGTATACCGACTGTGAAACCGACGTCACAGAAAAAATATACCCGTTCATTTCCTTCGTAATAGCCTCGGTATACCCTCGATATGTTGTAGTGATACCTTCATGTCAAGATGTGTAATGTTTTCTAGGTTTCACAAACCTCTAGAGAATATAAATCAAGGATTATTTCAAGATAAAGACACCATTTACGAAGCTTACAAGAAATGTGGAGCTCTCTATTGGACTTAAGAAGCAGAGAAAGCCTTTCAAACCCTAAAATCAACATTCATCACTTCTTCAATTCTAATTCAGCATGATCCTACAAAAACGTTTTTATTGGAGAAATTCACATCTTTAATAAATTAATTCTATATTAAAAATTTTCATTAGTTTGGGAGTTGTCCTTCTATTGTACTTCAATCTGCAAGTAGGGCAGTTATTCATATCTTGTTGTAACAGGCCTTGGCAAGGTTTGATAACTTGATTTCAAGTGCATGCCTGAAGTATACTTTAGATCATTTTGCAAACAAATCCCATGCATGGTGGTGTCAAGTGAACTCAACTGACCGACAGCAAGTCAAAAATTCACAAGACATGCAAAGGATGATAATTAAATCCATAGGCCTTTAGAAATTGAATCATGAAGCAGTTTCATAAGGTCTTTCTGCTAAGACCGTTGTTTCAGATATGTTACTCTATTCTTACTGTCAGAGTTCTTGATTGCGCCGAGGAATTAGACGAGGAACTTAAATAAATCATCTTAACTATTATTAAAGTTCATCCTCAATTCTTCATCAAAGAAACAATTTATGCAAAACTAGTTGAAGATGTGTTGAAACTAAAGTTCTATGCAAACGATATCTTATAATCATTTAGCATACTAGTAATAAGAACTGGCATCAATTCAGGTACTTGCATTTATTTACCAGAAACGTTATACAATAATTAAGCACAACTAGTCTGTACTGTTAATCCATGAGGTCGACCAGTTGGAGTTTCAATGTAGAGAAAGGTTTGCTATGAAAAAAATAGAGAATTCTAAGATTTGAATGCACTATTGACTATCTCCATGACTCGCAGAATCTTACAAGTTATGCAAAATCTTAAACATTAATTTAAATAAAGTTATGAGAGAAACCATCATCTGTAGATTTGCATCACTTCTCTCTCCATCTCTGTTGGAGCATTCATGTTCATCTTCCATCGTATGCAACTCCTTCAACAGTCGCATGCTTTGTAATATGAACGTAGCACTCTTCATCTCTTTGCATCACTGTTCCTCTCCATCGAAGCTGCCACTAAAAGAAGCTTTCCTTAGTTCTCTCTTCTCACAGAATTCTGCACCAGGTGATTGCCATACAGTGCCAAGAATTCAATGATTGTTTTTCCCAGCAATCATCAACGATTCCTTAACTCATGCCAGATAAAAGAACGTATGTTGGCCTCATCGTTTATGCAGCTTGTGCGTTCTTTTACATATTAGGATCTCTAAAATTAGAGATGATCTCTAAAATTAGAGATTGACTCTACTAAAATAGAGGCACCCAAATGTATCGTGCGCACTTCCATCCTTCATTAATATCGATAAGCACTTTTTCATGATAAATGGAATTGACATAGTATATGCTATTTCATGGAGTTATTGATATCAACCAAATGCTTCCGTAAAGCTTTACTCATGGATATTTTTCATAATAGATTTTAGCTAGTTGACTTTGAAATAATAAGTGGGCTTGTTTGGATCGATCCGGATAAGTTTCTTCTTTCATCAATGTTTTCCCGTGCTTCAAAGCGGTTCATTAAATTTTTCAAACTTGTCATATAGAGAGAGCTTATCTCTCCGACAATGTATGAAGTTGAAGCTCTAGATTATGTAGGTTATACAATGGTCAATGACACTCATGTTATTCAATTGGATTATGGCATAAGAGATTAAGACACATCACTGTTGGTAGATTTAAAGATATTGCAAAGAACTCCTTGGTTGATTGTCTATCAAAACTACCAAAGTGAGATTTGAATTATATTTATGAGGCATGTTAGTTTGGAAAATAGATATGAAGTCCTTTTTTAAAAGAAGGACTGCAAAGCAGAATTATGGCATCAATTATGAGGAGAATTTTTCTCTTCTTGCCAAATATCAACAATAAGGACATTAATAAGTAATTTTGCAAGCAATGGAATATGTATCAATTAGATATCAAAAATGCATTTCTCAATGGTGATTTAAAAGAAGATATGTACATGGAACAACCATCATGTTATGAAGATTCCAAGAAGCCTACACATGTATGTAAACACTTGAAAGCATTATATGGCCATAAATAGACTTCAAGGGCTTCGAATTTTAGATTGGTAAAGTTTCTTGAAAAGCAAGGATATATGTGGTTGAATGCAAATACTTCTTTGTATGTTAAAGTTGAAGGATGGTTGTGTGAACACACTAGGACCGTCGAGGCACTTTGTTCCCTGTTTAGGAGGTTTTTTTCCCTTGGCTTATATATACACCTATTGCTCTACTGGGCTACTTATCTTTGTACATTCTCTAGTAATACATTTAGTATTGTGTGTTGTGCTCCAAGCTTCTTTTCCTTCCTTGTGCTATTCGTGTCCATCGGCATATATCTATATCCAACAATTAGTATCAAAGCAGGTCGTCGCTTCATCTAGGGTGCTGTCGACACCCCTCTGGTTGAAGTCTTAGAATCACATGAATTTTGGTGAGAATACTCAAGGTGTTTTTGAGATTAGTACAACTTTGTTGTGTGGTGCCGAAATTGCGATCATAGCTCATTTCGGCCTCCAAATGCACTATCATAGTGACTATGAAAGATCTCTGAATGATTGGACATGTGCAGTACATGATTCTCAGGCTATGTCAGATGCAAAGCTTTGGCATGCACGCTTTGGTCATGTGAATTTTACTAGTTTGCTATGCCGGTAGAAATTTGAAATGGTGTCCTCTTTGCCCAAACTTGAGGCACTTGGAAAACATGTTTGTGAAGGCTCTTTCGGGCAAAATGCAGTGTTCCTCGTTTCCAAAAGATGGTTTAGTTCGGGCTACTCAGAAATTGTAGGTTGTACATAGTGATGTATGTGGTCCTATGGAGACACGTTCTTTTGAAAATTATCTTTACTTTGTGACTTTCATTGATGATTTTTCCAAGCATGCATGGGTATATCCATTAAAGGCAAAGTTCGAAGTGTTCATGTGCTTCAGACAGTTTTTGGTTTTGGTTGAAAATCTGTCAGCATGTAAAATGGGCACCCTCCATTCCGATCGAGGGGGGGAGGATATATGTCTTATGATTTTAATGCATTTCTGGTTGAACGTGGGATAAAACACCAGTGTACACTACCGTACAAACCTCAACAGAATGGAGTTGCTGAATGAAAGAACAGGTTATTCATGGAGGTGGCGAGGTGTATGGTCAAGAGTCAGGCTTTACCACATAGTTTCTGGCTTGAGGCTGTCATGTGTGCATCATATGTACTGAACAGGTGTCCCACTAAAGACTATAGTCTATCACTCCATATGAGGCTTGGCATGATCGCAAGCCATCTGTTGCTCATTTGCGTGTTTTCAGTTGTTTGGCATATGCATTAGTGCCTAAACAACATCGCAAAAAAATGGATGATAAAGTAGTAAAATGTATTTTTGTTGGGTACAGTTCTGAAAGTAAAGGCTATCGTCTGTATCATCCACAGACTAAATGCATTCTGGTTAGCCATGATGTTGTTTTTGTGGAAGATGCTATTCAGCCATTGCTTTCATGTACCAAGGAGACATCTGTTAGCTCTAAAGACATGTGTGATACTTTGCTGCCTCTTTTTACACGTGGATAGTCTAGTGCTGGTCCCAATAAGGCAACTTCTCAACCTTTGCAAGTTTCATGTGATGATGCAGATCATTCCATTTCTGATGTAGATTTACATGATGCACTAGTTGACGAGAGAACTTATGTTGAGCAAGCAAACAACTATGCCAAAATGGTTGGTGCAGACTTTGTGTGATAGCAAATTAGATGCACCTTTGTCATATCGTACTCGTTTAGGCTCTCATAGTGCCTCTTTTGCATCAAATTGCTATCATATGACTGCATCTAGTCTCTGTGAGGAGAATGAGCCTATTTCCTTTGATGAAGCACAAAATTCAAAAAATTGGATGGCTGCTATGCAATCTGAATATGATGATATAATGAAGAATTGTACTTGGTCTTTATATGACTTGCCTCCTGGCAAGAAGGCCGTTGGCACTAAGTAGTTATACAAGCTAAAGCATTGTCGGAAAGAATTTGTTACTCTTAAAATATTACAAAAATTAAAAGATTAATTGATTGATATAAGTTTGGTTAAATTATGAAATTTTTGACTAATGTTTGACTTTAATTTCTGCAGGAAAAGAAGTTTGCTGAATAATATCAAGATGGGAAGTATTTATCTAAGTGTTTTCTTAATATAGTTAAGGGTATAGATGAAAATTCAAGGGTTAGATAAGGATTAAACTGAGTTTTGAAAGTAATTGCAAGGGTAATTAAGGGTCAATTATAGGCCTTGATCATGTTTTATAGGGTTCTAGTTTAATTTCAAGGTTAATTAAGGATTAATGAATAAATCTAGAGGGTTATGGAAGGGTAGAAGATATGTTTAAAGGTTAGTTGGAGTTAATTAACATGGTTTGAAGTTAGTTGAAGGATAAACCTAAGGTTAAATGATTAATTAAGTAATTTTTAGACTATAGATGAATTATTAGATAGGGTAAATATAACAAATGGAACCTTAACAAAATATTTCAAATAAAAATATTTTAATTATTAAGTTTCACTAGGATTATGGTAATAATTTAATTATTGATGGGTTAAATTTATTTTATTCTAAAGGTTTGGATTTAATCTAAAGTATTTAAATGAATAAAAAAGAACTGGAAGGTTGTATTTAAATCTAAAGTGTTTGGTCTAGTAAATAATTAATTGAATGGTATTTAGGGAAAAGAACTAGGAAAAAATCCCACGCCTATTTTTGTTGTTGGAGTGATGTGGAGTTGAAGAGAAGTTAATTTAGGTAGCATGGATCAGTTATCTAAGGGAGAATGTGGGCTATGGTGGGCTACTCTCATCTATTTAAAGAGGGGAGTACGTAGTCACAAGCTCATGTGATTTTCAGGTACTTACTTTTTGCTCTAGACTATAGTCATTTTTTTGCACATATTTCTATGACAAGCCTTTGACAGGAGGAGAGAGAAGGCCATCTCTCTTGCTTTTGTCCTTCAATTAAATGAAAGCAAATTTTTTTTACTTTGGGAATTGATCGACACAGAGACAAGGGGGGGTTTTGTTTTCCTCCTTCAGTTTATTGCCTCTTTTTCTTTTTTCTTTTCCTTCCATTTTATTTACTTCTTTTTTCCCCTTCTGTCCTTCCTTTCTTCTCCCTCTTCTTTAATGCTTTAATTGTACTTCTCCTTGTCCCTCTCCCTCTCTTTCTCTTCCGGCGATGCAGCAGAGCTGCGCGTGCAGCACAGAGAGAGAGTGAGATAGAGAGAGAAAATTAGTATAGTTTTGTTTTTTTAATTTATTATTTGTTCTTTTTTACTTTTTATTGACCCTCCTTCCTCCCCTCCTCCCTCCCCTCTTCCTACAGCCGGTGGACAGCGATGATGCAGTAGAGAGAGAGAGAGAGAGAGAGTAAAGACAGAAGATCTTTTTATTCTTTTTTAATTTTGCTTGTTTTCTTTTCTTTTTAATTTTATTAAAACTATTTTTCTTCTTCCCTTCCTCTGTCCCTGTAGCCGGCGAGGCTGTCCAAATCGCAGTAGAGAGAGAGAGAGAGAGAGAGAGAGAGAGAGAGTGAGAGAGAGAGAGAGAGTGAAATAAATGAGTTTTTTTTATTCATTTTATTTTCTTTGTTTTATATGAGAATCTTATTTTTATATAATGATATTTAATAGGTTTTATTTTCGTAATATTTATATTATTTATTAGTTATATATTAATAATTTAAAAATATATGAAATAAATACTATTTATAAATGTTTATGTTTATTTATATATATGTATATGATTTATTTATGTATGTGTGTGCATGTGAATATTTATGTCTTAAATGTATTTGATTTAATATAAATATATATATTTAAGAATTTTTGTGTGTGTGTGTGTATGTTTAATTAATTAGATTGATTACTTAGTGAATGTATGAATTGTTATCCTAATGTTTTTTTGTGTTTTCAGGTTAGCAAAAAGAAGGATTACCCTATCCAAATATTTACCCTATTCTATCTTCTTTTATCCTTTCCTTTTCTTTCCTTACCCTTAGTCCAAGCTTCTTCAACCCTTAACTTGTTAGTCACTTAGTAGAAAATGGATTAGATGTAGTGATTTTTGTGCCCATGTTAGATGTTATTACAGATAAATTCATATACCCACGTATCATGATAGGCATGTTTAGTAATTGATTGTACCCATGTTAGTGCATGAATCCATGTTAGTTGTTAGTGCATGAACCATGTTAGTTATTGGTGCATGAACCCATGTATGATGTTAGTACATGTTAGACATGATAGTGCATATAAGCATGTTATTAGATGTTAAGTAATGCATGTATATGTTAAGTAATGCATGTATATGTTAGGTAATGCATGTTAGAAGTTAGGTATTGCATGTATGATAGTGTTTGCATGTATGTATACATGTCATGCATGTTTGCTTGTTGCATGTTAGTGCATGTATGTTCATGCATGGTTGCTAGTGCATGTGCATGTATGCATGTTCATTTATGCATGTGCATGTGTGTTTATGCATGTGCATGAATGTTCATGCATGTGTGCGTTAATATATGCTCATGCATGTGTGTGTTCGTGTATGTTCATGCATGTGTATGTTAGTGTAAATATTTATGCATGTGCGTGTCATGTATATATGCATGTTCATTCATGGCTTAGTATGCATGTATACATGATCATTTATGTTAAGTGTATGTTAGTGTGCATGTATGCATGAGAGTTATGTTAGTGCATGTATGTTTTGCATGTGTGTTTGTGAATGTATTAAACTCATCAAATCAAGCAAAATTTAAAGAATTGTTTATGTTAATTGACAGGTTAAGTGAATTTTCTAATTCACATAATGTGATGTGTGGAATTTTACAAGAAGTTGTTAAAAATTTAATGAGCGAAATAGATGATTTGACCAAACAAGTGAATAAATTACCTAAATGCAAGTGCAAACATGAACATGAAACTCAATGTTTATCTCCAAAATTGCCTAATGAAACCCATATGAATGAGTATAGGAGATTCACCTATAGGGCTATGAATAGGACAGTATATCCCTTAAGATGCTTTTGGTGTGACCAACTAGGTCATATGTATGAGGATTGTGTTGCTTATAATAATGCATGTCAAATTCACTTAGTCATTATAAATTACCATAAGATTTGTGATTATCAAACACAACTACCTTTAAGATTAAACTTAGGTAGAGGAGGGATGAGAGAATACTTTGACCAAACAAAATTTAGTCCTAAAACCGAACTTCAAAAACAATAGAAACCTAAGAGTCATGATGAGAAAAGCAATGTATGTCAATTACATTTTATGAACACCAAGATTGTGACTAAAAGTGAATGCTTGGACAATGATCAAAACCTTGTTAAACCTAAATCTATGAGTAACATTGATATTCAAACTATATCTAAGGATCAAGATACATTGAAAAAGATTAAGAAAGGAGAAGATGTAAGGATAAAAGATGATAAAAGTGAACAATCAATTCATGGAAATAAAGTCATACATGCGGTTAAAACAGAACCTAAAGTCATAAACAATGACAATAAATGTGACCAAAATAAAAATGATGAAAGAATTGTACAAACATCTGAAGATGAAAATCTTCAAATTCAATTAGAACATGACAAGAATATGGGAAAATGGGTACAAGAAGCCATATGGAAGATTGAAAATAATACCAAAAACTCATCTGAAGTTAAGAAAAAGGAGAAGAATTTAAGAGAATAGTTTTATTGTGATGGAATTATTTATTGAAGATAAAACTTTTCAATTTTTGATATTGCTTACTGCATATATGCCTGTTTTCCTAAAGTTGAGAAACATATACCTAAATTGTTTTCTTTTCTGAAGTTTTTATGCTTGGAAAATTTAGTTAAAAGCTTATGATAAAGTTTTACATTATGATTTGCTTAACCAAAAGAATACTAAAATATGAAAACACAAAGTTTGTTGATTACAAATTAAACTAAATCATGTTTGAAATTATATGCACAATATGCTTGCAAATAAGTTTGATCAATATGCTTGTCATTTCCTAAACTTATGATGCCAAAGACGCTATTCTAGAATAAAAATATAATTATCCATTGAGATAGGATGATAACAATTATGCTGATATACTACTCAATATGATTTTCTTTCTTATGATGAGAAGGACCATATTTTATGCTTTTCTATTGATAAACATATGATAATAAACCTTCTAATTATGAATAGTATTATCAAAATGATGTTATTAAACTTATGATGAACTTATGATTTTTTTTCTTTCACAAATAGGAAGAAATCTATTATGATGAACAATTAAGAAGAACATTATTATAATGAAATGATGAATATTTTGAACAAAATGATTTTTGTTTACAATAATGATGGTATACTTTCAAAAGAAAGAAATATACAAGATATAAATATGATCATGATAAATATGAAGAACATGAAAATATGATACAATATGATGATGATTATATTGACATACCATATGATGAGGAAGAGGAACTTTCATAATCCAGATATGAATTTTTTATTGATATCAAAATATGATGCTCATTTATAAAGATACAAGTTTAAAATACTATGAACATTATGATTTTTCCTAAAAATTATGAACTTCGATATAGTGGTTGAAAAACCTAATGTGAGACTTATGATTGTGTTAAATAGGTTGAAAAAAAAAACCTAATGTGAAATTTATGAACTTTGTTACATAGGTTGAAAAACAAATTGTAAAAATTAAGAATTCATTATTTATGACAATTATAACCACTATAGATTTCTAATGGTGAAATTTGTGACATGATGAAGATGAATCTGATAGAATATATGAATTTCTATTTGCAAGATAAATGATAATGAAGATTACTTGTTTTGTAACTTCTAGTTTATGATTGCTTACAGGTCCTGAAGATGAATTGATCAAAGCAATTGAAGATTTTATGCCAAAAGTTCTGATGAACTTAAAGAGAGCTGAAGATTGAGTCAATATAGATCAGGTGAAAAAGTTCTAAACCTGATTAATGTTTTAATTTATTATGAAAGTTTATGCATTATCATAATTAGATATGTACATTCTTCAGATAGGTTAAGAAACTTCTTAAAATTATGAACAGTAGAATTTACACTGAAGTAGGAACGTGTTTGAAGAGAAGATAGGGATTAGAGACCTATGTCTGTCATATGAATAGATGTCGGAACCCTTAACTTGCAACTCCTAGTAGAAGTAAACTTGTTTTATATAGGTAAGCTTCCTTAAATCTGACCCATTTAGCTAAAGAGATCTTAGTTGCCACTTTAGCTTACCTCTAGATCCTTTGCTCTGATTAGGGGTTAAGCCTTTCCCCTTCATCAAAAAAGTTGTGAAGAAAAATTGAAAGCAGTACATTAATGGTTGCTACATATGAAAAGAGGAAAAATGATAAAAAGAAAAATTATGATGAAAAAAGGGATGAAAGAAAAATCAAATGATTTCAATGAATCAGTTGTGGTCTTGAAATCACTTCTGAATTGAAAAGCGGGCTATATAAGGCGGATGTATGCTAGAGGGGAATTAGTTTTTTGTATCTTAATGGAAAGTGGCTAGGAGATGAGGATAGAAGGCTTATATAACATATGCTTTACTTATGAACAGAGTTAATAGAAGAGTTCGTACGAACACTATTTTAATGACTTCTATAGTTTCTTTCTAAAACTTGTTTTCCAACTCATGCATTGAACGAAAAGGTTGAAATTCAAGCTTACATAATTTTATAAGTTTTCTTCGCTATCAGAAGATGTACTAATGATAGAGGTATTTTTTATAGACTATTTGCATTTGAGTCATGAATAACTTTCAAAAGAATTTGATATTGCCTTCTCTGATCTGCAGGTTTGGCCCATCGAGGACGATGTGCAGGTTTGGTGGGGGTGAATGTCAGAGAGATCCTCTCTCCCTTCTTTGATAAGGAATGAAAAAATAAAAATTAATAGTCTATTTTTCTCTTTAAAATATTAATTGTTTTTGAAATAATAAGAGTTTGATGAGTTTTGTTTTTCCTATCTTTCCAAGAAATACTTAGTTGGATAAGTTGAATTTTGAATTCAATCTTTGAAAAGACTTGCAAATATATTGAGAAGTTCTCATCGTATCTTAATATGAACACTTTCTCATGATCCCTGTTTATGAATGCCTCAAGGATAAACGCATGTTACACATCTCAACTGTGTATGAAGAGTGTGTGAAAAAGAATATTTGCTACGTGTTCATGTTTTCATATGAAGATGTGCAAAAACGGTACATGTGCATTTATATATACATACATATGTTTTATATACTAAGTATCATCATACTTTTATGCATGTATAATTTATTAAGTGAGTAATGATATGTGTTTCCACTATGTGAATCCACTAAAATTTGTATAGAAATGTAATGTGTTCACATTACTTGTTTACAAGCATGTTTTATACCTATGAACCCAATCATTATAAGTGTGAAATGAACATTTAAATGTTAAAGAAAGACGTAATAAATTAAGAAATAAAAGGAACAAAATTGACGTGTAGATTTGAACATATGCGATTTAATGTGTATTTAGAAATTTCTAAATAGGCGCAGATGATCGTGGATCAAGGATCACTTTTGGAGAACCACATCTGGAAGATTGAAGTGGCGGCAGCTGATCAAAAGAACTAGGACTTCAGAGGCATGCAGACCTACACGTGGAGGAAGACTGGTACAATCACAAATAGAAGGAAGGCACATAGCAAGGGAAAATCAGGATTTGATAGAGTTAAGTCTCCCTACTCCCGGTCAGAGAGAAAAAGGCTACGCACAGAGAAGTTAAGGGGGTGAACTATGGCGATTAGCATTGGAAGACGATGAAGTCAAGGCTGGCAATTCACGCGGGCAGCATATCTATTCTGCTTTGAAGAGGAGAAGCTCTGAAGGTGTACAGAAGGGAGAAAAAAACGAGTCTAAAGGGAGACAATCATGGAGATGAGTTTTTGGCGGAGATGCTGAAGCGACATTGAAGAGAGACAGGGTCTTCTTGATAAAAGCAGAAGAGAAGCAATACTGACACGGGGAGAAAAAGAATACAATTTGAAGGAGAAGGTCAATGATTGTAATCATTCAGACAGTCATTATATGCAATGAGATAAGGAATTCAACGTTTGCAGCTCATCGAAGGAGCATCCATTAACTAAAGAAGAGAATCTGTAACGGCTCTGATCGGGACATTGTCAACATCTGCTTTGATCAAGTCTGTGATTGGTGCCTCAGGTGCAACCTCGTTATCGGTGTAGATGCTCATTTCTGGAAGCCTTCATAGGAAAGCACTATGATTTTTTCGAGCATTAGAGTCTGGCGAATCAGGGAAGTTATAGAAGCAATCAAACCAAAACCATGAATGCAGGCGGAATATCATATTGAAGGTCCTCCATGGTCATCAATTTCCATCCTCATGAGAGGCATGCGACTCCGATGCGAGTGTTGGGGGATGCGCAGATGATCACTCTGCAGTGAAGGATCATCCAGAGGAACATAGAGAACTTAGCACAGTTATGTTCCATCTCCTACAAGTCATTCGGAGTCAGCCTTGGATCAAATGAATGACGGAAAAGTAACATCTATGTCTTAACAAAGCGAACATGTGCAGACTTTTATGCTGGAGAGCGATAGCTGTGTAAGGATTTTAGTAGACTGCTTATGATAATCGAATATCATCTATAATGATGTTCAATTAGAAAGATAAAAGTTAGATGCTCTGAAAACTCTAATGCACTTTTATCTATCTGTGCACAATTGCTTTATGTATATTGCTTCACAATCCGCATTTTGTGCATCAGTATTGTTGACTAATTTTGATATCTAATTGCTTTCCTTGAATCATTCTTAAAACAGCGCAAAAGTGAATTACTAAATTGACATTGCAAGTTAGCGAAAAAACTAGGAATTGCCTCTAGTTTTTTGATATAGTAACGTAATGCTCCGAACTATACATAATAGTATTCAAATTAGTGAAGCACATGCTCTTGACCAGTAGTTTTGTTACGTGAAATGGACTCGCTAACGGCGCATGTGGGGTGCTTGGAGCAAACTCAGGTGCGATGAAGGTTCAAGGAAAAGTGATCAGTTCAAGTTTTCTTGTGTATTCTCAAATCGTCAAAATTTGTAGGTCAACTTTCATGAATATGCAAACAACTGCTGGTCGATCAAGGCAACCGTCTCGCTAATGGTGCACGTGGGGTGCTTGGAGCGAACTCAGGTGTGATGAAGGTTCAAGGAAAAGTGATCAGTTCAAGTTTTCTTATGTATTCTCAAATCGTCAAAATTTATAGGTCAACTTTCATGAGTATGCAAATTCAAAGTAAAAGTTTAACTTAACAATATAGAGATCAATTCAAAGGTGAGTGGTTAAATCAATTTATATAAAAACATTTATTGTAAATTATTATCAAATTGATTTCAATTTAAAAAGAGCACAAAGTTTACCATATCTATCATTTTCATAAATACAATCTCAAAGCTTTAGATCAACAGATTATGGTAAATCATTCAATAACGTGTGCTAAAAAGATGTAAGTAGTCACACCTTTGACTTTGTGGCAAAAAGTTAGAGCGTAAAAAGTTTGTCTCAAAGAACTTTCAAAGATAAAGAGACTAGAGTCGATTCCAAATCCTCACGTTCACATATATTTTCTAAATACTTCAATCGTTGATTTTTTTTTAAATTCACGGATTTCATTGTACCCTTGCAATTCCTAGTAAGATAGTTTTCATCAAATCAAAATACGCTCTTCTGTTAGTATTTCAAGTCAACCTGCTATTCCTGATTTCATATGAAACTCCTTCATACAAACAGAAATCAAGTTGAAGATGCACACACAATGTATGTGAATTCAAATTTGGCCCTTCTGTTTTTGTTTTTGTTTTTGTTGCACAGAATACATTTCACAAAACGTAACATAATCACATCCCAGTCGTACACTTAAAATTACACCCCATTCCTATCAACACTTTTCATCCTTTCAACATCTTGAAAAATGAAAATTCACCATCGAAAGCTTAAGTGCGAACTTGAGTTACTATGGCGTAGCAATCCTTTTTCCTGCAACAAATGAAGGTTAGGTCGTGCAAAAAAGTCTTACCAGATAGTACAGTTGATTAAATCTTCAAAGTGGCTAGGTAAAAGAATTTTGTGCTTAATTTTGCTGTGCCATAGTTGATTGTTCATACATTATCAAGTTCATATGACAATCAGAGAATATTCCGATATGAATTCAAAACATCATGAAAAAGTATATTCTCATATCATCAATGATTTTATAATTTTGCTGTGCCATAGTTGATTATTCATACATTATCAAGTTCATATGACAATCAGAGAATATTCCGATATGAATTCAAAACATCATGAAAAAGTATATTCTCATATCATCAATGATTTTATTCCGATATGAATTCAAAACATCATGAAAAAGTATATTCTCATATCATCAATGATTTTATGAGTAGAGTTCGAGATAGAACAGGAAGCAACATTAATTTGCATGTCTTGGAGATATAAATGAATTTCGGCAAGTGCACAAAAACTAATTTTGAGTGGTTAACATTAATTACAATTGTTATGAATTTCGATCTTAAGAACAGGAAAGTTTTCTCATTACGTTGTATTTGTCACATGCTAAAAGAAATGTAATCTTCAACATTTACTTCCAAGCATAAGTAATAATTCCATCTATCACAATGCATGTGAATTGATTCAGCACGTTATGTATTCAAACTATTACTATATGCGGATGAAAGTAATCACCGCGCTATGTCCTGTTTATAAATTATATAAGACAAGAAGTTTCTTTGTAAAGCATGGACAACTTCACATGCAAAATAAGGTGTTCTTCATGCTCCAACCTTAATTATATAAACAGGAGTATGTCGGTTTTTGTAATTCGTTCATGTAAAGATTTGAATTGTTTACTTTATACCAACATGTAAGTCAAGCGAATAGCATTTCTTTTTTAGCACAACAAAAGTTTCAGTCATAGTGGTTATTGCGTGATTATTGTATCTATTCATGAGTAGAGTAATAAATCAATATATACAGCAGGCATACAAAACAAATATCAATGTTTGACACCGGCAAGATTTGGGATTCAGATTAATCAATTCGTATTAAACTTGTGTTAACAAAGTTGTATCCTCTGGTCTATTAACTTTAACATTCGATATATGATATATATAAATGCACGATCAATATATTTATATCTTTCCTACAAAAAGAAGTTAGTTGGTGAAATTGCGCGCAAAGGAAACACATACTGAATTGCATTTGTCTTAAGACAGGTAATTGAATACTACAAAAATATATAAAACAAGACTTAACAGAGAGATCATCAATCAACGTTGACTTTCAAACACAAAGATTCTGTTTCCTAGAATGATTGCACAAACTTCAAGACTAAAATGAATTTGACATTAATGATCTGTAATTTTTGTGGGAGTATGCGTGAGGTAATTAGAAACAGAAATAAGTGATTTTTACCTACAGAATTGCTATAGTACCTCGTCATCTCATGGTATAGCGCGGCTGATCTGAACATTAGCTTCAAATTGTTAACTGAGCGTTAGCGCTATCGGAGGAGCTTCACAGAATCAGCACAGCTCATCAGCCGAGCTCTTCATAATTTATCAACATCAAGTTCAGCGTATCCTATCTGAGTGACGGACAATCTCTCTATGTGTCCCCAAGCATTCCCCTCTTCTGCCCAAAAGAAAAGGCCTCCGAACAGTGTTTGACCCTCCTGAGAGATCTTTCCTCTTCATCAGTGCCTTCTTCTTCCAGACCGTGGACCCCTTTATGCACCACCCATCCTCAAAGCATTCCGCAGCGTCCACCTTTAGTCTGCATGCTCTGAACTCCCACTTTTCTTCATGCATGCGCCCTTTCACTTGAGATCAGAACTCTAAAGTTAGAGTTGAAAACAGAACTGCCCGTGGCTTCCATAGCACCATGATTTTTGTGAAGAGATATATGATGAAACTATAGACGATCATCTCTACTCATGTAACTATTGTAAGGCCTTTTCTTTTCTACAAGAGAGTTTTAATCAATAGAACATTTACTATTATTCTCTATCTTCATAACTCTGTCAATATTGTCTCTAAAGCATCAGTATGAGAAACGTTTTCTTTGAAGAAGCTCATCATATCTGAAGAAGGTCATGAAGAGATCACCATAAGAAGCTCGTAACTGTTGCCATGAAGAACAGATTCATATGGACATAATTTTTGTAAGAAAGTACAGAGCTGTGCCAAATGGAGAGATACATCATCCATGAACGACTTTCGTAAGATACAGATGTATGCAACAGAAAGAAACAATACTACGATCATCCTTCAAATAGAAGTTTGATTGTTCTTTTCGTCAAAGATCATGCTTTAGTAAGGAGAGTAAGGAGAGTAAATCTCTCCGACATCCGTCACTGGCAGAGAAAGAGAGGGAGAGGGAGAAGGAGAAGTACAATTAAAGCATTAAAGAAGAGGGCGAAGAAAGGAAGGACAGAAGGGGAAAAAAGAAGTAAATAAAATGGAAGAAAAAGAAAAAAGAAAAAGAGGCAATAAACTGAAGGAGGAAAACTAAATGCCCCCCCCCCTCCCCTTGTCTCTGCGTCGATCAATTCCCAAAGTAAATAAATTTGCTTTCATTTAATTGAAGGACAAAAGCAAGAGAGATGGCCTTCTCTCTTCCCCTGTCAGAGGCTTGCCATAGAAATATGTGCAAAAAAATGACTATAGTCTAGAGCAAAAAGTAAGTACCTGAAAATCACATGAGTTTGTGAGTACATATTCCCCTCTTTAAATAGATGAGAGTAGCCCACCATAGCCCACATTCTCCCTTAGATAACTGATCCATGCTACCTAAATTAACTTCTCTTCAACTCCACATCACTCCAACAACAAAAATAGGCGTGGGACTTTTTTCCTAGTTCTTTTCCCAAAATACCATTCAATTAATTATTTACTAGACCAAACACTTTAGATTTAAATACAACCTTCCACTTCTTTTTTATTCATTTATATACTTTAGATTAAATCCAAACCTTTAGAATAAAATAAATTTAACCTACCAATAATTAAATTATTACCATAACCCTAGTGAAACTTAATAATTAACATATTTTTATTTGAAATATTTTGCTAAGGTTCCATTTGTTATATTTACCCTATCTAATAATTCATTTATAGACTAAAACTTACTTAATTAATCATTTAACCTTAGGTTTATCCTTCAACTAACTTCAAATCATGTTAATTAAATCCAACTAACCTTTAAACATATCTTCTACCCTTCCATAACCTCTAGATTTATTCATTAACCCTTAATTATCCTTGAAATTAAACTAGAATCCTATAAAACATGATCAAGACCTATAATTGATCCTTAATTACCCTTGCATTTACTCTCAAAACTCAGTTTAATCCTTATCTAACCCTTGAATTTTCATCCATACCCTTAATTATATTAAGAAAACACTTAGATAAATACTTCCCATCTTGATATTATTTAGCAAACTTCTTTTCCTGCAGAAATTAAAATTAAACATTAGTAAAAAATTTCATAATTTAACCAAACTTATATCAATCAATTAATCTTTTAATTTTTGTAATATTTTAAGAGTAACAAATTCTTTCCGACATCCGTCCCCACTAAACCTGCACATCGTCTCGATGGGCCAACCTGCAGATTCAAGTGGAACATATCAAACTCTTTTGAAAATAAGTTTTAAATTTTTTAAAATTTTATTTCATCATGCATTCAAACTTTATGCAATTAAAAAGATTAGTAAAAATCATTTTAAAAACACAAAGTAGATATAAGTTATAAAATATCATGTCATATTCCTGAATCCACATTTAAACAAGCATTTATAAGAATAAATCATAAGTTTTATAGTCCTTCTGTTCATGTCACTTGCTTAGAATAAGTAACTTATCCTGCATAACAGCATATACCAAAACTTTGTTCATCAAGTAATAGAATTATATTCCTCCTACTTTTATTTCTTATGGTCTGACTCTCTTTTCATTGCTTTTTTTTCATATCATTTTTCTTTTACTTTTATACTTCATCCCAACTTAGCTTTCTCTATAATTTTCACAAATCGGCCTATACCGAAATTGGGTGTGACTCCTAGACTTGTCCACCTGGCCAGGTTTATTCCACTTGTCTACCAACCCGGCATAGCGCACGACAAAACTATGTCATCCCTACATGAAATTGACGTCAACTCGTGGCTCTGATCGCCCGACCAGAGTAACTCCACCCACCTACCAACCCCTACAGGCGCATGACAATATATAGGTTAGGCCTATGATGAAACTAGCGTCAGCTAGTGACCTTGATCACCCGACCAAGGTTGTTCCACTCGCCTACTAGCCCAACATATCATACCAACAACAAACACATACATATATGCTAATTGGGTATGAAGTTTTATTTATGATTTTTATTTCATTTAGAGGTCAGATCTCATAAGAAATAAGTAGCAGAATACAAAATCCCATATACTAATGGATAAAATTTTAAGCATATACATGTATTCAAAATAAGGCTACCTTTTCTTCTACAAGCTTCCAATTCCAAAATTTCTATTTAACTTTCTGATTCAGTTCATATAAATATGAGTCTTTATGCTTCAATCATAAATATTTCAGATATTTCTACATCTTAATTCTATTTGAGTTTTTTAAATAAATTCGAACATATCCTTTTAATCCATGCAGTAATGCCATGCATATACACAAAAAATCAAAGAATCTTTAATCAAAACTGTTTCATCTGATATTTTAATCATCATCTTCATTTTCATCAACATCATCATCATCATCATCAATTTCGTCAATTTCATATTCTTTGTTATTTCTCTTTTTAAATAGTTTAACTCTTTTTCCTGCAATCAAATTCTTCAGCAAAGAACCATCAAGTTCTCTAAGTTTAAATGTACCATTATCAAATATAGTTACAACTACATACGGACCAAACCATCTCTTAATTAGTTTTCTCCTAGCATCATATTGAGTATCAAAAGTACTATCATAAACTAAAACCCAATCATCTACTTCTATATTACGAGGTCTAAGTCTAGGAAAAAGAAGTTTCAATTATATTTTCAATATTTTCATTTTTAGACATATATCCTTTATCTTTAAAATATTTTTCATATTTTTTCATTGTTTTTCTAGGAATATCCTTACTATTTAGAATTTGTAATTTTGAAGATGAAAAATAAACAGAAACATTTTCTATTTTATTTACACATTTATGCGAGATATCAAACCAGTTACCACTGTTGTCTCGCTCAACAATGGTGTCTAGTTAAAATTTTGATCAAAGTATGTTCCAGAATCACTAAGAGGTAGATGACTCTCGTACATTTTCTCTTGTGATCTCATAGGTGTTTTCCTAATTTGTTCTCTATTTCTAATATGGTTTGGGTTAACAGTCATTACTTGTAAGGATTGTAAGTCATCTTTTGATCTAAATCTAGCATACGCGGATCCATCGTCGATTATTTTTGTTTCCATTCTAGTTTCACAAATAAAGGGTTGCCCTAAGATAATTTCATAAGAACAATTATCTTGTATGAAAAAGTGAAATGTTTCACTTATTCCACCTATTGAAATTGGAATGTCGGCACATGCTCCGAGAAGTGCACCACATCCATTGTCTACTGTTCTCATAATCCACCCATGCTGTTTATCTATAGGCCATCTAAATTTATCATATAATTCTTTTGATATTACGTTTATTTTTGAGCTTGAATCTAATAAAGCTAAAGCTGTACAAGAATTTTTCCTATCTCCTAAATTTACTTTGATCTCTGGTGTTCCCCTAGCCCAAAAACTCTTTTTGTAATTGCTTTCAGATTTTTCCTGTATATTATGTGGAAGTATAGATCCTAAAAAAATTTTATTAACATATCCTTCACTTTCTTCGTCATCATCATAATCAGAAGAAAAGGAATCTTTAGAAATATGAGTTACATCTACATTCTCATGCATTTCAGTATCAGTATTTAAGGAAAATCTTTTTCTTTTAATCATTTTAATAAAGTTATCTTTAAATTCTAATTTAGCTATAGTAAATAATTGTTCAAGTGACATAGTCACTTGACTTTTTAAAAGAATATCATACAGTATTTCCTTTGTGTCATTTTTTTGTTCAAGTTCTGAAGTTAAAATAGCTTTTGGAATTCTTTTGGGTTTCTTGGTTTTTTCCTCATTTTTATCTGTTTCTTCATTATTTTTTGAATCTAATTCACTAGGTTCGTTTGATGTCTCTGGTTGTTTGCCCTCCCTTATATCTCTTCTTTTCTGCTCAATTGGATCTAAATTTGTATTTTCATTAAATTGACCATTTTTAGGTTCTTTTCTTAATTGTTTTCTAGTTACTCTTTGATTAGAATCATCTAAATCTTGAGTTTCATCCCTTTTTCTCTTTTCTTCCACATTTGCGATATGTGAGAAGATAGAGAAATTGTCTATAGGTGAGTTCCATGCTTTTTTGTTCATTATATCATCTCTAGCTTTTATCAATGCTTCTATTGAATAATTTTTGGTTTCATTTGATGCGTCATCATCTAGATCACTTTCATCGCATTCTAATCTAACCCCTGATGAGCTTCTTTGTGCTTCTGATATGTTTTCATATAGTTTTTGCATTCCACCTTTTCCCCAATTTAGAGCTAGAGGGAGGTGGGTGCGATAGTCACATAGTTTTTTATCAATATCAATAACTAGTTTTCTTTCTTTTGCCTCTTTTAATGACTCACAAGCATAAGACATATGTTCAGTGGAGTCACACCAAACACATTGTCGGGTGGGTGCGCCTCTTCGTTCATTATTCTGAGCTACTGGTTGATTCACTACATGTGCTATAGGTATAGGATTCATTTGTGGGGCATGAGTAAACTGAGGACCTAGAATTGTTCTATCTTGACTTACAAAGGAATGAACTATGTTTTGAAGTGTTGCCACTTCCTTAGATATGGTCGTATGCATCTGCATCATATTATCTAGTTTATTAAATAGTATTTCAAACTGTAACTCACTAGGCACTTTAGAAGTTGTTGCTTGTTCAGTTAAGCTAGAGTTTATATTAATTTTAGGATTTTGAGTAGTTGGTCCTACTGTTGGAAAGCTTAAATTCATATCATATAGTAATGACTGCCTCTGTTTCATTTGTGCTACTAATTCAACTACTTGTTTTAGTATCCCTCAGTCCTCTCTTAAACCATATCTTTTCCCAGGTTCCTCTAGTCTTCTTTCTACTTCACTTCTAATGTCTGTAGGTAAAACTTTTAGGAAATAAAGTACTATATCTGGAGTAAGTGCAGTCCTATCTTGCTCAAGTAATTGTGAAAATATCTTCATAAATTCCCCATGTAATTATGTAAGAGATATTTGGGTTTTGGGAGTGCTAAGCCACTTCATAAATCCCTCGCTACTGTGTTGACTATAATCTTCTAAGTAAAATTCTTTATGCATTTGTTTCTTAAATTCTTCCTATGCAAGTGCTTTATGAGGTTCTATAACACTAATGGCTGATCCTATTGCAAGTCTTACTAAAAATATAACCCATTTATCTACTGGCAAACCATGTAGTTTTGCTAGGTCTTCAAAAGTGTCTAGGTAATTAGTTGTGTTAACTCTAGTAAATTTACCTTTTTCTTTTAACATAGCTTCTACTACTTTTTGGCCTTGGGTTTTCGACATCATATTTTTAAATAACTCATCCATTTTGTTATGTATGTTAGAACTAGACCTAAGTTTCTTAATATAATCCTTAATTTCTTCTTGAACTTTAGATTTTTGTTCCCTTACCAAACTAACTAAGTTGCTTGATTCTAGCTTTACTTAAATTTAAAACTTTTAAACAAGTCGTGAAAAATAAATGCTAACTTTCCAAATGAAAATTCTTAATGAATTTTCAAACTAAAATTATGCTATTCTAATAATCCTTAATAATTTAATGAAATCTAGATACTAACTTTTCAAATAAATTTCTTTTTGATTGTTCTAATTAAAATTGTACTTAATCAAACAATCCTAAATAAATACTATCTTTTTAAATAAGAATTTTTTTTTAATTTTAAATTTAAAAAATCCTAATATTTTAGTGAAAAATAAATTCTTACTTTCAAATGAAATGAAATTTAAATCCAGCAATTCCTACTATCTTAAACTCTCCTAAAGTCCTACTTCAATAGTCACAAACAGATGCAAGTTAAGAAAATATACCAGATAGTTGGAGCAGAAGCTAGAGTGCATGTGAAATTTTCAAGTTACATTTGTTGAGCAATAAATGCCTAATACAAAAAATCTAAGTGTTGTGAGTGCAAACGTTTTTCTTCAAAATCTTGATGGTAAGGGTGTAGAGATGAAGCTTACTACTTGCCTATTCCCGTGGAGGCCCTCTGAGCATAAGCTCAGCCCTCAACAACCAGGGAATTACAAGGTTTGTATTATCTGCCTCTACAAGACAATCACCTCAAGCTGCTACAACCACGTTGCCTAAACCAAGCTAATGCATATGCAAGAAAAGGAAAAACATTTATACCTCTCCTATTGTGCCGTTGTTCACGTCGGGTTCAAATGTGGTAGCGATTTGACGACGGTTGGTGGATCAAGTCAACCGTCTCGCTAACAGCGCACACCGGATGCTTGGAGCAAGCTCAGGTGTTTTTGTATTTAGCTTTGGACTCACGAGAAAGCAACACTTGAAAAGAAACTTTTAGTTGTAGCTATCAACGGACATATCGATTCTTTTTGTGAATTTTGAACACTAACACAACATGAATCTTTAACTCGTTGCATAAAACATACATCCAATTTCAAATCCTCAAAAGTTAATTCGTTCTAATAAGCTATGTATATGAAAGTGTAGAATGATATGACCAACTCATGCATCGTTCCTTGAGCATGATTCTTCAATAAATTTAATGTAACATCTACGTCGTGCAGATAGAAAATGGGCATGGAGAGCTTATTGAGCTCAAAGCTATATATATTAGTTTATATATGGGCCCTGTCCATTTCACGTAACAAAACTACTGGTCAAGAGCAGGTGCTTCTTTAATTTGAACACTATTATCTATAGTTCGGAGCATTACGTTACTATATCAAAAAACAAGAGGCAATTCCTAGTTTTTTCGCTAACTTGCAATGTCGATTTACTAATTCACTTTCGCGCTGTTTTAAGAATGATTCAAGGAAAGCAATTCGATATCAAAATTAGTCAACAATACTGATGCGCAAAATGCGGATTGTGAAGCAATATACATAAAGCAATTGTGCACAGATAGATAGAAGTGCATTAGAGTTTTCAGAGCATCTAACTTTTATCTTTCTAACTGAACATCATTATCGATGATATTCGATTTCATAAGCATTCTACTAAAATCCTTACACAGGTATCCCTCTCCCGCATAAAAGTCTGCACATGTTCGCTTTGTTAAGACATAGATGTTACTTTTCCATCAATCATTTGATCCAAGGCTTAGACTCCGGATGAGTTGCAGGAAATGGAACATATTTGTGCCAAGTTCTCTATCTTCCTAAGGATGATCCTTCACTGCAGCGTGATCATCTGCGCATCTCCCAACACTCGCATCGGAGTCGCATGCCTCTCATGAGGATGGAAATTGATGACCATGGAGGACCTTCAATATGATATTCCGCCTGCATTCATGGTTTTGGTTTGATTGCTTTTGTAACTTCCCTGATTCACCAGACTCTAATGCTCGAAAAAATCATAGTGCAACCTTCCTATGAAGACCTCCATAAATGAGCATCTACACCAGTAACGAGGTTGCACCTGAGGCACCAATCACAGACTTGATCAAAGCAGATGTTGATAATGTCCCAATCACAACTGTTACAAATTCTCTTCTTTAGTAAATGGACGCTCCTTCGATGAGCTGCAAATGTTGAATTCCTTATCTCATTGCGTATAATGACTGTCTGAATGATTACAATCATTGACCTTCTCCTTCAAATTGTATTCTTTTTCCCCCCCTGTCAGTATTGCTTCTCTCCTACTTTTATCAAGAAGACCCTGTCTCTCTTCAATATCGCTTCAGCATCTCCGCCAAAAACTCATCTCCATGATTGTCTCCCTTTAGACTCGTTTTTTTTCCCTTCTGTACATCTTCAGAGCTTCTCCTCTTCAGAGCAGAATAGATGTGCTGCCCGCGTGAATTGCCAGCCTTCACTTCATCGTCTTCCAATGCTAATCGCCATAGTTCACCCCCTTAACTTCTGCGTGCGTAGCCTTTTTCTCTCTGACCGGGAGTAGGGAGACTTAACTCTCTCGAATCCTGATTTTCCCCTATTATGTGCCTTCCTTCTATTTGTGGTCGTACCAGTCTTCCTCCACGTGTAGGTCTGCATGCCTCTGAAGTCCCAATTCTTTTGATCAGCTGCCGCCGCTTCAATCTTCGAGATGTGGTTCTCCAAAAGTGATCCTTGATCCACAATCATCTGTGCCTATTTAGAAATTTCTAAATATACACATTAAATCGCATATGTTCAAATTTACACGTCAATTTTGTTCCTTTTATTTCTTAATTTATTACGTCTTTCTTTAACATTTAAATGTTCATTTCACACTTATAATGATTGGGTTCATAGGTATAAAACATGCTTGTAAACAAGTAATGTGAACACATTACATTTCTATACAAATTTTAGTGGATTCACATAGTGGAAACACATATCATTACTCAATAAATTATACATGCATAAAAGTATAATGATACTTAGTATATAAAACATATGTATGTATATGTAAATGCACATGTACCGTTTTTGCACATCTGCATATGAAAACATGAACACGTAGAAAATATTCTTTTTCACACACTCTTCATACACAGTTGATATGTGTAACACGCAATTATTCTTAAGGCATTCACAAACAGGGATCATGAGAAAGTGTTCATATTAAGATACGATGAGAACTTCTCAATATATTTGCAAGTATTTTCAAAGATTGAATTCAAAATTCAATTTATCCAACTAAGTATTTCTTGGAAAGATAGGAAAAACAAAACTCATCAAAATCTTATTATTTAAAAAACTAGTAATATTTTAAAGAGAAAAATAGACTATTAAATATTTTTTTTTTCTTCATTTCTTATCAAAGAAGGGAGAGAGGATCTCTTCGACAGCGTATGCCGGATGGTACAATTGACATGTATAAGGCTAGACTTGTTGCAAAGGGTTATGCATAGGAAAGAGGCATTGATGTTGATGAGACCTTTGCACCTACTTGCGGAATTACTATTGTTCATAGCATCTGTGCACTTGCAGCTCATCATGGTTGGAATGTACATGAATTGGACATTAAAGCAGCATTTCTGAATGGTTAGTTGCATGAAGAAGTGTATGTTTTTCAGCCGTGTGGCTTTGTGTAGAAAGGAATGAAAACCAAGCATGCAGGTTAAAGAAGGCATTATATGGTTTAAAGCAAGTACCACGTGCTTGGTATGAGAAGATACATGCGTATCTGATTTTACATGGTTTTGAGAACAATCCAACTGAAAGCACCTTATATGTTAAGCGTGCTAATGATGTGCTTTTGATCATTGTTGTCTATGTTGATGACATGCTGCTCACTGGTCCTATTGAGAAGAATATTGCTGATTTTAAGGCTGATTTACATGCCTCATTTGAGATGTATGATTTGGCGCATTTGCATCACTATTAGGGGTTCAATTTATGCAAGTTGATGGTGGAATGGCTTTGTGTCGAACAAAATATAATGACACATTATTGGAGTGTTTTGACCTTGAAGACTGTAAGCCTATTGCCACTCCTATGGAGACAGGTTTACGATTGAGTCTTCATGATGTTGGAGATGCATTTGATGATGTTCTCCATCAGCAGGCTATTGGATGCTTGATTTACTTATGCATTACTTGGCCACATATTCAGTTTGTTATCTCAAAGGTGAGCAGGTTTATGCATTGCCTAGGAGTCAAGCATTGGTAAACGGTTAAGCGCATCTTTTGCTACTTGAGTAATACTCGGCTAATTGGGTTGTTTTATCCCAAGGGAGCATCATTACCGCTAGATTTGAATGGTTTTTCTAATTGTGCTTGGGCTAGTTGCTATGAAAGTCGTGTGTCCACTAGTGGATTTTGCTTCATGCTTGGTAGCTCATATATATCTTGGTTGAGCAAGAAGCAGCCTACTGTGGCCACTTCGAGTTGTGGGGCTTAATATAGGGCAGCTTTCACAGCGACTCTTGAGTGTTTGGCTCAGATGCCTTATGGTTGATTTGGGTGTTCATCAGTCTTTTGCCACCATCATCTTCACTGACAGTCAGAGCGCATTGGCAGTTGCGAGGGACCCTATGTTCCATGATCCCACTAAGCACATTGAGGTGCATTATCACTATGTCAAGGAGAGGTTCTCTACAGGGGAGATCAGATTGGCATATGTGCCCACGTAGAAAAACATTGCAAAACTTTTCACGAAGGCTCTGCCTAGGGAGAAGTTTGAAGCTTTCCGCAAAGCTATGGGCTTACTTCCTTTTGTGGACTGATTTCCACATAGCTTGGCACTTCCTTATACATGAGTGCCAGTGCCTTGTTCACTGCATCACTCCTAGGAGGGATTTGTTGATATATTTAGGTAGTGATTTGTGGGAACACACTAGGACCGTCGGGGCACTTTTTTCCCTCTTTAGGAGGTTTTCTTCCCCAGCTTGTATATACGCCTTTGCCCTAATGGGCTACTTATCTTTTTACATTCTCTAGTAATACATTCAGTATTGTGTGTTGTGCTCCAAGTTTCTTCTCCTTCCTTGTGCTATTCATGTGCTTCTGTAGATGTCTATCTCCAACATAACTTGATAATAATAGGAAAGGATGAAGGTGAAATAGCCAAGATCAAATCGCAGTTTGGATTTGCATTTAAAATTTCAAATTTACTTGAATTGACCTACATTCTTGGAATTTTATTTATCAAGAAAGAAGATGGTGTATATCTTCTTCAAAGGAAGTATATTTCTAATTTGTTGAAGAAATATGGCATGGAGCACTACAAGGGTATCTATAATCTGATGGAACCTAATTTGAAATACAATGTTGAAAATGGTGAGCCTTTAGAAGATCCAATTATCTATAGTTCTTTAATCGATTCTCTTATATATGAAACTTTAACGAGGCTAGACATTACATTTAGTGTAAATACATGGTCTCTGTTTTTGAAGAAACCCAGAGATGTACATATGCAAGCAACTAAAAGGATCTTGAGATATTTCAAGGGTGCATTAAATGCAGGTTTGGTCTATGGATATCGTGAATTTATTGATTTGAAGGCATATAGAGATGCTGATTGGGTTGGAAAAAAGGATGATAGAAGGAGTACAAGTGGATATTTGATATTTGCAAGTAATAATTTGGTTTCATGGAGTTCTCAAAAAATAGCTTAAAGTAGCACTTTCAAGCAGGAAAGCTGAATACAAGAGTCTTACAAACGCAGTATGTTAGATTACGTGGTATTTGAAGTTTTATGAAGACATCAAGCTATCTACATCACCTCCACTACTCTTTGGAGATAATGTAAGTTCATTACAGCATGCGTCTAATCCAATGTACCATGCAAGTGTTGAAAGTTTTTCAGGCTCAAGAGTGTGGGAACATGCCCCAAATTGAACTTTCACATCATCCACAATCAAAGGAGGCTGATTTCCACGAGTTGGAGGCATCCAATTATGCCCATAATGGAAAGAAGTTGATTAGAGAAGATTTAGCTCACCTCTTGATGTGATTGGACCTCACTTTTGACATGTATATGCTTTTGATTGGTTAAAGAGGTTAGTATGTGGTCTTTAAAACCTCTAATGAGTTGTATTATGACTTAGATTTGTGGAAATACATGCACAAGCTGCCCCCTTGCTTAAGCACACCCCCTACTAGCTGTTCTCTGCATATTTTGTGGAAATTTCACTTTTACACACTCTATCTATCTAGATGTTTTTGGGAGACCCCCCGGTCTTGTAATTTTTGTTTCTCCTTCATCCGGAATCCATTTGCAATGATTTTTGTCTTATTGGAAAGCTTATAAGTTCTACTTTTCTTGGTATAAGGCTCAAGTTCAGTGCCTGCACATGTGCAGAGAAATGTCCAGAATAGTGTCTGTCTAGTTAGCTCATACTCTATGAAGAGATCAAGTTATTTGTCTTGTTGCAGCTGGTTGAGGCATCATCCAGTGTCCAAATGGAGTGATTTTACTTTCATTTGAAAGAGCATAGAATCTTGTTTAATCGTGCAAAATTTCATTATCAGTCTCTGCATATACTCAGAGAAACTTAGAAAATACAGAGCCTATGTCTAGAAAATTTCAGGATCCTAGGAGGGTTCATTTGCTTTGGTTGTGCACATAGGAGTGTTTATCCTCCAACAGTGGTATCAGAGCTATAAGTGGAGTATCAAAGAGAGATGAAGGAGCTAGTGAAGTGAAGTAAAGACTTCATCAAAGTTTGAAGGAAGGAAGCAAAGAACGGGCACATCAACAACAAGGGGAAGCAAATACATCATCAAATCAAAGACAAAGCTTCATCAAGAGGAGTAGCTCTATTTTTTGAGGTAAAAGCATCCTTTTCAACTTCATTGCATCAAGGGGGAGGTTCAAAAGAGTTAAGAGGCACCATGGCTAATCTCAATGCTCAGATTGAGAAGCTCGAAAAAGGAAACTACCAACCATGGCGATTTAGAATAAGCAATTTTTTGATGGGGAAAGGTTTGTGGGGACTTGTGAGTGGTGGAGAGCCAAAACCCTACATAGATGAGGTAAATCCAACCAATGACCAGAGAAGAGCAGTAAGAGAGTGGGATGAAAGGGACAAAAGGGTCATTTTCATTTTATCTCAACATATTAGCAACTCTATGGTAGGGCATATTCAAGATTTGGATACATCAAAGAAGGTGTGGGAGTGCTTTGAGAGATTGTACTCAACCTCCACAAAAGCTAGAAAAATTTAGCTCAAGAATGAGCTAAATAATCTTAGGAAAAGCCCCTCTCAAGGTGCTAATGATTACATATTAAAGGTTAAAGAGCTTGTAGATGCACTAGGGTCAATCGGTTGTGCCCTAGATGATGACGATCTTATCGCCCACACCCTAAATGGACTAAGGGATGATGAAAAATGGAGGGCTTTCACAACTTCAGTGTATGTAAGGGACTCTCTTCTTGATTTTGATCAACTAATCACTCTCATGGTGACAGAGGAGATGAACCTTGGTGGTCATAATGCCAAGGATAGCCAAGGGCAATTGTTGTATGCAGGTAGAGGAAGAGGAAGACACAACCGAGGTGCTACAAGAGGAAGAGGAAGATATCAAAGCAACCAAGGAGGTCAAGGACAACACAAAGATGCAGGTCAAAGAGGTGGAAGAGCCACAAATAGAGGAAGAGGTGCAAGATTTGGTGGAAGAGGACAACCCACTTCAAATGGATGCTTTGTATGCAGTAAGCTCGGTCATTTTGCAAATGAATGCTATCATAGAGCTCAAATACAAGGGAATCAAAGCAACAACAACAATTATAAAGGGCAAGGTAATTATGCAAACACATCATCCAGCCAAAGGAATGATTATTTACTTTCCATGAGGTATGGTGAAGATACAACTCAAGGTAGTGAAGATGTATGGTATGTAGACAGTGGATGTAGAAATCATATGTCATGTCGAAAGGATCTTTTTAGTAACTTGCAAGTCCCAAAGCATCAAGGGCATGTGGAAACAAGTGATAACTCAGAGCATATCATTCAACATGTGGGAGATATCAGTTTGGAACGAAATCAAAGAGCAAAGTGCTTATTAGAGGTATTACATGTTCCTACTATTACCAAAAACTTGATTTCGGTAGGCCAAATGGTAGAAAAAGGCTATCAAATTAGGTTCAATGAAAGAGGATGTTTTGTTGAGGCTCCAAGGGCAGGTTTCAAGCTCATAGCAAAAGGAAAGAAGCAAGGAAGAATGTTCACAATGGACATAAATCAGCCACACCATTCAATGTATGTCACATATGGAGACAAGAGGATAGCAGATTTGGATCTATGGCACAAACGAATAAGTCACATCAACCTACAAAAGCTCAAGGACATGCAAAGGAGGAGCTTGGTAAGAGGCCTACCAAATTTTACATCTAAAATGTTGCATGAAATTTGTGTAGCTTTCCAACAAGGAAAACAATCAAGGCTACCCTTCAAGAAGAGTACCTATGTAAGTGCAAATGTTTTAGACCTCATTCACACGGATGTTTGGGGTCCAACAAGAGAAGCATCCCTTGCTGGAAATAGGTATTTTGTAACCTTCATTCATGACTTTTCAAGGAAAGTGTGGTTGTATTGCATTAGAAACAAATCAGATGTGTTCCACTACTTCAAGAAATTCAAAGCATAGGTGGAGAAGGAATCTGGAAAGTTTATCAAAACTTTGAGATCCCATGGAAGGGGAGAGTATTTCTCCCATGAATTTTCTGAATTTTTGCAGGTCAATGGCACCAAAAGACAATTTACATACAGGTATACCCCTCAACAAAATGGGGTAGCACAGAGAAAGAATAGACACATAGCAAAGGTAGCAAGGTGTATGCTCAACGAAATGAATATGCCGCATTGTTATTGGGGAGAGGCTACATATACATCCACATACATCATGAATAGATGTCCTACATCAGGTATACATCATCTAACCCCTGAGGAAGCATGGAGTGGAAGAAAACCTTGCATTTCACATCTTAGAATCTTTGGTTGTATATGCTATGTACATGTACCTCAAGAGTTGAGGTCAAAGTTAGATGCCAAATCTAAAAGGTGTATTTTTTTGGGATATTCTATGGAACAAAAGGGGTATAAATGCTATAATCCCATCACCAAGGAGCTGAAGGTAAGTAGGGATGTTGTCTTTGATGAGTTGAAGCCTTGGTATGCATACACGAGTCCATTGCAGGTTGAAGACATAGGTGAGACAGATTTGAAGAATGATGATAGAGTTCAAGAAAGCATGGATTTAAGTGGTCCAAGCAACTCATGCAACACAAGGAAACCCTCACCATGGAGTGGAAGGCTTAGGGAAAGAGAGACCAGCTCTGAAGAAAGCAAAGTCAAAGGCAAAGAGAAGATTTCAATTGAAGAAGGAAGCTATGTGGACGAGAGCATGTTGGAAGATGAAGAGATAGAAGAAATTCAAACTCCAGGAGTGGCAAAACAAAGAAAGAAGATGGAAACCACACCTAAAGGATGTGAAAGAAGGTCTTCAAGAGTAAGATATCCAGTACAAAGGTTAACATATGATAATTTCATTGCAAAGCATTATGCATACATGACTCAGGTAATCAAGGACAAAGAACCAACTAGTTATGAAGAAGCTAAGGATTGCAAGGAATGGCAAGAGGCAATGAAGGAAGAGCTCAAAGCACTTGATGAGAACCATACTTGGAGCTTGGTACCAGCTCAAGAAGGCATGAAGGTGATAGGTAATAAGTGGGTTTACAAAATTACAAGAAATTTAGATGGTTCCATTGCTAGGTACAAAGCAAGGTTGGTGGCGAAAGGTTTCTCCCAAAGCTACGGGATAGATTATGATGAAACTTTCAGCCCCGTAGCCAAGATGCCAACAATTAGGACTTTGATTGCAGTGGCCAGATCACGGAAATGGAGCTTATATTAGTTGGATGTGAAGAATGCCTTCCTCAATGGAGAGCTTGAAGAAGTAGTCTACATGAGCCAACCTCAAGGATTTGCTAGTATGAGGTACCCAAATCATGTTTGCAAGCTAAGGAAAGCATTATATGGACTAAAGCAAGCCCTAAGGGCCTGGAATCAGAGGTTAGTGGATTATTTATCAAGTTGTGGATACAAAGAGAGTGTTGCAGATCCATCACTTTACATGAAGAAGCAAGGAGACAAGACGGTATACATATGCATCTATGTGGACAATTTGATCATCACAGGAAGTGATATTGCAGGTATTAAAGATATCAAATCAAAGATAGGGAAGGAGTTCAAGATACCTGATCTTGGAACACTAAATTACTTCTTGGGAATAGAGGTAATCTATGCACACAATCGCATCTTCTTGATTCAAAGAAAATACTTGTTGGATGTGCTATACAGGTTTGGTATGAGTGGTTGTAAGCCTTTTTCTCAGCCCATGGAGCCCAATACAAAGTTGGTTGCAGGTGAAGGAGAAGCTATACAAGATATTACACTATGTAGAAGCATAATTGGCTCATTAATTTATGCTACATTCACTAGACCTGATCTTGCATATGTAGTAGGTGTTCTCTCTCAATTTTTGTATGCACCTACTCATGATCATCTTATGGTAGCAAGAAAGGTGATTCGATACATCAAGCACACCATCAACCAAGGTCTATTTTACTCATATGATGCTGATCTAAGTGTGAAAGGATATAGTAATGCTAATTGGGCAGGTAGCAAGGATGATCTAAGGAGTACATCAGGTTATGTTTTCAAGATAGGTACAAAAGTGATCTCTTGGAGCTCTAAAAAATAACCCACTGTTGCTCTTTCATCCATAGAGGCTGAGTACAGAGGTTTAGCAATGGCTACATGTGAGCTCTTATGGCTTAAGAAGCTACTTAAGGACTTGGAAGTGGAAGTGGAGGAGTTTCCTCTTTATGGAGACAACATTTCAAGCATCTACCTAGCTAACAATCCCATGTTTCATGCAAGAAGCAAGCACATAGAGGTTCATTACCACTTTGTTAGAGAAAAGGTGATGGCAAAAGAGCTAGATATAAGGTATGTGAACACTAAAATGCAGGTTGCAGACATGATGACAAAGTTTCTTGAAGGTATAAAGCTTGGAGGATTCAAGGAAGCAATCAACATAAGAGACATAGGCTGAAGCAACAAAGGAAAAGACTTGAGCTAGGGGGAGTGTTGAAAGTTTTTCAAGCTCAAGAGTGTGGGAACATGCCCCCAATTTAACCTTCCACATCATCCACAATCAAAGAAGGCTGATTTCCATGAGTTGGAGATGTCCAATTATGCCCATAATGGAAAGAAGTTGATTAGAGAAGATTTAACTCACCTCTTGATGTGATTGGACCTCACTTTTGACATGTATATGCTTTTGATTGGTTAAAGAGGTTAGTATGTGGTCTTTAAAACCTCTAATGAGTTGTATTATGACTTAGAGTCATGGAAATACGTGCCCAATCTGCCCCCTTGCTTAAGCACACCCCCTACTAGCTGTTCTCTGCACATTTTGCAGAAATTTCACTTTTATACACTCTATCTATCTAGATGTTTTTGGCAGACCCCCCGGTCTTGTAATTGTTGTTTCTTCTTCATCCGGAATCCATTTGCAATGATTTTTGTCTTGTTGGAAAGCTTATAAGTTCTACTTTGTCTGGTATAAGGCTCAGGTTCAGTGTTTGCATATGTGCAAAGAAATGTACAGAACAGTGTTTATCTAGTTAGCTCATACTCTGTGAAGAGATCAAGTTATCTGTTTTGTTGCAGCTGGTTGAGTCATCATCCAGTGTCCAAATGAAGTGGCTTTACTTTCATTATAAAGATCTTTGAGTCTAGTTTAAGCCTGCAGAATTGCATTATCAGTCGCTGCATATACTTAGAGAAACTTAGAAAATACAGAGCCTATGTTTGGAAAATTTTGGGATCCTAGGAGGGTTCATTTGCTTTTGTTGTGCACATAGGAGTGTTTATCCTCCAATAGCAAGAACCAAACATATTAAAGAAATGCACTATCCTTATATCCCAGAGAAGGTGGTGAATGAATATATTGATATTCAACATGTTGGAGCTAAAGATCAATTAGCAAACATACTCACAAAAGTAGTGGATGCTTAGAATCTCAAGCGTATCAAAGTTCTACTTGGAGTCAAAGCTTTGGATTTAGAGCTTGAGGGGGGAATGTTACATAAAACAAGCTCTAAAGTTCTTTTGAGGCTTGTGGACCTTGTTAATTACTAAAACATGACATGTCGAGGTGCTCGTATATTTAAATTTAGAAGAAAAATAGATAAAAGTAGAAAGGAAAGGAGAGGTTTCTATTTTTCAAAAAGCAAGGTGCCCTATTGAAAGCCTCTCAATGAAATGAGTGGTTTTCTTAGTTTAGGTGGCCAGAATAAGTGATTTATGTTGCATTGCAAAGCATAAAACTTTTAGATATATATTTGGACTAGTTTATGCACACAAAGTAATTAAAAAATGCCATGCAAATAGGTGTCTTTAGAGATCTAGTTTCTTGTGTGTATCCAATGTCTCATGAGAAACCTACTTCTCTTCAAACTTTCATATCTCCATCATTATGAGGTTTTTTTTAGTGTTTTCACTTGTATGAGTTTCCTTATCTCTCATAGTTTCATTTTATACCCAAATCTCTCATTATTTTTGGACCTTTCTTTTTATTGTACTTCAATCTTCAAGTCAAGAAGTTATTCATATCTTGTTATGGCATGCCTTTACAAGGTTTTGATACCTTCATTTCCAAATACTACTGAGCTATCTTGCTGGTGATTATGTTGCTACAATAAAACATTTTTATTTTCTTGAAATTTTGTATGAAAGTTTGATCTTTGAAGTTTGGGAACATTTTCCTAATATTTTGAAGATCTTTGGAGGTCTCATTACTTATAGTTGTGTAGTTTGATGTTTACAAGTTTTTAAACATAACATTATTTAGGTGCCTTGTCAAGAAGAGCTTACATTGCATTAGAAAAAAGGGAAGACATTTTGGACCAATATGAAAGTATACTATCAAGCCATAACATGTCTAGTTAGTAGATATCTTTGAAAGTGTTCAAAAAAAAAACAGTACTCCCCCATATAATTGTTGATTCTCTTGCATGAGAAACAGTTTCCAAGAAAACGATGAGTTACTATATTAAAAGCTCATATTCTTGTCCCTGTAGGAAAGCCCACGATCCAAGTACTTTATCAAAATCATGACAACCATGCAATATGCCATTTTGGAGTGAATAAAAGAATAGAGCTTATATCAAAATATTTTTCGTGTCCTGAAATGTGGAAGCCAGAGAATATAGTGGAATCTATGACACTTGTAATAGATTTAAGGTACCTCATCATAGACCTCATAAAATTTTGAAACCTTTACCTATTCAAGAAAGAACATGGTCCTCATTCTCTAGGGATAATATCAGAGATCTACCAAGGTCTAATAAGTATGATGCACTTCTCCTTATAGTGGATAGATTCTTTAAGATGGCACACTTCATTCCAATGCTAGACTGTTCCTCATATATATATATATATATATATATATATATATATATATATATATATATATATATATATATATATATATATATATATATATATATATATATATATATATATATATAGGCTTCATGGATTGCTTGATGATATGGTTAGGAGTCATGGTCCATAGTTCATATCGAGCTTTTGGAATAGTCTTTGTAAGGTCCTTGATGTTCAAGATAAATTGGGTATAGTCGATTATCCATTGAGTAATGAACAAATACAATGGGTGAACCAAGTTATAGAATGATATCTCCATTGCACCATAGTCTATCATCAAAATGATTAATTTTTGCTTTCACCATTTGTAGAGTTTCCCTATAACAACAACTCCTATCTTTGAAAACTATGGAAAACGCCCAAGGATGGATGTACGAACTCTCAAATCATGTGAAAAATGAAGTTGCTAGAGATAAGGCCCAATACCTCATGGATATTCACGAAGAACGCAAGCTAGAGATCCATATAGCTAAACAAAAATAAAGGTATTTATGTAGATCAACACCTTGTTCAAAAGACATCTTATAATGTTGGGTATAAAGTGTGATTACTCAAAAATAATTTGTGGATTTGGAGGCCATGTTCCAATCTAGAACATAAGAGATTCAATCCTTTCACCACCTTGTCCATGTTTTATCTAGTCACCTTCAAGCTACAATTATCAAGTACCATGAGAATACATCACGTTTTCCATGTATCCATGTTGGATCATATTTCACCATTGATGCAAAAGAGATTTAGGTTGTCACCACCTATCGGGATTGATGATGATGACGGATTTGAGAAGGAGCATGTATTAAATTTGACAATCTTGAGAGCAAGATTGGAGTACATTGTTCATTAGAGAGAATATGGCATCAATGTTTGTACTTGGGAACTTACAAAAAAATTGCAAAGAGAAATAATAAATTTTCATGAACTCCATAAGAAGCATGAAGAGAATTGGTCGTTTGAGGGGGATTTGATTTTGTGGGGAAGAAAAAGAAAATCATCCTAAACCTTAACTTTTTTTCTAACTTTCTATATCTTAATATTGGTTTAGAATGAAGAGGAATTAATGCTACCATACATTCAAAGGTCTTTTTTCAAATTTCGTAAATCATTGATGATATAATAATTTTCTAACTGCCATTCAACACATATGTCCTCAGTCTTCTCAATGCTATTCTTGGCCACATATATCTTGAGTCTTCCCAATGCTAGTGTTGGGATCACAATGATTGACAATGTCCAAGATATGACTTCCCAAGTTCCAATTCCATTTCTTGTCTCACTCCTTGTTCTACTCTTGTGTAATCTAGTTTGACATCATGTAGTCTTTTCCTCTTGTAGTCTCATACTATAAGATCTTACCCAATTATGTACTGTATCTAGTTCATCTTCCCCTATGGAGTTTGTGATTGTGATGTCGTGTTTCATACCTATTGAAGGAGATGGTGGATAGATTCCAGAGATGAAGTGGTGCTCCAAAATCCTACTTCACACCATCCAAGAACAAGTTGTGGAGAGTATAGTAGACCTTTTCAGCTTCCCAACAATCACAAATAATCACCTAGATGCTTTGGAGCATGATCATCTAATCAATGGAACAAAACAGATGAGTAGAAAATTCAAGTATGAGCTAAGACTTGCTATTTTGGACTCTACACAAGTTCAGTAGAATGAACAATGCTCTCAACCTGATTGCAATGGATTAAATTCCTTTTAGGAATGTCTAATTAACTTAGATAGCTACCAATCATAATTTATTTCAATAAAAATGATCATGTACACTGAGAATCATGCTTAGAAAGTTGGATGACTATCCTTACATTTTTGGCCTACTGCAATATGCGGACTAGTGACAAAGTTGCAAGGATATCTAGTGATTGAGCTACGGAATGACAATGAGACTTTGTAGCTATAAAATAGACAATATTCTAAATCTATATCACTTTAAATCACATCAAAGGATGAACTATGCACTGAGAACTAAGTCTCAAAAGATCATTGTTTTGAGATGAACTTGGGAGAGAAGTGAAGTAGAGATGTAATCAATCTATATGTATTCAATCACATAGAATTACAATGACATTTTGTGTTTGGAGGCCGAAACGAGCTTAGATCATGATTTTGGCACCAGAAAAGTGAAGCTATTTTGATCTCTGAAACACCATGAGTATGCTCACTGAATTTCATGCGATTCGGAGACCGCGACTGGAGAGGTGTAGAGATGTACCCTTAGCAATTGAGTGTCTTTAGAGTAATTACTTGAGATTAGCATTTAGGTAAATATTTGTTTGTTATTTTTCTTCTTACTTTTTATTTTGTTATTTATGTGTATATCATAGATATGTAATGCTTCTTGGATGAGTATTTGATTCTCTAAGTGAAATTTTTAGTTAAAATGTGCACTTTACGCCTTGCCGTCATGCATTTAATTACATATGTTTTTCTACTATATGTAAGACATCGAACAATTTCCTCGAGATTGCTCAACAAAATGTGTAATCGGTTTTTGAAGGCACATAACATGATGGGCTATGTTGCTCTCTTCAAAATGGAAGGTAATGTTTGCAATTCTTAAAGAAATATATGTTCACTTCTATTAGCTATTACTAGTTATTTATAATTGTACTTATTTAGTAGACGTTATTAGTGATTAGCTATTAACGATTAGGTGTAGTCACATTCTACTATAGTTGAATTACTCATTAGTTATTTCCTATTAGCATATACTTTTTAGTTAATTTCATAATTAAATATTTCTTTTGGCATGTGGACAAATACCTATTACCTGGTCAATATTGACTATTAGCTAAAAGTAACAACTAATTGCACAATTAGCTATCAGCTATAAGCTATGGACTATTAGCTACTAGCTGATAGATATTAGTTATTAGCTATTGGCATTTAACTATTGGATATTATCTATTAGGGAATAGAAGTTGGATATATGCCAAAATGTACTAGCTATTAGATATTGATTATAATCTAAAAGATAAAACGTAATAGCACAAATAACTATTAACTATACCCTAGTAACTATCAACTATTAGCTATTAGATACTAAATTTTAGAAATTCTCTAAATAGCTTGAGGTAATTTGATATTAGATAATAGATATTACTTAAAAGCTATTGAATATCATTGAACTATTAGCTATTAGCTCTTAGATACATGCTAAAAACTATTAGTTGTTAGCTAATGACAACTAGCTATTATATAGTAGATATTATCTATTTACTATTACCTATTGACTATTATCTATTAGCTATTAACTATTAACTAATAGATATTAAATATTAGCTATAAGCTATTGACTATTAGCTATTGTATAATAGAATTACAAATTTTACCATTAGCTAAAAAAACTATTAGTTAAAGAGCATAAGTAAAAAAAAATCTTTAAAACATATTAGCTTCTAAATATTAAATAAAATGTATTAGGTTTTGACTATTGACTAAAATCTAGTTTTTTAAACTATTAGCTCATTGACACTGCATTGGTATGACCATTGGAAATGCTTGGCAAGACCACATAAATCATATCGATTCTCACTTGACCATCCATATAACCATTAGAATATTAGTGTTAGTATATACATTAGAATTTTTCACCATCAGTATACATGCTGATATAGTCACCAGTATAAGCATCGGTATAAGCATTGGTATGAGCATCATTGGTTTATTGGAAATATGGATGCTTGTACCAATGCCTATACCGACACCTATACCAATGTCTATACCCGTATCTATATCGATGGTGTCTTTTTTAGATAACCGAACCCAAGAGCAAAAAGTGGACACACACTTAGATCTCTCTCTCTACACACACGTAGATCTCTCTCTCTACACACACACATCTCTCTCTCTCTCTGTTTAGATCTTGGATTTTGGCAAGTGATGCACATACTTTCATTCTTTTTCTTTCTCTATGTTTTTTTCTGTTCTAAAATCTCTTTTCTTTCATTTTTTGAGAGACTTTTCGAGTGGGTTATTATCAGTTCGATGAGAGATGACATTGATTAGGCTTTTAGGACAATGATCCAAAGAATTACAACAATGTAAATGATTTTTTTTCTCTATTAGAAATAGATAGAGAGAGAAAAAAGAGAGAGAGATGAAAGAGAGAGAGAGATAGATGAAAGAGAGAGAAATTAAGAGAGTCAAAGAGAGATGAAAGAGAGAGAGAGATAGATGAAAGAGAGAGAAATTAAGAGAGTCAAAGAGAGATGAAAGAGAGAGAGAGAGAGAGAAATAGAGATAGAGATGAAAGAAAGAAAGAATGAGAGAGAGAGAGAGATGAAAGACATAGAGAAAAAGATAAAGCTAGAGAGAATTTCACACACAGATATATTTAAGTCATTGCTATGTTCTTTATTAGAAATAGAGAGAGAGAGAGAAAGAGGGAGAGATAAAAGAGAGAGAGAGAGAGATAAAAGAGGGAGAAAGAAAGAGAGATAAAGAGAGAGAAAGAGAGAGAAAGAGAGAGATATAGAGATACATAGACGCACACATTCATCCTCATGTATATGCATGTTTACATACACACACATATACACACATGCATATGCATACATACACACACACCCACATATATACATATATGCATACATACATACACACACATACATACACATATAGAAACATATACATATGCATATATTACATACTCTCTCACAAGCATACAACTGCACACACATGTGTACATACACATACATATGAATATGCATACACATACACTCTCACATGCATACACACATAAGAGAGACACATATGCATACACACACATATATGTGCACATATATAATGTTGATAGTCAAGGTCATGCACAAGCATGGAAGGGCATCAGTGAAGTGGACACACAAGAAGAAGGAGCACGTAGGAAGCTCCAAGAAGCACATGTCAAATTTCTATAAGAAATCCCTATAAAAATAGTGACTTTTATCACCAAAAACCATTGCAAATACCATTTTCTATTTTGACAACTCCATTTTGTTCAAGCCAAGGGTTCCTTGAGCTTGAGGAATTAGAAGTATCATCCTACCAATTTTCATAATTTTTAGACTCAGTTTGAGCCCCCAAATAAGCCTTGAATAGTCACACAAGGAAAACACCACCAAAAGATGAACCATGAAGACCTCCACCTAATTCTCAGTATCGTATCGTCTGGATAGCAGTATCGTATCGCTGAATATGGTATCATCCATAGTGGTGTCATGTATCGTGGAAAATCTGGTATCGTATCGCCTGTCCTGAGGCACTCCCAGAGAGGTCTTGTTTCCCTGTTTTAACCCCCCAGAACCCTAAACTCGCATAACTTTCTCATACGAAATCCGTTCGGAGTGATTTTGGGTTGAAGTTGACCCTCAGGTTGGACTTGGAAGCAAGGGGTTCCATAAGATTCTGAGCAATTCAAAGGACAATTTTGGACTTGTAGACAAGGCTTATGAACCTAAGCTCAAGTTGATACCTAGGAAGAGATAGATAAGGTACCAAATCACTTGAACCGAGTGTCAACCACACAACCAAGTCAGGGACTCACAAATTAATGGTTAGCACTGCATGCTGAGTTCACAGACGAGTGAGCCAGAAATGTCACTTAACTGGGAGAGACTCTTGGCTTTGGAAGACATGCATAGTTCAGTACCTAGGGAAGGTTTTATGTCTAGAGTGGAAGGGGAATATCGGGTGTCTCTTCAATACATATCCACTTACTTGCAAGGAATACCCATCTACCTCGATGGTCTACACACGATAGTAGCAGGAATGATAAACACTACAGAATCTGAGATAGTTGTGAGACCAGGTCTCAAGTATGAATGTGGAGTTTACATGGACAAGATGGGCCATATGTATGTGGTAACTGAAAACCCTGATCAGATTAATGAGAGAGGATAGTTAGAGGGACAAGGAACTTCTAGGAGAACCAACAGTGGGGATATGGTGACTACCCCTAGGGGAAAGTCAGTAATGACTAAAGTATTTCAAGCAGATAGGATACCCCAAGATGATTATCTGATAGATGTGTACTAGGTATATGGATCATACCTACTCGTACAAACTGATTCACTAACACAAGGAGAAGGCATTAGCCAAATAACTATATACGAGTTTAGGGACCTTGAAAATCCATTTAGAGTTACATTCATAGACCAAAATCAAAGGAGATATTGGCCTGTAGATGAAGTGCAGGGATCTAGATAAAGTACATGGGTATGCCTATATTGCCTCCTCGAGATCAAGCAACCACCTCACAAAACCCATTCTAGACCCAGCAAAGAATGGAAAATGTGATGTTACGACAAACGACCCAAGCTAGTATGCCCAACAGACCACAACAACAATTCACCATGCCAAGAATTAGTCCCCACAGCCAAACGAGTCAGGGAATGGGAAATATGAATGGAATTGCCTTTAGGGTAGGACCACGACAAGGTGTAGGAGCTCGAATACACTACATAAAACCAGCTATTCCCACCACAATTTGATTCCCAAAGCCGGACAAAAGAGTGAAACCAATCCAACTCGCCAAATATATGCGAAATCATTATTATGGCACAGGAGAGCCCTATGACCACATTGTAGAATACAGGCAGGTGTTGTGAGCGGAGAAAGTGGATGACTTTTTTGTGCAATATGAATCCTTTGGGCTAACCCTCATGGGAATAGCCTTAACTTGGTTTCAATCCTTGGATCCAAATTCCTTTGGTAATATTGAACAATTCTTCCAAGAATTTATTCGAGAATTCACTAAGCGAGGGATCAAGCACAATTCATTATTGTTAGTGCATAGTTTCAAACAAGCTCTTAATGAGACACTAAAAAATGTAGCACAAAGATTTAATCAATAGGTAGCTTGATGCCCTATGACAGAGAGACCTTAGTAGAAAATGATATCCTTATTTGTAGAAGGTCTAACAAATGAAACATTGAGAATCTTGGTATATGTAAAATGGTTGCAAAGTGTGAGTGAGTGTCTTCAAGAATGCATAGATTTGGAGGATAACTTAGCTGACGATCTCAAAATCACTCAAGATCCTACCAAAATAGAGGATACAAGGAGCAATGAGACTTCTAGTTCGAGTTATGTGGAGGAAGTGGCAGCGTTAGTGGCCAAGAAATTAGGAGTATAAGGACAAAGGAACTACCATAACTCTTCCTAACATTGGCACTCTCACTGTAGAAGAGCTGCTCAAAGCAAAACCTGAGCTATGGAATCATGTGAAAGATCAGGTTCCAGAACTTGATTCCAATATGCCCAAAGCAGGCTCTAAGCAGGAAGTTCCACAGATACCTCTAGACAAAATAGGGGACATGAGTGAAGGAGAAGAAGATAATACCTATCTTCCGATCACCTACCAAGGTTACACAACCAAAGCGATCATAGATTCAGGTGCTGGTGTTGCTATTGCAACCACCTCCTTGTGGAAGCAATGGGGTAAACCCACATTAAGACCAACTAGAATGAAGCTTCAGATGGTTGACGGCCATGTGGAAAGACCTCTAGGATTGCTAGAAGGGATAACTCTAACCACTTGTGGTGTAGAGTTTGAGCACACCTTTGCTATATGTGACTTTGGTAAAACTTATACCTACGAAATGATCCTAGGAAGACCCTTCCTACGACACTGCAAGTTGTATAGGATTGGGGAACCAACTCCTTATACTTGCAGCGCTTAGGGGTCAAAATCAAGGTCAATTTGAAGGATTACACCTTCAAAGATGTACCACCCCTACAGTGGAATCCTATCCACAAAAAGCAAGAAGATTCAATCTCTGTGCATTCTAGAAGTTCATCTGATACCTCATGGATGCATGAAGATACTCATTTGTAGATGTGCAAGGTCACAAAGGAAGAGGAAAAATGCTTAAAAGCAAGAGAAAAAGGAACTTCTCAAGGAGATAGACCAGTTAGAGGCCTAGCCTAAATGTCGATGATCTTTCCGGATGAGGAATTTGAGCCTCATGGCTGGGCAAAAATCTTAGCCACCAGGGACATTGCGGTCAATGAAGAGTGGAAACCTCATTGTGATGAGGAGGGTTATGATATTTCAGTTTTTCATGTGTCAGCCCTTGCTCGAAGAATGTGATCCTAGTGACTTGATAGAAGAAGAAGAAAACAATGACGACCTAGAGTCCATTGTGATGGATAGATGCTTTCCTTCAGAGAAGCACTATCTAAAAGATATAGGAGTATTTACCCAAAAAGAAGAAGAACCTCTCACAAGCATCAAAACGGTAAATCCAAAGAATGGAAGTGAGGGTGATCAAAAGAAAAAGAAAAGAACATTAATGATATAGGAAGAGGAGGAACGATTGTTTGAAGTACCAGAAAATTTCAAGAAATCTGAAGTGGAGGATCAAAAAATTTTGGTACAAATGCCTAAGAGAGAGGCCATTACAGGAGAAGCGTATGATAATAAAGAAAAGACGAAAAAAATTGTAGTCACCATCAAAGAGAACGAAGAGAGATGTACATACATAGGAGATGACCTAAGTAAAGAAGAGGAAGAAGAGTTGGTAGCTTTGCTAAGGGAATATAGGGATGTGTTTGCGTGGCACTATAGAGACTTGAAGGGAGTAGATCCAAAAATTTGATCGCATACTATCCCCATGACTACTGATGCTAAACCCACCAAAAAAATCCCTACACATATAATGGCACTTATGCAGCTAAAATAAAAGAAGAAATCAACAGGCTGATTGAAGCTGGATTTATCTATGAGGTCTAGCATACTAAATGGGTGTCTCCCATTGTAGTGGTGCCCAAGAAGAATGGAAAGTTATGTGTCTGTATTAACCTTAAAAAAATTAATGCTGCTACAGTAAGAGATAGTTATCCGCTTCCAATCAGTGATCATTTATTGGAGCATGTTGCAGGCAAGGAAGTTTATAGCTTCCTTGATGGATTTTCAGGTTACAACCAAGTAGCCATTGCCCTAGAGGATCAACATAAAACGGCCTTTGCCATAGAGTGGGGAGTCTTTGCAGTCGTGTGATGCCCTTTGGACTCACCAACGCACCTGCAACATTCCAAAGGCTCACGTGTCATGTCTTCAAAGAGTCCTTGCAAAAGAGCTTAGAAGTATATGTGGACAATTTATGTGCTCATTCCCAAGAAAGGACATGTCACATTCCTGAGCTTAGACACATCTTTCACAAGTGTAGAGAATACCGAGTGTGTCTGAATCTAGAAAAGTGTGTGTTCATGGTACGTCAAGGTAAAATCTTAGGTCATATTATTTCTAAGAACGGAATATCAACAGATGACGACAGAGTAAAAGACATAGCGGAGCTGTTGAGGCCAAGGAATGTTAAAGAGGTACAAGACTTTATGGTCCATTGTGGATAGTACCGTAGGTTTATTCACATGTATGCAATTATAGCTAAGCCTCTTTATGCCTTGTTGACAAAGTTTGAGTGGAACGACGAATGCGAGAAGTCCTTCAATGAGCTAAAGAAACGCTTGTGCACAACACCAATACTGACCACTCCTAAGTGGAATAAACCATTCCATGTACATGTGGATGCATCCAATTATGCAAGAGGATGTGTGTTGTCACAACCCACTTGTGAAGGAAATCTAGATTCTCCTATAGCATATGCTAGTAGGCAATTGCACGCAGCTGAACGAAATTATACCACAACCAAAAGAGAAGTTTTAGGCATGGTATATGCTATCAAGAAGTTTAGACACTATATATTGGCCAACAAGTTCAAATTTTTCACTGATCATCAACCTTTATTATACTTGGTCAATAAACCTTGCAATGCAAGACGTCTAGTAAGATGGTTCCTCTTAAATATGACTTTGAAGTGGTTATTAGGAAAGATAAGACCCACCTTAGAGCGGATCACCTTTCTCACATCACTTCAGGTGAGTCACCACAAGGAGTGTCTGATGAATTTCCTGATGTTTATTTCTTCAATCTAGAAGTTGTTCCTAAATGGGCAAATAAGTTGGTACCAGTTCTAACCTTCGGACCTGCAAATAAGAATGTAAAAACAAACAAAGATGAAATTGTAAAATCACAAAAATATCAAATATTGGCAGGAAGCATGTACAGACAAGATGCAGAAGGTGTATTAGCTTGTTGTGTCGAGGGCAATGAACATAGTAGTTGGTTGCAACAAGCCCATGAAGGATTTCTAGGGAATCACTATTCTAAACAACAAACATTGCAAAATCTACAATGTTTAGGAGTGTATTGGCCTAGTATGGACAAAGAAATTCATGAGTGGATCAAGAATTGTTCAGTGTGCCAGAAGAGACCCCCTGTGGAGCATGCAACTCTTTATCATGTATTATTAATTCCAGATTGGAGTGCTCCATTGGTAGAATTCATGAGATTAGGAACATTACCCAATGAGGCTATTCCAGCAAGGAAACGAAGCATAGAGCAAGAAGCTCAAGACTACGCCCTCATAGGAGATAACCTATACCGAAGAGGCAAAGATGGTTACTTAAGATAGTGCATTCACGAATCAGAGTATTTGAAAATCTTAGAAACTGCACACAGTAGTGTTGCAGGTGGACACTTTGGGCCTGAGAGAGTAATTAAGACTATTCTATTCTCAGGACTTTGGTGGCCCACTCTTCATATGGATGCACCTACCTATATGAAGAAATGTAACACATGCCAATGTGCCCAATACCCAATTAGAAAAGATGAGATGCCTTTGAGAACAATGATGGGAGGACGTGCATTTTCAAAACGGGGTATAGACTTTGTAGGTCCTATTAACCCCCCAGCTAGAAACTCCCATGTAGAGTACATTATTGTAGCCACCAATTACCTTACAAAGTGGGTAGAATTCAAATCCACAACAATGAATGATGCTCAAACAACAACAAAGATCTTATTTGAGAATGTGTTTACAAGATACCGATTAAAATAGAGTTAGTAAGTGATATAGGCACACACTTATTGAATGATGTCATTGAGAATATCCTCCAGGAGTTCTTGGTGATACATAAGAAGTCGGCCCCCTATCATCCACAAGCTAACGGACAAGCTGAGAGCACAAACAAGATCCTATGTAATGTATTGACAAAATTGGTAAATAATAAGCGCTCTGATTGGGATAAATAGCTTCATCACACTGTTTGGGCTTATCGAGTTGCCTAGAAAATGGTACTCAATGCCACCCCATTTTAGATGGTCTTCGGACAAAATGTTGTGCTACCTTTGAATTTCCTAATCCCAACTTCAAAAGTAGCACAAGAGCATGACTGGAATGGACACAAGTTATCATCTAGGATCTTTGATCTTGAACGATTAGGTGAGACAAGGCTACGAGCGGCTGCAGGCATCTATGCTGCAAAGAAAAGACAAAAGGCATACTTCGATGCACATATCAAAGATAAAGGGAAAGAAAGAGGGGGACCTAGTGTTGGTTTACACACTAAAAGAACATGCCCGTAAATTGGAAAAAAGAGGATATGGACCCATGATCATTAATAGAATTTCCACTAGTGGTGCAGTTCAATTGGCCACACTAGAAGGTGATACCCTACCAAACTATATCAGTGGATGTCGAGTCAAGTTGTATCAAGAACCTCTTACAGAGGATATGCTAATGAGACTCAATACTTCTAAGAAGCGAAAAGAAGAAGAGTTGAGGGTTAGAGAAGAAGCAGAGGCTGAGGCTAGAGAATGCATTAGGAGAAATAAGTTAAGGTGCCTAGGCCTAGATGTCAATCTTGCGGCCCCAAGATACCACATGGCCATGTGTCAAACATCAAGTGCATTTGCTTCTCGAATAATTGATTGACGTCCCTTTGTGAACATCACGGTAGGACAAGGGAAGAATGCAAGGACTGTGAGAGCATTGATTCACTGAAGTGCAGCAACTAGTGCGGTTAGACTTTCATACTGCCAGGATCAACAATTGAACAACAATTACATTGAAGCCTATCTCATAGGATTGGGAGGTGTCGAAACCCCTTGGTTGGGCAAGGTAGAGCTTCCCATCTATCTTCAAGATATTCTAATGAGAGTCAAAATGCTAGTGTGTGAAGATGACAATCTTACGGAACCACTTGTCCTTGGCCAAGACTAGATGTATGACCATGCAGTCAACTTAAACCTTAAAAGCCAACTTCTTCAAGTTTGGGTACATGAACAATGTATTACCTTAGAATTAGACAATTGCATGCTCACAAATCTAGAAGTCACACATTCTCTTAGTTCTTCCAAAACTAATCTTCACAAAGAAAATGTTGTGTGTGTCAATAGCCCTATGAAGCAAAAGGACTCAAAAACGGAAGCACAAGCTCAAAGGCTAGCAAACCTCTCTTCTTCTTCACAGACTAATGCAAGCATAACTCAACCAAAGGGGCAAGCAAAAAAGACATCCGCTATATCAACTAGACGGATAGACTTCAAGAAGAAAGAAGCTCAGGGCATGAAGCAGATTTGTGTACGAAAAGGAGAGCAACCACTAGCCTTGCCCCAACCATTCCCATTAAGGCAAGACACCCACTGTAAAAGAAGAACGAGGAAAAGCGGACAAGCTCAACCACAAGATCTTCAACAAATTTGGGTACCGAAGCTATTAAGGAAGGCTGAACTTATTAACATACAAATTTGGGTGCCAAAGACATTAGCTGTAGCTCAACAAGGGTGATTACAAATGTGAGTACGCAAGGTACTCCTACATGCACAAACATCACTGATCCCCCTCACAAGAAAATTTTCAACAAGGAAGCCAATGAGAGAAACGTGTAAGAACCGAGCATGGATACCAAAGGAAGATAAACTCACCTCTTTGAAAAATAATAAAAATACAATCATCAAGGATATGGATGTGGAAGCCAAAAGTACTAGTAGCTTCCACAGAGCCAAAGAGCCGACCACGTTGGATACCAAAATTCAAAAACCACCCAAAGATAAAGAGGACATAGCTTATGTCTATAGGAAATGGATCCTTTTAAGAAGGATTACATCATTTCTAGATCCACTCGCTACCTCCAACAAAGACTTCATCAACATCCACCAGCAACATTGTAAGCCTCGACATGCAACAACCATGTGTCTTTGACATAACCTTGTTTTTTGCATCATTCAGGTCATGCATTTCCAAAGTATGCATTAATATAGGGCCACATTACATGACCGTGCATAGACACAATTGAGGATCCCAGGCACATGCGACACATCTGACATGTGTAAAATATTTTATTGATGCTAACACCTTTTCTTCTTGTTTTATTCCATGGTTCAAAAAAAAAGGAGAGGAAGAAGACAAGAGAAAGAACGGGATTGTGCATTTGAAGAATCCCCAATGCGAACCATCAACAAGGACATCCATCAACAATGGAAGACAAGCTGATGGTCAATCACCATGATGGAAGTACAACACGAAGAGTTGAAGATCGACGAAACTTTCACCATGGTAAGAATTGTATGCTTCAACAACAACATACCCATGATCGATTAGGAAACCTCTTTGTCGGCATACCTTTGAGCACTTAGCTCAAGACCCAACTTCTTGCACCATAATTGTTCCAATACAATTCCCAAGTATGTATGCATAGGGCTACATTACAAGGCTGTGCACAAGGCACATTCTTCTTCCAACCCATGCACTAATGCACTTACCCATCAGTCATTATGGATTCTGAGCACTTGGTATGGAAACTAGACCGGAATCCATCTTTGGAAGAACCAAAGGACATCATGGTGACAACAACAAGAGCCACGAAGCAATCCACCACGAGAGTTTCTCATAATCAACATTGACAACCTCTTTTGAGTAGCTCACAATTTTTGAAAGCTCACAAAGACACCATCAAGCTGGAATACAAGGAAGGAGTACATACAAAGGTAGAAGTGACAAAAAGATGAACCACAAAACTACCCAGGCTACAATTGGAAGATGGACGCTCTTGTGCATACATGATGGACACTATCTCTCTAAGCACCATGGAACAACCACTACAACAAGGGTCTGTCAGGGATGACAGACTCTATAGAGGGGGAGTGTTGACAGTCAAGGTCATGCAGAATCATGGAAGCACATCAATGAAGTGGACACACAAGAAGAATGATTATGTACGGAACTCCAAGAAGCACATGTCAAATTTTTATAAGAAATCCCTATACAAATAGCGACTTTTATCACTAAAAGCCATTGTAAATACCATTTTCTATTTTTTCAACTCCATTTTGTTCAAGCCAAGGAGTCCTTGAGCTTGAGGAGTATTAGAAGTATCATCCTACAAATTTTCATAATTTTTAGACTCCCTTTGAGCCCCCAAATAAGCCTTGGAACCTAATTTTTAACTAGGCCGGACACTAGGTCTAGACAGGGCCAAAACCACTCAAGAAACTATAAAAGGGGCTGGAGAGCTCATTTTTAAGGTTATCTTGTTGTAGATTTCAGCTTTGCAAGAGAGTTCTTTTGTAATCGAACTCCTTCCATTGTTCCACTCTTTGCTCTTACCTTGTGCACGTGTGTGTGTATGTGTGTGCATGCTTGTATGCTTTCACTCATGCACTTGTGCACCACACTTGCTCTTGGTCTTCATACCAGTCCTAAAAGTCTCCGCGGATTGACATTTATGAGCTGAAGCTCCTCAGCTTGGTACTTACCATTGTGGTAGAGTGACATATACATATATACATACACACATAGATGCACCCATATACACACAAACTCACCTACACACACATATACATACATGTTTTGGATCTAGGTCTTTAGGATTTGGCTTTTGGTTGTTTTACATACATACACATATGCATACACACATATATACATACATTCGTGCATACATACATACATACATACATACATACATACATACATACATACAAACATACACACACACACATAAATATATGTATGTGTATATATATATATATATATATATATATATATATATATATATATATATATATATATATATATATATATATATATATATATATATATATATGCATGCATACACGCACATACACATATATATACACATGCATACACAAATATACATATTTTAGGTCTAGGTATTAAGCATTAGGATTTTAGGGTTTTTACATATGCATACACATGTACACACACACATATACATGTTTTAGGTCTAGGTCTTTAGGATCAAGGATTAAGTGTTTTTGCATATGCATACACACATATACATAGACACATGTATACACACATGCACATGCATACATACATATACATACATATTCATAAGCACATATATGTATACACATATGCATACACACATTGACACACACACATATACATACATGTGTTAGATCTACGTCTTTAGGATTGGGCTTTTAGGTTGTTTATATAAATATACACATATATACATACTTACATACATCCATACATACATACACACACACCCACATATATATATATATATATATATATATATATATATATATATATATATATATATATATATATATATATATATATATATATATATATATATATATATATATATATATGCTTACACGCACACACACATACACACACACACACACACACACACACACACATATATATATATATATATATATATATATATATATATATATATATATATATATATATATATATATATATATATATATATATATATATGTGTGTGTGTGTGTGTGCATACATGCATATATAAAATAAAAATAAATATATAAAAAATATGTCTTTAAGAGTTTTAGGTTTTTTACATATACATATCTAAATATATAAAAAATAGGGTTTTAGGGTCTTTGAAATAAATTAAATATATTTAAGAAATAAAATTATGAAAAAAAGGAAGGAAAAATTAAAAAAATAGAATACATAAATAAATATATAAAAAATAGGATCTCAGTATATATATCTAATATGAAAAGAGCTAGAGCTTTAAATATATAAATTAAATATATAAAAATAGGATTTAAGGGTTCTTTTAATAAATAAAAAATACATCATTAAATATATAAAAAATTGTTTTTTAGGTTTAATAGTAGTAAATATAATCATATTTTTATATGAACACTAAGAAAAAAATACAATATTTAATCAAATATACAAAACATGGGATTTCAATATAGATAAATAAATACGAAAAGAGGTAGGAATTTTTCAATTAGATTAAATATAAAAAAACTGAATCTATTGTTTTTAATTAGTTTAAATGTATATAATTAAATATATAAAAATAGGATTTTAGGGTTTTTAATTAAATTAAAAATACAATTAAATATTGAAAAAATAGGTTTTTAGTGTATATATATATATATATATATATATATATATATATATATATATATATATATATATATATATATATATATATATATATATATATATATATATATATATATATATATGTGTGTGTGTGTATGTGTCTATGTGTGTGTCTATATATATATATATATATATATATATATATATATATATATATATATATATATATATATATATATATATATATATATATATATATATATATATATATATATATATATATATATATATATATATATATATATATATAATCAAGTGTATATAAAAAATAGGATTTTAGTATAGATAAATAAATATTAAAGGAGATAGGATTTTTTTAATTAAATTAAATATTTGTAACTAAATACTAGTATATATATAATCATATATTTATAAAAATTAGAAAAAAAGAACAATATATAATCAAATATACTATGTATAATTAAAAACATAGGAAACTACGGTTTTTGAATTAAATTAAATATATGTATAGTTAAATGTATAAAGAATAGGATTTTGTTTCTAAATATGGTTGTAGAATTAAATGTCCTAACATGTCCACATGGTAGTAGATGGCATCTTTTGATCTGTAGGAGAGAATGGCATGTCCGTGCACTCAATGCAAGCTCTCATTATGCTAGGTAAGTATAAGGTAAAAACCATGGATGTATACCTTGCACCACTTGTGGAAGAGCTGCTTACTTTATGGGATGGTATTACTATGTGCGACATGTCTCGATCTATGCGAAGATGGGACGTGCGAGTGCAAGGCATACTTATGTGGATGATGCATGACTAGCGCGATTTTGATGATTGTTCAGGTTATCGATTTCACAATACCATGCTTATCCCCTATGCAGACCATGAACCGAAGCACACTACTTCAAAGCACTTCGAAACTATCCATGAAGGACATCATAGATATTTTCCTTATGGACATGTTTTATGTGAAGGGCAAATTGGTGGAAAAGTGCAATGCCAAATGAAATCAAGCGAGAGGAAGCAGCTATGATCTATTAGGAGTATCAACCAACACCTAGGCATCCTATTGTCACCTTAGAGTCAATTCATCACATGGCACATGAGGTGATGTCCCATCGATGATGCAAGGCTCATGATGCTTTTAGAGCAGGCTTATCAAAGCTTGTATGGTTGGATGTTTAGGACTAGGATATGATTCATGATGAGCAGTAGCAGACTCTTGATCCATATCGAGAGCATTGAGATGCCGCAACCACACATCTAGATATGATTTTACTATCACATTTGAATGATACTATGCATCATGAGTTCGTAAGTATCATTTTGATTATTGAATTTGCTTGTGTTAACCACATCATGTATGTTCATCTAACGTTTCACATATTTGTTGCAGGAGTGGGTAGTGGGTTGTCCTTCGACACGAACCGAGGATGCTTATGGATATCATCATGGATTGGTTGCATAGGTGGAGAACTTGGAGGGATGTAGTGTGGTCATTTGAAGGGAGCATCTACGATGAGATGAGCTTATAAACTTGGTTTGGTGTTTTTAGTTGTTTTTTATAAATATCATATCAATTTGTCTCATTTCAGGAATGTGCTTTGTTTCAAGATTACATATATAAATCTTTTGATCCCTCTAGGCATGTGTATGGCATTGGTGTGACACATTTTATATTTGGCTCATATATGGCTCTGTTGCTCCAAAATTTTGTATTTGGTTCCTATATGGGAGTGCTTTTCCACATTTTTTTATTTGGCGCATATACTGTAGTGGTTTGCCACACTTTTGTACATGGTTCATTCATAGAATATATATCTCTTTTGTACATTATTTATTTATGGGATATTTCTTTTGTACATGGTTCATGGTTGATTCTGCTTATCTCTTTTGTTTCCGACAATGTTCTGCTTTATCAAATCATGTTTTGGTTGCCTCTCATCTAAATACTAAATCGGTAACCACTAGATTATGTCAAATTTACTCAATTTTTTTTGGGCAGAGTGTATGGTCTTTTGCTACACAATAACATGGTAATACTACAACAACAAGAGAAAACACATTCTTCCCGAAAAATGTTTTGTAAATATGGTCATCGATATAGGCACCGGTATGTGCATTGGTATGGCCAAGTGTATACCAATGCTTATATCGACATTTATATCGAGGCATATAATGGCACTTATACTAACACTTATATTGGCACTTTGGTATCGATGCCTATGCCGATGCTTACACTAGTGTCAGGGAAAAATGGCACCTGTGCATTTTCACTGGTAGAAGCCCCAGTATACCCCCTCATATGTTGTAGTGAATAGCTAACAAGGTAACAACACATCTTACAACTAACGAATTCATAATAGCTATTATTTATATTAAAAACTAGCACCTAATAGCAAAGAAACTTCATAATAACTAACAACTAACCCATAATAATAAAAGCTAACAACTAACATATTATATATAGCTAATAGTTATAATAAAATTTAATAGCTAAAAAATGGATAGCAACTTACACTTAATAAATCTAACAACTAAATAATTGATAGCACCTAATGCTTATAAGGAAAGCTAATAACTAACAAATTGATAGTAACTAATAGTCAATGTTTCATTACTCTTGAAGTTTGTAATATGCATAAATATGGTCATCATATTGATCACCAATGCATTAATTGAATCTCATTCCACTCCTTGAAAGAATAGTTCTCACCAAAATCCACAAATCATATTACTACATAACTAGGAAAGTCAACAATACATTTTTGGAATTAGTTGGATTTCCATACATAGGTGAGACTATCCATAATTAACTTCTTAAGATTTTTAAAGAGTAGATTAGTTAACTCTCTTGAGCTCATGAAATTTCTTACAAAATTGTTTCTTTTGTGCACCTTTCCTTCACATGTGGCCTCCATATCTTGAAACAACTTGAGAAGGATGATACATTCATTACTATCTCTCTCTTTGGACACCAATAAAATGTTGTAGGTCCACAATTTAAACAAAGACTCATTACATGTTTATAATGGTGAAATTATGCATCATTCCATTGAGGCCATTATAGTGCATCTAAAATACTATTGACTATATTTACTGTTGATGTTGATGCATTGCATTTTGTTATATTTCTTGCCATTAAGATATGACATTAGTTGCTACATCTCTAATCATGGATGAAAAATGAATTATGAAAAATCTAGTTGATAGCTTCATTAAGGAATGTGATCTTCACATGGTAAATACAACAACATATAAACCAATCCTTGAAACATTTGATATAATAAAGCTTCAAATACTCAAATGTACGAAGGCACACTTTGACTATAGCTGATATTGTTAGAAAAAATGAGGAACAATATGGTTAGCACATACTTTTCAACTAATAATATTTAGTTATTAGTCAGCTCATAAACCTTAAATAGTGTTAGCTATTAGTACCTTTTATTATATATTAGTTAGCCATTCTATCTGTACTATCAATTAAGTAATATAACCTAATATTATTAACTAATAATACGTAGCTATTAGTTAACTATTATATCTTAGATAACTTAACTATTATTGGCTATTACTCAACATTAACCATGAGAAGCCATTGAAGGACCTTGAAGAAAGGAGAGGTGCTCGATCAAGGTGAAGAGCCCACAAAAAAGTTAAGGGGATTCTATTAGTGGAGAAGGAGAGCATCTACTTCATCTGTTTTGATACTTGTGAAGCACAAAGGAAAAACGTTATTCTTATTTCTTACTCCTCTTGCATCAAAGAGATATATATGAGAGTACATTAGAGTACATCATGTCAAGTTATTGTAAGAAAATAAAAACACAGCGGAATAGACCTGTAGACAGAGTTGAGAGAAAAATGCAGACAAAGATAGATGCAGACTGAGAGGTAGAGAACTCAAATTCTCAGATTGCCGAGCATAATGCAGTCACAATGATCATGCTGTCCACTCGTGCACTTCCACTGTGGAGCTTCGATGGTGATCTAGATACAATCAAGATGAAGGGCTTACTAGTGCGCAATGCTATGTAAAGCTCAACCTAGGCCGTGCTTATATAGCTTTTACAAGGCGGTTCCGTATAGATAAACGTAGTTAGGAGATACAAAATAGTCTATAAAATATATGATCCGACAATATCTCCATGACGAGAAGTCCTACCGTCTCGTAGAAGGGTGCAAACTCCCCTCTGCACTCCCCCCATTAAGGTTCTATGGGGAAATTGCGTGATGCCATAGAGCCTTTATTTTCACCTTAAATGGCAACCCAATGGCCTGGAAGCTTATGCCCTACCTAACCTAATGACTAAATCATCTACAACCATCAATGGTCACACATAGAACTCATCTTACTTGGAAGTTAGGGTTCCACAAATGTCCGAGCTCTCATAATGGCTTCTCCTCACAATGGGGAACTTACAACTTGGAGCACCATGGATCATTTGTGGTCACAAGAGGGTGGATTATTGAGCATATCTAATACCCCCCCCCCCCCCTCAATGTCCACCCGATTGTGAACTACCTCCTTGGTCCAATCCCAAGCTTTGGAAACTGTCGAAGAAGTTGCTCTCTCCCAAGAGCCTTGGTGAAGATGGTTGCTCCATTTTCTTCAGTAGGGCAATAGCTTATCTCCATCTGACCCCGTCCTCAATCAAGTCACGCACGTAGTGATACTCGATTTCTATCTACTTGGTACGTGCATGGAAAATAGGATTTTTGGCGATGGCCATGCAACTTTGGTTGTCACACTTCAACTCTGTAGCATCATGTCCTTGTATTCCTATGTGCCATAGTATCCTCCTCAACCATACTCCTTCACATGTTGCAACGCATGTAGCTTTGTACTTAGCTTCAGTAGAAGATAATGCTATAGTCTGTTGCTTCTTACTGATCCAAGAGAAAATCCTTGATCCTAAAGAAAAGCAATATCCAGAAACTGAGTATCCGGATGCTTGCCTTCCAATGAGTTTGGCAAGGCTTATTAGAGAACCTGCTTACTACTCCAACACCATAAGAGATGTCTGGTCTGCTATTGCACAAGTAGATGAGACTTCCAACTAATTTCTTGTATCTTCCAATATCCACTAGAGGTGAAGTATCTTCAATAGATAATTTTGTGTTGACCTCCATAGGTGTAGAAATTTCCTTGCAATCCTCCATGTCGAATGCCTTCAATATCTGCCTTGCATACTTTTGTTGAGAGATGAAAATCTTCCCTGGTTCTTGCCAAACTTCAAGACCTAAGCAATAATGCATTAAGCCCGAGTCTGTCATTTCAAATTTTGAACTCAGGGCATCTTTTGTTTTTTGAAGAAGAGCATCATCATTTCCTATAATCAGAAGGTCATCTACATAGAGTACAAGCACAATTGTCTTATGTCCTTTCTTTAGAACATAGAAATTAGCATCAGAAGCACATCTTTTGAACCCTAGATCCAAGAGGTACTTATCTATCCATTGGTACCATGCTCTAGGGGCTTGTTTTATCCCATATAATGCCTTCTTCAACTTACATACCTTGTTCTCTGAATGGGGATCCTCAAACCCTGGTGGCTTAGACACATATACCTCCTCCTTGAGGTCTCCATTCAAAAATGCTGATTTAACATCCATGTGATAGACTGGCCAATGCTTATGTGCAACCATAGCTAGTACTACTCGGATAGAAGTCATTCTTGCAATCGGGGCAAATGATTCACAAAAGTCAATGCCTTCAACTTGTGAGTAGCCCTACGCAACAAGTCTTGATTTATATTTTTCTAGAGTACCATCAGCCTTGTACTTTAGCTTTCAAACCCACTTGGTTCCAATGACTTTACGCTTAGGGGGTCGATCCACTAGCTCCCAAGTTCCATTCTTCATGATATTGTTGTATTCTTTTTGCATTGCAGCCCTCCAATTCGGATCATGGAGTGCCTCTTCCACTTTGGTTGGTTCCTTTGCTTCTTCTTGAATGACATCAGCCATTAAGGTTGTGTTTACAATATGGGCGCTTGCCCGTCTCTGTTCCTCTATTCTCTGTGATCGCCTCGGTCCATCTGCAATCTGTTCTAGTGACTGTTGGATGGGGTTTGCAGAATCATAGAGCTGCCTCACCCAACGTGGCAATGGCTTTTCCACTTGGGTGTCGGCAGGTTGGTGACTTTCAGACTCATCATCTGAAGATGATGCTTCCTTCTCTTGTGTAGAAGGGAAAGCTCTTGGGCCATGTTCATAGTGGATTGCCCCTTTGCCTGATGAAAAAGTGGAAGCTCTCTTTTCGTCCTCCACTGCATGTGGCTGCTCCTCCTTAAACACCACATCACGACTCACCATGATCTTCTTAGCCTCAGGGTCATAAAGCTTATAAGCCTTCTTATCTTCACTATACCCTAGGAAGATACATTTGATGCTTTTTGGTTGAAGCTTGTTTCTCTCCCTATCTGGAACATGTGCATAACATTCACTTCCAAATACTTTGAAATGGGAAACAGAAGGCTTTTTACCAGTGTAGGCTTCTTGTGGAGTCTTTCCATCAAGTGCCTTGGTGTAGCTTTGATTCAAGATGCAGAAAACAGTGTTGACAGCCTATGCCCAGAATTGATTAGACAAACCCTTTCCTTTCAACATGCACCTTGCCATCTCCATGATGGTTCGATTCTGACGTTCTGCAACACCGTTCTATTGAGGACTATGTGCCATTGTGAGTTGATGCTTAATTCCCTTACTCTTGCAGAAATCTTCAAACTCTGTTGATGTGAACTCACCACCACCGTCTGTCCTGAATTTCTTCAGCTTCTTCCCTCTTTCAGTTTCAACAAGCTGAAGCCATTCTTTAAACTTACCAAAGCTTGAGCCTTATCACGAAGGAAGTACACCCACATCTTCCTGCTATAGTCATCGACAAGTAACATGAAGTAGGAAGATCTGCCCAAGGCTTGTCTAGGCATTTTTCCGCACAAGTCAGCATGCACCAACTCTAGAGGATAGCTTGCCGTGTTCTTGCTTTCTTGTGGAAATGCCTTCCTCTGTTGCTTGCCCATCATGCAAGCTTCACATGGTTCCTTCATTTCAGCAATCGATGGTAGGTGTGCAACCATACCTCTGCGATGCATCTCCTTCAGTACAGGGTATCCAATGTGGCCAAATCTCTCATTCCATAGCTTACTTGTGTCCACGTTTGTAGTGGCTATAAGAGCACACAACTCATAATGGTTATTCCTCCTTATGCCAGTCCCAACAATGTTGTTGTTACCGTCCATAATCTTAGCTCTTGTCTTACTAAAAGATACTTGATGACCTTGATCAATTATAGAAGCTACTGAAAGTAGATTTCGTTTTATTTGTGGAGCATACAACACATTTGAAAGCTTTTTGCTATCACCATTAGAGTTAATGAAATAAACCGTACCTTCTTGCTCTATAGGACATCTTTCATTGTTCCCTACCTTTACTATGATGGGTCCCCTTAGAGGTTGTAAGGAATTTTAAAGGTCTTTTCTACTCATCATGTGACGAGATGCACCACTCTCCAACACCCATGAGTCATCTGTTCTTGAATCTTCAACCGAGGAGCACACCTCCTCTATCGTAACAAATAACTCAAGCTCTGTTTCTGTTGTGTTGGCAGACTCCTTACCCTTGCCACCTTTTGAAGAGCCACTCTTCTCTTCTGCCTTCTTGATGCGATAGTCTTGGATTTTGTGTCCTTTCTTCTAGTAGTGGAAACACTCTCCCTTGAACTTCTTTTTGTCGTTCTTCTTTTTGTCTCCATCTTTTGAAGAGTCTGCTTTGCCTCCTTTGGCATTTGCTGTGAATGTAGCATCTCCTTTGCTACTGCCACTCCTTGCCTTGAGCTGTAGCTCCTCCTCCATGAGTAAGGCACTAAATTCTTCAAAAGTTAGTGGTTGAGGTCTGATTTGAGTGTTAAGAGCAGTTACCAGACCATCAAACTTAGGTGGACAGATTCGAAGACAATGATGAGCTAGCTCCTCACTTGACTTTTGAACACCTGCTCCTGCCATTTGATCTCGTAGATTCTTTATGTGAGTGATAAACACCTCTGCAGTCTCCCCATCAGCAAACCGTTCTACTACAAGCTGATTCTCGAAGTTCTGAATCCGTCTTTGATTACGAGTTTCATATTGATTTGTCAATATGTTCCATGCTTCACATGCCTTTCTAGTATGTTGAATGAGAGTCAGAACACTATCAGAAGTATTTGTAACTAGAGCACAATGTGCATCTGCATTTCTATGTTTCCAAGCACGTAGAAGATCAGCATCAAGAGGAATCATTCGACCAAGATTATTTGGATCAGGTCTTCCTTGGGGCTCATGATCAACCCCAAGAACAGTCTCCAAAAGCTCATACGAATCAAGAATAGAAGTGATTTTGAACTTCCAATGGGTGTAAATTGTACCATCAAGTTTGCCTTCTATGAAGGCTGGTGGCCGTATCAGCAACTTTGACATGACCCGCATCATTGCTAGTCCTATTTATGCACCACCTACTCCTGTTCATAAACCACCTTCGCCCCCAGTCGTAGATGATGATGCACCGCTTGACATCTTCTCTCTTTTGTTGTTCAGACCTCTGCAACCTCTGTGTTTCTACTTCTGCACCACTTAGAGCTTCTTGAGCTCTGATACCATGTAAGAAAATAACAACACAACAGAATATACCTATAGACAGAGTTGAGAGAAAAATGGAGAATAAGATAGACACAGACTGAGAGATAGAGAACTCAAATTCTCAGATTGCCGAGCGTAATGCAGTTACAATGATTGTGTTGTCCACCCGTGTGCTACCACTGTGGAGCTTAGATGGCAATCTAGACAAACTCTAGATGAAGGGCTTACTAGTGCGCAATGCTATGTAAAGCTTAATATAGGCCGTGCTTATATAGCTTTTACAAGGTAGTTCCGTATAGATAAACGTAGTCAGGAGATACAAAATAGTCGGTGAAATATATGATCCGACAATATCTCCACGACCAGAAGTCCTACGGTCTCCACCCTATGGGCTGGGGGGATAGGCCCCCCGGACCGCGCAGAAGGGTGCAAGCCCCCCTCTGCACTCCCCCCATTAGGGTTCTATGGGGAAACCGCATGTCACCACATGGCCTTTATATTCACCTTAAAAGGTAATCCAATGGTCTCGAAGTTTATGCCCTACCTAACCTAATGGCTAGGCTCACAAAGATCATCTACAACCATCAACGGTCACACATAGACCTCATCTAACTTGGAAGTTAGGGTTCCACAAATGTCTGGGCTCTCATAATGGCTTCTCCTCATAATGGGGGCCTTACAACTTAGAGCACCATGGATCATTTGTGGTCACATGAGGGTGGAGCATTTAGCATATCTAATAGTTATAGCTATAGTTAATGATGGAGATAAGAGAGTCATCTTCATATTATCTCATCACATTAACAATGATACAAGATTTAGATACCTCCACGAAGGTATGAGAAGCTATAGAGAGACTTTACTTCACTTCAACCAAGTCTAGGAAAATTGAATTGAGGAATTAACTCATCAACCTAAGGAAAAGACCTAGGCCTTTACGAAATATGTGTTTGTAAGAGATACTCTTCCCAACTCTGAACAATTGATGGCCTTGATTGTTTGTGACAAGATCAATATTGGAGGCTCAAAGGCAAAGGTCAATGAAGCCTAAGCATTTTCTATGCAACAAAAGTAAGAGGAAGAGGGAGGAACCAAGGTAGAGGAAGAGGAGGGAAAGGGAGAGGGTCTAATGGTGATCAAGACCAAGGAAGAAAATTTTCTTGGTCAAGAGGAAGAAGCAAGTTCAAAGCAAGAGGAGGAAGATACAACAAGATTAGAGAAAACCAAAGATTTGCTTCATTCATGGAAAGTATGGTTACTATGCAAGGGATTTCTATTAAAGGGATAAAAAAAATTAAACCTAAAAAGAAAAAGATACTCATCCATCTTCTTTAAATGAGAATCAAATCATGATATCTATGATGTAGATGAGTGTCTACAAGACAAAAGGGTCAAGCACATGGTAAATTCATAGTGGATGTAGTAATCACATGAGCTACAAAAAGGCTTTGTTTTCAAACATGTAGGTGCCATCAATAAAAGGGCATTTAGAAATAGGTGATCATAATCCTCTTGCTATTATACACATTGATGATGCTATGTTGGATAGATCTCACAAGGCTAAGTGCTTGAAGTGCTTGTTTCTGTGGGTCCAATGGTCGAGAGAGCATTCTAAGTCAAGATCAACCAGAAGTGATGCTTTGTGGATACCCCTAACTAAGGGTACGAATTGATATCCAAATGCAGGAAGAAGAAAAGGATATTCACTTTAGATGTGAAGCCTAATTTCAACCACACAACCTACCTCGCATATGAAAGCAAGAAGTTAGCAGAATTTAACGTCTGTCATAAAAGGTATTAAGATATCAATACTCATATATTGAAGGATATGGAAAGCAAGAGGTTAGTGCTAAGGTTACCAGAAATCTATAATCAAAACCCTAAGATTCTATGTGAAGCTTGTCAATCACGTAAGCAAACTAGGTTACCTTTCAAGAGAGGAATTATTTAAGCTATCATCCACTTGAAGTAATCCATACTGATGTTTGGGGACCAACAAATTAGAAGAATCAATTGTAGGTAGTATGTACTTTGTAAATTTCATTGATGATTGAACAAGGATTACTTGACTAAATTAAAACATTCATAAATCAAATGAAGTTTATTAATTCAAGAAGTTAAAAGTTATTATAGAGAAAAAATGCCATAGGTATATCTAGTGCTTTAGGTCTGATGGAGAAAGAGAAAACCTATCCCATGAGTCCTCTAGTTTCTTAGAGACAAATGGCATCAAGAGACAAATCACATGTAGGTACACACCACAATTAGATGGTGTGGCAAAAAGGAATAATAGGTACATCGTAGAATGTGCTAGGGCTATGATGAAGTATATGTTAATGCGTAATTGCTATTGTGTTGATGCACCAACCACTGCAATATACATCATGAACAAAGCTCCCACATCAATTATACATGATACCACACCTTATGAGTCTTCATATAATAAGAAAAATCACACTTGAGAATGTTTGGATGCACATGCTCTGTGTTGATTCCAAGTGAATCAGGTAGAAAAATTGATAATAGATTAGAGAGATGTATGCTTAAAGGGTATGCAGGCTATCAAAATGGTTATAGATCCTATATCCCCACAGTAAAGAAGCTACAATTGTCAAGAGATGTCAAATTTGATGAGCGTTTACCTTGATATGCCTCAAATTCATCTAGGTAGGGAAATAAAGATGAGGAAAGGAATGCTTCAACTAAAGAACCAAAAATTATAATCCTAAATGGACCAAGAGATTCAAGTAATCATCCATCATATAATCGAGGAAGTCCTGCATCAAGGCAGCTAATTGATGCAAGGAGAAAAGGCAAGGCCAAAACTATAGAGATGGAAGAAGATGAAGATTTATGGATTGAGCTCAATGTAGACCATCATGGAAAGAAGGAGAAGATCTCAAAGATGAATAAAAAGTTTCCATATCAATCAGATGGTGAGATGATAAGGTTTGATAGGGTATGATATCCACTTGAAAGACTTACCTATGATTCGTTTATGGGTAGACACAATGCGTATATGACCAAGGTTTTTGAGCAACCTACATGCTATGAAGAAGCAAACACATGAAGGGAATGGCAAGAGGCTATGGTAGAGGAGATCAAGTATTTGGAGGAAAATCAATTTTGAACACTAGTTCCAGGAAGAAGCATATCAATGCAATGGGAAACAAATGGCTTTATAAGGTAAACTAGAAAAAATTAGATGTTAGTATTGCTAGGTTCAGACTTAAGCTCATAGCTAAAAGCTCTACTCAAACATATGGAGTAGACTATGAAGCAAAATTTAGCCATATAGCTATGATGACTACCATGATAACCATCATTACTATTGTAGCAAGCAATCATTTGAGGATGTATCAACTTGATGTGAACAATGCATTTTTGAATGTAGAGCTAGAGGATGTAGTGTATATGGAACAAACATTAGGGTTTGAAGATAACATCATTGATGCTTATTTTTGCAGGTTACATAACGCATATATGCTCTCAAGCAAGCTTTAAGGGCATGAAATCAAAGGCATGTAGAGTATTTGATGAGTTTTGGATACAATCAAAGAATTGTGAATCCATTTTTCTACAAGAGAGAAGCTGGCACATTTATCTATTTATGTGTGTATGTAGATGGCTGGATTATTGTAGGTGGTCATGAAGAAGGCATCAAGAATATCAAAGAGACGCTTGGGAAGGAGTTCAAGATCTAAGACCTTGGAGATCTCATATATCTCTTAGGTATTGAACTCATATATAAGGATACAAGTATTTGGCTTACGGAGAGAAAGAACATGCTAGATGTATTGAAGATGTATGGACTCACATGGCGCAAACCATTGAGCAACCCAATGGAAGTAAGAATTCAATGCTACAGTTCAATAGTGGGGTGGCTGAATTATGCCACTATCACAAGTCTTGACCTAGCATATATAGTTGGTGAGCCATCACAATTCATACACACACCTAGGGTTCCACATTTAGCAGCTACAAAAGTAATTAGATACCAGAAGGGTACATTGAATGAAGCTCTTTTCTATCCTGTTGAAGATGATTTGTATGTGAAAGCATGTATCAATGCTGATTGGGCTATATCCAAGTGGATATGTAGAGATGCTTTGCAAGAAGATCATCTCTTTGATGGCAAAGAAGCAACCTAAATTGCTCTATCTCTCATAGACGTTCAATAAAGAGATTTAACACAAGTAACATGTGAGCTTTTGTGGCTCACAAAGCTCATGGTTGAACTAAGTTTGCAGGTGTATCAATTTCCTATCATGTTCGATAACATGAGTAGTGCATATCTACCTTTCAATCCTATGTTCCATGCTAGGAGCAAACACATATAGGTACAATATCACTACATGAGAGAGAAAGTGGGCTACGGAGTGCCAAGTGCAATACACAAGTATCAAGGATGAGTGTGCTAACATGTTCACCAAATCATTGGACTCAATCAAGTTTACAAACTTCAAAAATGACATTAGATTGTTGGATCTAGGATGGAGACTTAGAGGTTGAGGCTTGAGGGGGAATGTTTAAATTCAAGCTCCAACCTTAGGAGATTTGGACCTTTGGATTGATGCCAATTGGAGCCTTGAGAAGTAAGAGATCAAGCACGAAGATTCGATGCTAAATTTGAATTTGAAAGGCCCTTCATACTAGTCAAAATCTACCTATCACACTTAGGTGTGATAACACCTATTGTTTAGGAAAAGAGATCTCTATCATCTATTCTTTTCAAGATGGTATACACACATGTTGTACTTCCAATATATTGGCACACATGTGTGTAAGCTCTCTTTGATTTTGAATAAACTAGTAGGCCTCTTTCTTCGCATGCCCCCTCTTTGCTTGAGCCATTTCTATGGACTTTGGGTAGTCATATCTAGCTCATAGATGTTTGTGTTTAGGAACTAGATAGATCTAAGTGTTGAAGAGAGGTTCCTTATCAAATTTTACTCATTTCTTGTAATTGTTTTTTTTAGAAGACTTTAATTGTCTCCTAAATCTATCTTGAAAGTCATATCCAAACTATGCAGATTCTGAGAGAAATCACTCCACGTGTGAAAAGCATGCGAATAGTGGTCTCTATATGCAATATGCCTCAAGAAGGCAATAAGTAGTTTCTCTTAGAGGCATTCATTCTCATAGAAGAAATGATATTTTGAGTAAGGAAAAACGCATTATAAATGCCATATATCCCACTTTGCATGTCATGTATGTTCATCTAACATTTCACATATTTGTTGTAGGAGTTGGCAGTGGGCCATCCTCCGATGCAAACCAAGGAGGCTTATAAATATTGTAATGTATTGGTTGCAATGTTGGAGGACTTGGAGGGATGCAATACAGTCATCTCATGGGAGCATCTATGATGAGGTGAGCTTATAAACTTGGTTTGGTGCTTTTGGTTGTTGTTTATGAATATCATGTCAATTTGTCTTATTTCATGAATGTGCTTTGTTGTCGGATTGCAGATATAAATATTTTGATCCCTCCAGGCATGTGTATGGAAGTGGTGTGCCACACGTTTTTGGCTCATATATGGCAATTGTGCACCATAATTTTGTATTTGGTTTGTATATGGTAGTGATTTCTGACATCTCATATACGGCAGTGGTTTGCCACACTTTTGTACATGGTTCACTTATGAAATATAGATCTCTTTTGTACATTATTCATTTATGGGATATTTCTTTTGTACATGGTTTATGGTTCATTTTTCTCATCTCTTTTATTCGGATAGTGTTTCGCTTTATCGAACCATGTTTTGGTTTTTGGTCATCAAATAGTAGATCAACAACCACTAGAGTACATGTCACATGTACTTAGTTTTTTTTGGGCAGAGTGGATTGTCTTTTGCTAGACAACATCATGATAATGTTGCTACAACAATATACAACACACTCTAGCCAAAAAAAATTTGAAGATATGGTTTTCACTATGAATACTGATATATCCAGAGATATAGCGATGCATATACCAACACTTGTACCGATGCTCATACCGGTGTGTATGCTTGTGCTATAGTACAAATGCCTACACTGGCGCTTATACGGATGTCAAGGAAAAATCGCACCCGTGTATTTGCATCGGTATAAGCCCGAAGATACCCCTCATATATTGTAGTGTATTCAAACCAAGCACCATGACTAGTAGTTTGAAATGCTCATTTTTCATCTAAAATACTATCTTTGGAACATCCTCCCCACCTCAGTTCTACCTTGATGATATCCTTGACATAAGTCTAGCTTGTGTAAGAGAGTCTCCTCTTTAAATTTATCAAATAAGTAGTCAACTTGAGAGATTGGGAATTTATTTTGAATTGTGATGCTATTCAAATATTGATTGAACACATAGGTGCATTGATCCCTCCTTCTTCCTACTGAGAAGGATCGGAGCTACGTGTGGTGATTGAATTGATGTTTAAAACTTTTACTAAGGTATTACTGTAAAAGTTTTTTACAAAGGGGAAGCTTTCTTAAAATATATTTCTTTCTTAATATCCTTTCCCTTTTGTTTACCACAATTGGTTGTCCAAATTTTATAATCACTTTGTATCCAATCTAGAGTCTTGCTTGTCAATATGTGCCCTTTTAATGGGATCCTTTAATGTAGTTTGTGCATTCTATGTGATCTAATGCTTTAGACATCGATCCCAAGACATGTATGAACCCGCAATGTTTTTGTAAATCATGTATGTTTTGTTGATTCTAGGATGATTTTTTGATATTGGGGGATATTCATGGACAAATATTGACCACATTGAAGTATATGATCCCGTTCGTCCCACTTTCTTTATTTTTTATTCTCAAGAAAGAACTCGTCTTTAAAAAGTCTATCAATCTAAGACCAAGTAATTTGTGTTTTGTTTCCCTCGTTCAAACTCATCCACCACTTATAGGCCATGTGATCTACGGAAGAGTAGCCCCCCAAACCTCTCTATGGTTATGGAGTGTTTTAAAAGCTATGAATGCCCTGCAACTTTCGTAGAAGAAGTATGGAGAATATCTTTATTCCTATCTTGATTTTCACCTGAAAAATGTGAAACTTGGGGATCCTCACCAAAAGCATAGTCTCCAAGATAAAAATAATTCAACTTAGTGAGTCCACAAGCAACCAATCTAGACATAGCCAGCCTTGAGAGGGTCGATTGATATGTTTCCATACCTCTATTCCTTATTTTATTACTTGATTGAGGGCTAATCATATGTCATTGTTTATCCTACTTTGTAGCTTGTAATAAGCCAAGAATCATACCTTGTTGATCTTTAACTCGAGTGAACCAGGGCACCTTGACTTAGTGGTTAAATCTAATGGATGAAAGGTAGAGGTCCCGCCATTTTTCCTGTAGAGGGACACAATTATGATAATTAACTATCCTTCTTAGTGAGGAACTATGTAATAGCTGGTCGAGAAAAGATTTCATCATCATTTCTTCTACAGTAGGGGAGCTTTACGACACATACATTCATACATATACACATACATATGCTCTATAAAAAACTTGAAGTTAAAAAACTATCGAAGCCGTATATGTGAAAATCGAAGTAATATAAAACCCATTGTTTGAAACTTGATTTCCTTCAGATAATGATACTACAATATTTGGACTATAATCTGTAGTGATGTGCGGCAAGTCCCTCCCTAATTCGTAGTTTTGAAAGTATGTAGGTACCACAAAACAATTTTTGTATTTTGTAGATATTATCATGATCATTGAACATCAAAATATTGTAGATAACTATATCAAAATATGTTGTTTTTATCTTTTTACTCTTACAAGTAAGAATATACCTATTGGTTTAAGTTTTGAAGTACATACTTTTGATGCCATTTTGATTAGATATTTTGTATGATAAAATAGTTTAAAAACATAACTTAGGGTATAAAATTCCCTACTATTCTTTAAGGGCACTTGTAACAAGGTGATAGACATAGTATTTAACTCATACTAGTGAATTATCTCTTTTTGAAATACCGACTTCTCTTTTTTATTAGGAAATGGAGAAATCATGTACTTTCAAAAAAGCTTTGAGCCTCCATTATGAGATATGTAAATGACTAAAAAATATTTTGTTTAAGTACTAAATATCCATATACCTATAACGCATGTGGTTTAATTAAATGAGAATAACGTAATCTTACCCTTTATCCATGTTGAAATAAACTTGAAGGTGTTGAAAAGATACGAGATTCCTAACCATACATGCATTTATGGGGGACAACGTGTAAGGTTGTAGGCCAATTGTAGATTTGTGTTAGAATGTTTTAGCACTTTTGTAGTTAAGATGATTGGAACAAGTTAAGGTTTCTTGAGACATGGTGAGAAACATGAAGGCCTAGAAGGTAGGGGTTATTTGATAAAAACACAATGTCTTTGCTGTATGGAAAATATAAAAAAGATAAAAAATTTCAAATGTTGATAGTGTAACGTGTATGCATGTATGAATAGAAACATCTCTTAGGGTTAAGCGATGATTACCTTTGAACCTCCTAATCAACATGATCATAAAAGGGTGGAGTATTAGAAAATAATGATCAAGAGGAGTAATGCAGTAGAATTGAATTGACACATAGAACAAAGAGAAGCAAAATGCACTAAAAGAACTATAAATAGATAGAGAGATAGAAAACTCAGAATTCTCTCATACTCAACAACAATATATATACAATGATGATATTCTCCACTTGTGCGCTCCCACTATGGAGCTTCAATGGAGATATACATAGACTCTAGACGAAGGGCTTTATACTATGCCTACCTGTGATTTTCCTTACACTACAACATATCGAGGGAATACTGACGGTCAGTGTACCGATGGTCAGCTGTAGGCGTCGGTATGACCCTCGAAAAATTTGTGAAAGCTGCTTTGCCTCGGAAAGAAAGCGTCGGTATAAGCGTTGGTAATTTGCTGGAACTATCGACGCTTATATCGACGCTCTCTTTTTAACCGGGCCCAAACCCGAAATTCATCATTCTGAGCATTTTGAATCTAGATCCTCTGCTTTCGGGTTTGCGCGCGCCAACAGCAGATCTCTATTTGTAATCCTCTCTCTCCCTCTCTCCCTCCGTTCCCTCTTTCTCTCTCCCTCTCTCTCTTTCTCCCTCTCTCTCTCTCTCACTCTCTCCCTCTCTCTCTCTCACTCTCTCTCCCTCTCTCTCTCTCTCTAAACAGACCTCTATCTTTATAGATCTGAAGTTTTGGTAAGTAGATCGCATATATTGTAGCACTCTTTTTTCTTTTTCTATGTTTTTGCTTTACTAATATGTTCTTTGATTGGTTTTGCAAGAGATTTTGGAATCAAATCTTTGGAAATTCGACGAAGAAGAACTTCAAGTGGATTTTGACGACCGTGATTCAAACAATTCTCTCTCTCTCTCTCTCTCTCTCTCTCTCTCTCCTTCCCTCTCCCTCTCTCTAAACACACCTCTATTTTTATAGATCTGACGCTTTGGTAAGTAGATCCCACATATTGTAGCACTCTCTTTTCTTTCTTTATGTTTTTGCTTTTCTAATATCTTCTCTCTTTAATTTTGCAAGAGATTTTTGAGATCAAATCTTTGGAAATTCAATCAAGGAGAACTTCAAGTGGATTTTGACAACCTTGATTCAAAAATTATATCAATAAAAGTAACACATATATCACTCTTTTATCTTTCTTTATATTTTTGTTTTCTAATATCTTCTCTCTTTATTTTTGTTTGTTTGAGAGAGAGAGAATGCATGTATGCATATGCATGCATAAGAGAGAGAGAATGCATGTATGCATATGCATGCATACATCCATGCATACATGCATGCATACATGCATGCATATGCATGCATGCATACATGCATGCATATGCATGCATGCATGCACATGCACACGCATATGCATGCATGCACACGCATATGCATGCATGCACATGCATATGCATGCATGCATGCATGCATATGCATACATGCACACACATATGCATTCATGTATGCATGCATATGCATTCATGTATGCATGCATGCACACGCATATGCATTCATGTATGTATGCATGCATATGCATTCATGTATGCATGCATGCATATGCATTCATGTATGCATACGTGCATATGCATTCATGTATGCATACATACATGCATGCATATGCATACATGCATGCATGCATATGCATACATGCATGCATGCATATGCATACATGCATGCATGCATACCACTCTTTTATCTTTCTTTATATTTTTGTTTTTTAATATCTTCTCTCTTTATTTTTGTTTGAGAGAGAGAGAGAATGCATGTATGCATATGCATGAATGCATGCATATGCATGAATGCATGCATATGCATGAATGCATGCATATGCATGAATGTATGCATGCATGCATATGCATGAATGTATGCATGCATGTATGTATGCATGCATGTATGTATGCATATGCATGCATACATGCATGCATGCATATGCATGTGCATGCATGGATATGCGTGTGCATGCATGCATATGCGTGTGCATGCATGCATGCATGTATGCATATGCATGTGCATGCATGTATGCATATGCATGTGCATGCATGTATGCATATGCATGTGCATGCATGTATGCATATGCAGGTGCATGCATGCATGTATGCACATGCATGTATGCACATGCATGTATGCACATGCATGTATGCACATGCATGTGCATGCATGCATGTATGCATGCATATGCATACATACATGCATGCATACATTCATGCATATGCATGCATGCATGCATTCATGCATATGCATACATGCATTCTCTCTCTCAAACAAAAATAAAGAGAGAAGATATTAAAAAACAAAAATATAAAGGAAGATAAAAGAGTGGTATGCATGCAGTGGTTTGCCACACTTTTGTACATGGTTCACTTATGAAATATAGATCTCTTTTGTACATTATTCATTTATGGGATATTTCTTTTGTACATGGTTTATGGTTCATTTTTCTCATCTCTTTTATGTCGGATAGTGTTTCGCTTTATCAAACCATGTTTTGATTTTTGGTCATCAAATAGTAGATCGACAACCACTAGAGTACATGTCACATGTACTTAGTTTTTTTTGGGCAGAGTGGATTGTCTTTTGCTACACAACATCATGATAATGTTGCTACAACAATATACAACACACTCTACCCAAAAAAAATTTGAAGATATGGTTTTCACTATGAATACTGATATATCCAGAGATATAGCGATGCATATACCAACACTTGTACCGATGCTCATACCGGTGTGTATGCTTGTGCTATAGTACAAATGCCTACACTGGCGCTTATATGGATGTCAAGGAAAAATCGCACCCGTGTATTTGCATCGGTATAAGCCCGAAGATACCCCTCATATATTGTAGTGTATTCAAACCAAGCACCATGACTAGTAGTTTGAAATGCTCATTTTTCATCTAAAATACTATCTTTGGAACATCCTCCCCACCTCAATTCTACCCTGATGATATCCTTGACATAAGTCTAGCTTGTGTAAGAGAGTCTCCTCTTTAAATTTATCAAATAAGTAGTCAACTTGAGAGATTGGGAATTTATTTTGAATTGTGATGCTATTCAAATATTGATTGAACACATAGGTGCATTGATCCCTCCTTCTTCCTACTGAGAAGGATCGGAGCTACGTGTGGTGATTGAATTGATGTTTAAAACTTTTACTAAGGTATTACTGTAAAAGTTTTTTCTAAAGGGGAAGCTTTATTAAAATATATTTCTTTCTTAATATCCTTTCCCTTTTGTTTACCACAATTGGTTGTCCAAATTTTATAATCACTTTGTATCCAATCTAGAGTCTTGCTTGTCAATATGTGCCCTTTTAATGGGATCCTTTAATGTAGTTTGTGCATTCTATGTGATCTAATGCTTTAGACATCGATCCCAAGACATGTATGAACCCGCAATGTTTTTGTAAATCATGAATGTTTTGTTGATTCTAGGATGATTTTTTGATATTGGGGGATATTCATGGACAAATATTGACCACATTGAAGTATATGATCCCGTTCGTCCCACTTTCTTTATTTTTTATTCTCAAGAAAGAACTCTTCTTTAAAAAGTCTATCAATCTAAGACCAAGTAATTTGTGTTTTGTTTCCCTCGTTCAAACTCATCCACCACTTATAGGCCATGTGATCTACGGAAGAGTAGCCCCCCAAACCTCTCTATGGTTATGGAGTGTTTTAAAAGCTATGAATGCCCTGCAACTTTCGTAGAAGAAGTATGGAGAATATCTTTATTCCTATTTTGATTTTCACCTGAAAAATGTGAAACTTGGGGATCCTCACCAAAAGCATAGTCTCCAAGATAAAAATAATTCAACTTAGTGAGTCCACAAGCAACCAATCTAGACATAGCCAGCCTTGAGAGGGTCGATTCATATGTTTCCATACCTCTATTTCTTATTTTATTACTTGATTGAGGGCTAATCATATGTCATTGTTTATCCTACTTTGTAGCTTGTAATAAGCCAAGAATCATACCTAGTTGATCTTTAACTCGAGTGAACCAGGGCACCTTGACTTAGTGGTTAAATCTAATGGATGAAAGGTAGAGGTCCCGCCATTTTTCCTGTAGAGGGACACAATTATGATAATTAACTATCCTTCTTAGTGAGGAACTATGTAATAGCTGGTCGAGAAAAGATTTCATCATCATTTCTTCTACAGTAGGGGAGCTTTACGACACATACATTCATACATATACACATACATATGCTCTATAAAAAACTTTAAGTTAAAAAACTATCGAAGCCGTATATGTGAAAATCGAAGTAATATAAAACCCATTGTTTGAAACTTGATTTCCTTCAGATAATGATACTACAATATTTGGACTATAATCTGTAGTGATGTGCGGCAAGTCCCTCCCTAATTCGTAGTTTTGAAAGTATGTAGGTACCACAAAACAAGTTTTGTATTTTGTAGATATTATCATGATCATTGAACATCAAAATATTGTAGATAACTATATCAAAATATGTTGTTTTTATCTTTTTACTCTTACAAGTAAGAATATACCTATTGGTTTAAGTTTTGAAGTACATACTTTTGATGCCATTTTGATTAGATATTTTGTATGATAAAATAGTTTAAAAACATAACTTAGGGTATAAAATTCCCTACTATTCTTTAAGGGCACTTGTAACAAGGTGATAGACATAGTATTTAACTCATACTAGTGAATTATCTCTTTTTGAAATACCGACTTCTCTTTTTTATTAGGAAATGGAGAAATCATGTACTTTCAAAAAAGCTTTGAGCCTCCATTATGAGATATGTAAATGACTAAAAAATATTTTGTTTAAGTACTAAATATCCATATACCTATAACGCATGTGGTTTAATTAAATGAGAATAACGTAATCTTACCCTTTATCCATGTTGAAATAAACTTGAAGGTGTTGAAAAGATGCGAGATTCCTAACCATACATGCATTTATGGGGACAACGTGTAAGGTTGTAGGCCAATTGTAGATTTGTGTTAGAATGTTTTAGCACTTTTGTAGTTAAGATGATTGGAACAAGTTAAGGTTTCTTGAGACATGGTGAGAAACATGAAGGCCTAGAAGGTAGGGGTTATTTGATAAAAACACAATGTCTTTGCTGTATGGAAAATATAAAAAAGATAAAAAATTTCAAATGTTGATAGTGTAACGTGTATGCATGTATGAATAGAAACATCTCTTAGGGTTAAGCGATGATTACCTTTGAACCTCCTAATCAACATGATCATAAAAGGGTGGAGTATTAGAAAATAATGATCAAGAGGAGTAATGCAGTAGAATTGAATTGACACATAGAACAAAGAGAAGCAAAATGCACTAAAAGAACTATAAATAGATAGAGAGATAGAAAACTCAGAATTCTCTCATACTCAACAACAATATATATACAATGATGATATTCTCCACTTGTGCGCTCCCACTATGGAGCTTCAATGGAGATATACATAGACTCTAGACGAAGGGCTTTATACTATGCCTACCTGTGATTTTCCTTACACTACAACATATCGAGGGAATACTGACGGTCAGTGTACCACTGGTCAGCTGTAGGCGTCGGTATGACCCTCGAAAAATTTGTGAAAGCTGCTTTGCCTCGGAAAGAAAGCGTCGGTATAAGCGTTGGTAATTTCCTGGAACTATCGACGCTTATACCGACGCTCTCTTTTTAACCGGGCCCAAACCCGAAATTCATCATTCTGAGCATTTTGAATCTAGATCTTCTGCTTTCGGGTTTGCGCGCGCCAACAGCAGATCTCTATTTGTAATCCTCTCTCTCCCTCTCTCCCTCCGTTCCCTCTTTCTCTCTCCCTCTCTCTCTCTTTCTCCCTCTCTCTCTCTCTCGCACTCTCTCCCTCTCTCTCTCTCACTCTCTCTCCCTCTCTCTCTCTTTCTCCCTCTCTCTCTCTCTCGCACTCTCTCCCTCTCTCTCTCTCACTCTCTCTCCCTCTCTCTCTCTCTAAACAGACCTCTATCTTTATAGATCTGAAGTTTTGGTAAGTAGATCGCATATATTGTAGCACTCTTTTTTCTTTTTCTATGTTTTTGCTTTACTAATATGTTCTTTGATTGGTTTTGCAAGAGATTTTGGAATCAAATCTTTGGAAATTCGACGAAGAAGAACTTCAAGTGGATTTTGACGACCGTGATTCAAACAATTCTCTCTCTCTCTCTCTCTCTCTCTCTCTCTCTCTCTCTCTCTCTCTCTCTCTTTCTCTCTCTCTCTCTCTCTCTCTCTCTCTCTCTCCTTCCCTCTCCCTCTCTCTAAACACACCTCTATTTTTATAGATCTGACGCTTTGGTAAGTAGATCGCACATATTGTAGCACTCTCTTTTCTTTCTTTATGTTTTTGCTTTTCTAATATCTTCTCTCTTTAATTTTGCAAGAGATTTTTGAAATCAAATCTTTGGAAATTCAATCAAGGAGAACTTCAAGTGGATTTTGACAACCTTGATTCAAAAATTATCTCAATAAAAGTAACACATATATCACTCTTTTATCTTTCTTTATATTTTTGTTTTCTAATATCTTCTCTCTTTATTTTTGTTTGTTTGAGAGAGAGAGAATTCATGTATGCATATGCATGCATGAGAGAGAGAGAATGCATGTATGCATATGCATGCATACATGCATGCATGCATATGCATGCATGCATGCACATGCACACGCATATGCATGCATGCACACGCATATGCATGCATGCACACGCATATGCATGCATGCATGCATATGCATACATGCACACACATATGCATTCATGTATGCATGCATATGCATTCATGTATGCATGCATGCACACGCATATGCATTCATGTATGCATGCATATGCATTCATGTATGCATGCATGCATGAATGCATCATGCATGCATGCATATGCATTCATGCATATGCATGCATATGCATTCATGTATGCATGCATGCATATGCATTCATGTATGCATACGTGCATATGCATTCATGTATGCATACATACATGCATGCATATGCATACATGCATGCATGCATATGCATACATGCATGCATGCATATGCATACATGCATGCATGCATATGCATACATGCATGCATGCATACCACTCTTTTATCTTTCTTTATATTTTTGTTTTTTAATATCTTCTCTCTTTATTTTTGTTTGAGAGAGAGAGAGAATGCATGTATGCATATGCATGAATGCATGCATATGCATGAATGCATGCATATGCATGAATGTATGCAAGCATGCATATGCATGAATGTATGCATGCATGTATGTATGCATATGCATGCATACATGCATGCATGCACATGCATGTGCATACATGCATGTGCATACATGCATGCATGCACATGCATATGCATACATGCATGCACATGCATATGCATACATGCATGCATGCATGCACACGCATATGCATGCATGCACACGCAAATCCATGCATGCACATGCATATGCATGCATGCATGCACATGCATATGCATGCACATGCATATGCATGCACATGCATATGCATGCACATGCATATGCATGCACATGCATATGCATGCACATGCATATGCATTCATGCATGCACATGCATATGCATACATGCATGCATGCATGCACACGCATATGCATGCATGCACACACATATGCATTCATGTATGCATGCATATGTATTCATGTATGCATGCACATGCATATGCATTCATGTATGCATGCATGCATATGCATTCATGTATGCATGCATGCATATGCATTCATGTATGCATGCGTGCATATGCATTCATGTATGCATGCATGCATATGCATTCATGTATGCATACATACATGCATGCATGCATATGCATACATGCGTGCATGCATATGCATACATGCGTGCATGCATATGCATACATACATTCATGCATATGTATACATGCATGCATGCATATCACTCTTTTATCTTTCTTTATATTTTTGTTTTCGAATATCTTCTCTCTTTATTTTTGTTTTTGAGTGACAAAGAGAGAGACAATGCATGTATGCATATGCATGCATGCATATGCAAACATACATGCATGCATATGCATACGTACATGCATGCATATGCATACGTACATGCATGCATATGCATACATGTATGCATGCATATGCGTGCATATGCGTTCATGCATGTATGTATATGCATATACATACATACATGCATATGCATACATGCGTGCATATGCATACATGCGTGCACATGCATATGCATACATGCATGCACATGCACATGCATATGCATACATGCATGCACATGCACATGCATATGCATACATGCATGCATGCATATGCATACATGCATGCAGGCATATACATACATGCATGCATATGCATACATGCATGCATGCACACCCATATGCATGCATGCACGCATATGCATGCACACACATATGCATGCATGCATGCATATGCATACATATGCATGCATGTACACGCATATGCATGCACACGCATATGCATGCATGCACGCATATGCATGCATGCACGCATATGCATGCATGCACAAGCATATGCATGCACACGCATATGCATGCACACGCATATGCATGCACATGCATATGCATGCTTGCATATGCATGCACACGCATATGCATGCATATGCATACATATGCATGCATGTATGCATGCATATGCATTCATGTATACAAGCAAGCATATGCATACATGAATGCATATGCATACATGAATGCATATGCATATGTATACATGAATGCATATGTATACAAGCTTAAGCATGCATATAGATAGATAGATAGATAGATAGATAGATAGGTAGAATGCATATGCATACATGAATACATATGCATACATGAATGCATATGTATACATGCATGCATATGCATACATGCATGCATATGCATACATGCATGCATATGCATACATGAATACATGCATACATGCATACAAGCATGCATATGCATACACGAATGCATATGCATACATGAATGCATATGCATATACATACATGCATGCATATGCATACAAGCAAGCATATGCATACATGAATGCATATGCATACATGAATGCATATGCATATGTATACATGAATGCATATATATACAAGCTTAAGCATGCATATATATATATATATATATATATATACATTGGATGAGATGAGATCTTCATATTGCATCAGATGGGATCTCCACGTACACCTTGGGGTGCACATGATCAGGACGAATCGAAGATATATCATATCCGTAATGGAGCTCCTGTTATGGATGCGGTGGGAAAGTCTATGCGTCAGCGCGTACGACAACTCTGCTCTATCGAATTTGGTGATTCAGTATTGTTAAAATGGACCGAACAGAATAGAGACTCTAAAAATCATATCACACAATGTATATATGAAGAGTACCGGCGAGCACCTGGCAATCCTATTGTGAGTTCTGAATGGATACAACATACAGCACGCGAAGTGATGTCTCATCAAGGATCAGAAGCTCGCGATGCTTTCAACGCAGGTTTACCGAAGCCCCTATGGCTAGACGCCGAAGAATGGGAATCGATTCAGGATGAGCATTAACATACTCCTGATCGGTATCATCAACAGAGAGATGCGGTGGCCACACGTTTAGATACAGTTGGAACGTCGCATTTAGGTAGCGGCAGATACGATAGTAGGCGCTACCAATTTGTAAGTATGATGTTAATTATTGAAGTTGTTTGTGTTAAGTACATTATGTATATTCATCTAACATTTTGCATATTTACTATAGGAGTTGGCAGTGGGTCGTCCTCCAACGCGAACTGAAGAATCATATGGATATCGACATGGATTGACTGCACTGTTACAAGACTTAGAGGGACACAGTGCAATCGTCTCATGGGAGAATATTCTTGATTGAGTAATGTTATATCTTGTTTTCGTGTTTTTAGTTGTTGTTTATAAATGTCATGTTAATTGGTCTTATTTTATACATATGTTTTGATGCAGGATTGTAGGTGTAAATATTTTGATCAATGCCACAATTTTGTATCACACTCGCATACGACAATGATGAACCATAATTTTGTATTCGATTCCTATATGGAATTGTTTTGTCACATTGCCACAATTTTTTATTACACTCATATGTGGCAATGATCTACCATAATTTTGTATTCGATTCCTATATGGAAGTGCTTTGTCACATTTTGTATTCGATTCCTATATAGAAGTGCTTTGCCACACTTTTGTACATTTTTCATTTATGAGATATACGACTTTCTGTACATGAATTATTCTTCATTTTTGCTCATATAAGTTTATGTTTTGGTTGCCATTAGAGTACATAACACATGTACTCAGTTGGCTAGAGTGTATTGTCTTTTGCTAAACAACATCATGCTGTAGCAAAAGACAACACACTCTGCCCAAAAAAATTTGTGCAAGTATGGTCGTCGGTATACGCGTCGGGAGCTCCAGCATGGACATCAGTATATGCGCCGGTACACCTAGCGGGTACGTCGGTATGAACGTCAGTATATGCGTCGGAAATATCGATGCATATACCGACGCTTATACTGGCGCACATACTGACGCTTTCTTTCGGACACCTATATCGACTGTAACACCGACGTCGCGAAGAAATCACACCCGTTCATTTGCCTCGGTAGCAACATCGGTATACCCTCGATATGTTGTAGTGTTAGTAATTTGGGCCTACCTAGTCCACTAATTTTGGTATGATCTCCAAGACCGCCTGATACTATGTTTTAGGCATAACCATTAGGATCATGCGTAATATATGAACATCCATAACTACCACACTGGCTAGATCTTTAGATAGAACATAGAACACTAAAAAAATCAGGACCACTCAACTGGTTATCAAACTTTTGGACAGGTTGACTACTGAACTAGTCACCATAATTCCAAAGAGGTTGAGTATCAAACTAGTTACCATAATTCCGAACAAGTTGCACTACAAGAAATAGGGGTGTATAGCGAGGGTTAAGGCGAGAGAATTTCGTCACTATAAAATTGCAACTTGCATCGTAATTAGCATTGCGCGCCGACCGTCGATTAAACGACGCAGAAAACGACGGTATTTGCGACTTGTAACGCGACGGGATTGTGACGTTCCCATAGAACGTCGCTAAAACAACACAATTTAAAAGCGTCGCATAAGCGATGCTTTCTTGCGTCGCGTAGGCGACATTAGTTGCTGTCGCATAAGCGATGGTAAAATTGTCCCCTATTCGACGACGAATAGCATCGCTTACACAACGATCTATTGATGAACAAAAATTAAAACGTTGGAGGCTCTGCGATCGGCATTTTCACGCATCCAATCAAAGAGCTCTCCATTGTTCACAATTGCGCTACGCTTACGAGCTCAAGCAAGTATACGCAAAATTGTTGTTTTGCCTAAGCTCTCTCTTATTGTCTCCCTCTATCTTTGTTTCTCTCTTTCTACATCTTTCTCTCTTTGAATTCTCTCTCTCTCTCTATATCTCTCTCTCTCTCTAGATCTCTCTCTCTCTAGATCTCTCTCTCTAGATCTCTCTCTCTCTCTCTCTCTCTCTAGATCTCTCTCTCTAGATCTCTCTCTCTCTCTCTCTCTCTCTCTCTCTCTCTCTCTCTCTTTTCTTTCTCTCTTTATTGCAGGTTATTCAAGAAGCTGACCAAGCAAAAAGTATGGCTAACAATTGTAAGTACAATTTCTATTCTTTGTAGATCATTTGAATTGTGTTATTTTCATTACATAGCATACTCACACTTATTGATATGCACTCATACACTTATACATGATGAATATGCACTTTCACACATATACATATATACACATGCACATACACACACATATATACACATAGATACATGTGCACATACACTTAGACATACACACATATACACATGCATATGCACAAACATTCCTACAACCACATAAAAAGACGTCCATGCATACATTATTGTATAGGTATATATATATATATATATATATATATATATATATATATATATATATATATATATATATATATATATATATATATATATATATATATATATATATATATATATATATATATATATACACACACATTAATATATATGCAAATACATGTATATGCACATCCACATACACATGCATGTTTCATACATATACACATGCATATACATATACACATATACATATACATATACATATACACACATATACATATACATGCATATACATGTACATACACATACATATACATGCATATACATATACATACACATACACAAGAACATGCACATACTCATACACACATATACATTTATACATGCACATGCACATACATACATATGCACACAAATACACATGCACATACATACATATACACACACATACATATACTCTTAGGTACACACATATGAATGAATTATATAATTAAAGTATTAAAACACATATACACATGCACACACACATGCATATACCTACATATACACATATACATGCACATACACACACATACACATAGATTTATACATGTACATGCATGTACATATACACACACATACATAAGAACATGCACATATTGATACATACATATACACTTATACATGCACATGCACATACATACATATACACACACATACACATGCACATACATACATATACACACACATACATATACACTTAGGTACACACATATGAATGAATTATATAATTAAAGTATTAAAGCACATATACACATGCACAGAGATGCACATACCTACATATACACATATACATGCACATACACACATATACACATAGAGTTATACATATACATGCATATACATATACACATACGTACATACACATGCATATGCACATACTCATACAGACATATACACTTATACATGCACATGCACATACATACATATACATACACATGCACATGCACATACATACATATACACACACATACATAATTAAAGTATTGAAACACATGCCTAATATAAACAATAATAACAATCAATAGAACAAAACTCTTCATTACTTAATACCCATACACACAATTCAAAACATAATTGAAATAATATATATATATATATATATATATATATATATATATATATATATATATATATATATATATATATATATATATATATATATATATATATATATATATATATATATATATATATTATTTCATTACTTAATACCCATACACACAATTCAAAACATAACTAAAATAATATATATATATATATATATATATATATATATATATATATAATAACAATCAATAGAACAAAACTCTTCATTACTTAATACCCATACACACAATTCAAAACATAACTGAAATAATATATATATATATATATATATATATATATATATATATATATATATATATATATATATATATATATATATCAATGTAAATACATATAATCCAATGTCATAATCAACTAAAATCCTAATCATCATCATCATCATCAGCAATATCATGATCATTCTGATCATCCTCATCCTCATCGTCATGATCATCCTGTGACGATCAAGATCGTCCCTCCTGTGTCTGTCTCTCCACCTCATCCATATTTGTCTCTCCATAATACTCTTGTATTACATATAAGAAACATAAATAAATAAAATAATTAAAACATTCATAAAAACAAAATAATTATATAAAATTTAAAAATACTCACAAAGGCATCAGGATGATCTTGCATATATTCGCTCAAATGCCGATATCCAAAATGTGTAGCATACTCGATCTGTTGTTTTGTAGGATATCGGCCATAATCCTTCCGCTGCAATGAAACAAATAAAAAACATTAGTTGCTTGCATTTTAACTAAAATAAAAAATATACTCACAATAACACATATACTTACAAACATAGCTACAAAACCATTATGGCCCATTTGGCCTAGGTGCGATGAGTGGCCCGACTCCACTCTCTTCTTTGCAGCAACCTGTTTATTCAAAAAAAAAATACATAATATAAATGTAAAAAATTAGTAAAATATATAAAAATTATAAATATAAACTATTAATTTGTGTACCTTCTGCTGACGAAATGACTCCTGAAGATGTAGCTGTCTACGAAAAAACGGCCATGACTCAGGTGGTATGCTAGCTCGCCTCTTATTTTTTTCGACCATACAATATCTCCTGTTCGTTTAATCTCAAACAGAAAAAAAAAGTCAGAATACATACACATATATACACACACATACACATACCCACATACACATATACATGCAAACATATATGCATGCATATATGTATACATATACACATATACATACATATAACATAAACATACATATACATATCCACATATATACGAACACACACATGCATGCATATACACTCATTCATACAAAATACATGCATTTATCCCACAATAATATGTAGTTGTGTATATGTGAATATGTGTGTATGTGTAAATGTGTATATGTGAATATGTGTGTATGTGTAAATATGTATATGTGAAATTTTTGTTTATGTAGATAATCAAATAATTAATACCAAATATCATTATTTGTAGATTCTGATCCATGAGATGGAACTCCACCACCGTCTCCTCTTCATGCAACGACTTTATACTGTAAGTATATGAAATATTTAATTTTAAATATATTTGATGGATACATAACTTATATTTTTTTTTATGTTTCTTATTATGTGCAGATTCTGATCAATCAGAGGGTACTCCACCACCTCCCACCCATGCAACGACTTCACATGTGTCCTCCGATAGGAATTATGATGAATTTTACTATGAAGAGCATATTATATGTTGGTGTAACTCTTGTTATGGCACGTATCGAAGACCACGATTGGAATGTATTGAACATGAGGCAGAGTATGGTACTTTTGAGCGTGCACCATCACCTAGTCAACGTGATAATGCTTGGGTATGTATTTTCTATATATATTAATGTCATTATTTTATTTAAAAACCATATATAAAATCAAATTATTGTTGATATATAGGAATACTTGCTCGATGATGATGATAATGATGATGATTTTTCTCATAATGTTAATATACCTCGTACACGTCATGGACTTCTTGTTCATCAATTAGAAGCAGAGGTTTCTAGAAATCCTCTACCTCCTGGTTTAGAGAATGAAACGGCTGGAGATTATCCATTGCCAGCTCGTGATCGTTCTTTAGTACAAACATATGATAGAATAAGATATGGAGGATGGAATAGAGGACCACTTCCTTTAGATGGAGAGGTTTTCAACTTTTGGGGTAATCACTATATGATTGCTCCATCCACTATTACTAATGTTGGTCGTGGTCTCTTTATTGTAGAGGATTTGTATGTGCCCCCGAACCCTAAAGTCACTCTTATGTCATTTTGTGGTCCTATATATGGATGGGGAGATTGGCATCGACTTTCACGTTATGTTCAAAGCATGAGTACTTATGGAATATGCTTAAACGCAGCATCCCTTACTAGTAGAAGGATTTTACATGCAGAAAATGAAAGATTATATATTGATGGAAGACCTTACACACATGGAAATATAGCAGGTTTAATAAATAGTAGTCGAGGGTTACATAATAGTTCAAGGACTAATTGCACATTTGAGGAGCGTGAAAATAGTCATGAATCACCATACATGAGTAGAGATGTATCAAGATACATAGTTGTCAATGCTATTACTACATTACATGTTGGTGATGAACTATTAGTGAATTATGGATGGCGTAGACCTCCAAGAGCACCTTTTAGCTAGAGAGAATAAAAATTTTCTATCCATATTTAATAAGTTATATACTTAATTTTAAATTTGAAGTTTACTTTTTATTCATTTATGGAATACTAATGAGTTTTATTTATATGTGTAGATTCCAACGTATGATGTTGATGATATTTGTCCACAACATTCACAATTACCAGTAAGACCGCGATTATCAGAAGCTTCCATGAGGAGGCTACGCAAAACTAATCCTATGCAATATGCAAAGTTGAAAGATCTATATTCAGAAGATGATAAAGTACAAGATTTGTGTGACAATGATGAAGATGATGGCATGGCAGATTTTATTGAGGATTGGTATCAAAATGACAGTGAGAGCATTGATATTTCTAAAAATGAGAAATATCTTCGAGAGGAATGTCTAAAGCATGTATATGAAGGAAGTCGTTTGACACGACGAAGTGCGAGCTTACTTATTCTCAACCTTCAAAATCGTTTTGGATGGAGTAATGTATCTATTTCGACACTGTTAAGGTATAATTTTCATTTTTCTATCTATTTATATATATATATACGTAAATATATATATATATATATATGTATATATACATGCAGGTTTTTATTCTTACTTTAGATAAGATAAGAAGAAGAACTTGAATTGAATGGATACGATTGTTTGGATGGCAGGATACGATTGTTTGGATGGCAGGATATGATTGTTTGGATGGCAGGATACGATTGTTTGTTTTGGAGGATATGCATGATTTGTCGATTCACACATATGTTCAGTTTGAAAGTGTGAATCGACAAATCATTCAATGAAGGTACATACTTCATGTGTCCAAAACAAACAATCGTATCCTGCCATCCAAAACAATCAAATTTTGTGTAAATATTTTGAAAGATGCATTAATAGTTTTAAAAGGTGCGCGGACACAAAGTGTCCATTCAATTCAAGTTCTTATTCTTACCTTATCTAAAGTAAGAATAAAAACCTACATGCATATATGTATATTTATTTATTTACCTTGTTTAATATATCTTTTTTTGATAAACTTACAGGTTATTATCTGAAAAGTTTTTACCAAGTCAGAATATTCTTCCTACCTCACATGATGAAATGAAGAAGATAATCAACAATCTTGGTATAGATTATCAATGTATACATGCATGTCCTAACAATTGTATTTTATATAGAGGTGAATATGCAGACTCTTTGACATGTCCCAAATGTCAATCTCCTCGATATAAGGGTGAAGAAGGTAAAATCCCAAAAAAGGTATTGAGACATTTTCCATTGGCTCCACGGATTAGACATATGTTTCAAAGCCCCGAATTATCAAAGCTTTTGACTTGGGGACATGATCACAAAAGTACTGATGGAATAATAAGAATTGCTCATGATAGTGTTGCTTTTCAGCATATTGATTCTACATGGCCTGAATTTGCACAAAATCCACAGAATCTAAATTTAGGAGTTGCATTAGATGGGATTAATCCATTCTCCATGAAATCGAGTAAATGGTCAACATGGCCAGTGGTAGTCATAAATTACAATCTTCCGCCATATCTTAGCATTTAAAAGGAACATTTAATGCTTTCACTTTTAATCCCAGGAAAAAGAAAAGTTAAAGATATGAATGTATATCTTGCCCCTCTCATTGACGATCTTCAAGAGTTATGGAGAGGTATTAATGTCATTGATGTATTGAAAAGCATCAATGAAAGACATATTACGGTTCGTGGTATTGTGGCTTGGACTATTCATGATTTTCCTGGATATGGCATTTGTTCAAGTATTGATGTAATTTTTTTATTCAATATGCATGTAAATAAATATGATTTAATCTAATTATATTTTTATCATTTTTCATGATGCAAGAATATCTACTAAGGGTTATAAAGCTTGTCCATATTGTGGTGATTGGTTGAGATCAATCTATAGTAAGAATCTCAACAAAAATATTTATCTTCGATATCGATGATTCTTGCCTCATGATCATCCATTAAGATGTAAAAGAGAAGCGATACATTTTAATGGAAAGCTTGAAACAGGCTAGTATCCAAAACCTATGACACCTATGGATTGGTATAAAAAATGGATAGATGGACCTCTGATAGATCCAGAAGCAGAAATCTTTAGTGATGATTCAGATAATGAGTATGTGAACAGAGGTAAAGGAAAATTGGCACTTGCTGAGAACATATCAATATGGTATTCTTTGGAGTATTGGAAAGAGTTACAAGTATGTCATCTTCTTGATCCTATGCATATATTCAAAAATATTGGTTATTCACTATGAAAGCATCTTCTTGGACTAAAAGATACCACAACATCAAGGAATGATTTGAAAGATAAAAAATCCAAACCAAAGTTATGGCCAGTTTTTGATAGACATCGACAAGAAATGACTTATGCATCCGCTCCTTGGGTACTTACAACAAAAGAGATACAGAATCTCAACAATAGAATTCAATTGATTAAGACTCCTACAGGATATGGAGCATCGTTTCAAAACATGTTTACTATGGATGATAAGAGCTTATCTGGGTTAAAGACCCATGACTGGCATAACTTTTTGAAACATATTTTACCTTTGGTTATCGATGGATGTACAACGAAAGGAGTACGAGATGTGATCTATCGTATTGGATCACTTATAAGGTAATTATGATACTTTTATATTTAATATGTATGAATATTTGATATCTTTGATTTTTTAATTAACTTCTTTATAATTGTTTTTATGATATGTATAGGTGGATTACATCCAAAGAGATCGATAAAAATTTGATCCCACAAAAAAAACGTGAATGCAAAGAGCTACTATGTTTGATGGAAAAAGAACTTCCTACTTCATTTTTTGATATTCAGGTTCATTTATTAGTCCATCTTGTAGATGAGATAGAGATTGCAGGTGTTGTCAACACTCGATGGATGTTTTGGGTCGAGTGATTTATGGGAATACTAAAAGGTTATGTGTGACAAAGAGCAAAACCAGAAGGATCCATGGCAAAGGGTTGGATTCTTGAAGAGTGCATGTATTACGTTAGTGAGTACCTTGAAAGAGTTCATGAAGAAGCTCCACGTGCATGGACCAACGAGTCTTCTTCAAAAATAACAGATGAGGTATTATCAGGTAAGGGGGTTACATTCTTATTTACATTTCAAGAAAAAAATGATGTTTCTACTTTTGTAGCATATAATAACGAATGCATGCAAGCATTCCTTAGCGAGTACGAGGAACTTCAAAGTCTTTGAAGTAAAAGGCGAAAAAACAAAAGATCTAGAAGTAATCTGGATAATAATGAGATTACAAATATACCTTCTTTCACGGATTGGCTATATAGTCGTTTGCAACGCGCCAACGCAAATAATGAAGAAATCTCAGATGAGCAAAGAGAGTTAATGATAGGTTGTGAACGAAAGGTAATTTTATTAGAATAATATTTTATTTTTTTCATATATGTATGTTAGTTTCTATTTACTAATTGAATTTATTTTGCAGGCTCGAATGTTTACTAATATGTGGGCCTTTGGACAGCATATTAGAATCAAAGCCATTGATTCTTTACGTAAAACAGAGGATTCTAGTATTGTTGCTTGTTTCAAGCAACTATCACGTGCTAGCTCAAAAGACACGAACCTTATATGCATTTATGTATAATATTCATGTATTCATGTAATATATGCAAGTGTTTATAATTGTGTACATGTATATATGTATATGTGTCTATGTGTAAATATGTACATGTATGCATGTATATTTATGTTTATGTGTGCATGTAGGCATGTATATGTGATGTGTACATGTATATATGTATATATGTCTATGTGTAAATGTGTACATGTAAATATGTTAGTATGTATATATATATTTATCTGTGCATTTAGGCATGTATGTGTGCTGCATAATATATCTACTCCATTTTATATTTATGTATCCTATCTACATGATGTGTATATATCTTTACATATATTATGATCCTCGTTGATTCGAGTAGCTATATATAGAGGCATAAGGTTGGGAGGAGAGACATCTCTCTAGTAGGACGTCGGAGGTGTACATATACTTTAAACATATGGCTAAAAAGTTGAATTAGAGTTTTTAAATTAGGGATTTCAAAACCCTAATATCAAAATTAGTGTTTTCAATTTAGGATTTTTGAAATAGGATTTATTTATTTATTTATGCGTATGCATGTGTTGTGTATGTATGTGTATCTATATGTGCATATGCATGTGTTTTGTGTGTATATATGCATGTGTGTGTATGCGTGTATTTATACCTCTAGTCTCTCTCTCTCTCTCTCATATACATACATACATGCATAAACACACATACTCATATCCATATATATATATATATATACATAAAAGCAGTGCATACCGTGCATTGTCACGACGATGAGCCATAAGTGTCCGCATCTCTTTTAAACACCACTTAAGGGACCATCCTGTCCCAAACTCTGTCTCAAGTGAACTAAGCACATATTTCTTATCCCTCTAATCATGCTCACTACAAAAATAAAAAACATAATGTAAATAAAACATAAGATATATATTTCAATTTATATGTAAAACTTTTACTTACTTCCACGGTAAGTGGATAAAGCGCAGGTAAGAGTCGCATAGTGCCCGCATTCTTCTCTTGAACTCCAATCCATTCCCTATATACACAATGTTCCCCTCTGGCTCTATGTCGCACTCTAATCCTAAGGTGCTTATGCATGTCCTCATAGGCAACTCTGCTCTGCTATCACGTGCTGGAGGTGGTATAGGTGTCCTAAAAATAGATAGATAGAAATAAATAAAAATATGTGTTATAATATAATTAAAAAAGTTTATGAAAACAAAACATACCTATGAGCAGCTAGCTCTCTTCCTGCATGTGGAGCCGCAGAAGAGCCCTCCTCTGATTGCTGGGTAAGCATCTTGATCGTCTAATCCAGCTCCTTATCAGACATCTTTGAGTAATCACGCATTATGGCCCCTAGAGTATCAGACGGAACTCTTGCTCTCATAAGACTTTTTATGAGAGTGAGTTTCGCCTTTCTCTCTCTACTCGGATCCATATTACCTAACATATAAAACAAAATGGTTAGAAATCAATATATATACGTGTACATATGTACGTGTGTATGCATTAAGTATGTGTATGTATGCATGTGTGTGTATGTATGTGCGTGTAAATGTGTGTATGTGTGTATGCATGTGTATGTGTGTGTATGCATCATTATGTGTATATGTATCTATGTGTGTGTATATGTGTGTGTATGTATGTGTATATGTGTGTGTGTGTATGCATGTATGTATGTATGTATGTATGTATGTATGTATGCATATGCATATGCATTATGTATGTATATATATGCATGTATGTGTATGTGTGAGTATGTCTCTCTATGTGTGTGTATACATATATGTGTGTATGTATGCATATATGTGTGTATGTGTGTGTATATGTGTTTGTATGTGTGTATGCATGTGTATGTGTGTGTATGCATCAATATGCATGTAAGTGTCTATGTGTGTTTGTGTGTGTATATGTGTGCGTGTGTGTGTGTCTATGTGTATGTGTGTGTGTCTATGAGTGTGTATGCGTTTATGTGTATGTATGTATCTATGTGTGTGTATGTGTCTATGTGTGTATGTGTATGCATGTATGTATGCATATGTGTGTGTATGCATGTGTATGTGTGTGTATGCATCATTATGTGTGTATGTGTCTATGTGTGTATGTGTGTGTATATGTGTGTGTGTATCTATGTGTATGTGTGTGTGTCTATGAGTGTTGATGTGTTTATGTGTATGTATGTATCTATGTGTATGTATGTGTCTATGTGTGTATGTGTATGCATGTATGTATGCATATGTGTGTGTATGCATATGTATGTGTGTGTATGCATCATTATGTGTGTCTATGTATGCATGTGTATGTGTGTATGCATCATTATGTGTGTATGTGTGTATGTGTCTATGCGTGTATGTGTGTGTGTGTCTATGAGTGTGTATGTGTTTATGTGTATGTATGTATCTATGTGTGTGTATGTGTCTATGTGTGTATGTGTATGCATGTATGTATGCATATGTGTGTGTATGCATATGTATGTGTGTGTATGCATCATGATTTGTGTCTATGTATGCATGTGTATGTGTGTATGCATCATTATGTGTGTATGTGTCTATGTGTGTATGTGTGTGTGTATATGTGTGTGTGTCTATGAGTATATGTGTGTGTCTATGAGTGTGTATGTGTTTATGTGTATGTATCTATGTGTGTATGTGTATGCATGTATGTATGCATATGTGTGTGTATGCATATGTATGTGTGTGTATGCATCATTATGTGTGTATGTGTCTATGTGTGTATGTGTGTGTGTGTCTATGAGTGTGTATGTGTTTATGTGTATGTATGTATCTATGTGTGTGTATGTGTCTATGTGTGTATGTGTATGCATGTATGTATGCATATGTGTGTGTATGCATATGTATGTGTGTGTATGCATCATTATGTGTGTCTATGTATGCATGTGTATGTGTGTATGCATCATTACGTGTGTATGTGTCTATGTGTGTGTCTCTATGTGTATGTGTGTGTGTCTATGAGTGTGTATGTGTTTAAGTGTATGTATCTATGTGTGTGTATGTGTCTATGTGTGTATGTGTATGCATGTATGTATGCATATGTGTGTGTATGCATCATTATGTGTGTCTACGTATGCATGTTTATGTGTGTATGCATCATTACGTGTGTATGTGTCTATGTGTGTATGTGTGTGTATATGTGTGTGTGTCTATGTGTATGTGTGTGTGTCTATGAGTGTGTAGGTGTTTATGTGTATGTATCTATGTTTGTGTATGTGTATGCATGTATGTATGCATATGTGTGTATGCATATGTATGTGTGTGTATGCATTATTATGTGTGTATGTGTCTATGTGTGTATGTGTGTGTGTATGCATTATGTACGTGTATGTAAGCATGTGCATTATGTATGCATATAAGTATGTATGTATGCATATGCATATGCATTATGTATGCATATGCATATGCATTATGTATGCATATGCATATGCATTATGTATGCATATGTGTGTATGTGTGTGTATGCATTATGTATGTGTATGTAAGAATGTGCATTATGTATGCATGTAAGTATGTATGTATGCATATGCATATGCAATATGTATGCATGTATGTGCATGTGTGTGTATGTCTCTCTATGTGTGTGTATGCATATATGTGTGTGAATGTGTGTGTACATGTGTCTGTATGTGTGTATGCATGTGTATGTGTGTGTATGCATCATTATGTGTATATGTGTGTGTATATGTGTGTGTATGTGTGTGTGTCTATGTGTATGTGTGTGTATCTATGAGTATGTATGTGTTTGTGTGTGTGTATGTGTCTATGTGTGTATGTGTCTGTGTGTGTATGTATCTATGCATGTGCATTATGTATGCATGTAAGTATGTATGTACATTGTATGCATATGCATATGCATTATGTATGCATGTATGTCTTTATGTGTGTATGTCTCTTTATGTGTGTGTATGCATATATGTGTGTGTATGTGTGTGTATATGTGTCTGTATGTGTGTATGCATGTGTATGTGTGTGTATGCATGTGTATGTGTGTGTGTCTATGTGTGTGTATGTGTGTGTGTCTATGTGTATGTGTGTGTATCTATGAGTGTGTATGTGTCTATGTGTCTATGTGTGTGTATGTGTTTATGTGTGTATGTGTATGCATGTATGTATGCATATGCATGTGTATGCATGTGTATGTGTGTGTATGCATAATTATGTGTGTATGTGTCTATGTGTGTATGTGTTTTTGTATATGTGTGTGTATGTGTGTGTGTCTATGTGTATGTGTCGCTACACATCTATGAGTGTATATGTATTTATGTGTGTGTATGTGTCTATGTGTGTGTATGTGCATATGCATTATGTATGCATATGTATGTATGTATGTGTATGTGTGTGTATGTCTCTCTATGTGTGGGTGTGTATGCATATATGTGTGTGTATGTGTGTATGTGTGTATGTGTGTGTGTATATGTGTGTCTATGTGTGTATGCATGTGTATGTGTGTGAATGCATCATTATGTGTGTATGTGTGTATGTGTCTATGTGTGTATGTGTCTATGTGTGTATGTGTGTGTGTATATGTGTGTGTATGTGTGTGCGCGTCTGTGTGTATGTGTGTGTGTCTATGAGTGTATATGTTTGGATGTGTGTGTGTATGAATGTGTGTCTATGAGTGTGTATGTTTGGATGTGTAAGTGTATATTTGTGTCTATGTGTGTATGCATGTGTATGTGTGTGAATGCATCATTATGTGTGTCTATGAGTGTGTATGTATATGTGTATATGTGTGTGTATATGTGTGTCTATGTGTGTGTGTATATGTGTGTCTATGTGTGTATGCATGTGTATGTGTGTGAATGCATCATTATGTGTGTATGTGTCTATGTGTGTATGTGTGTGTATATGTGTGTGTATGTGTGTGCGCGTCTATGTGTATGTGTGTGTGTCTATGAGTGTGTATGTGTTTATGTGTGTGTATGTGTCTATGTATGTGTATGTGTCTATGTGTGTATGTGTCTATGTGTGTATGTATGCATATGTGTGTATGTGTGTGTATGTATTATGTATGCATATGTGTGTGTATGCATTATGTATGTGTATGTATGCATATCCATTATGTATGTGTATGTATGCATGTGAATTATGCATGCATATGTTGATGGAGAGTGTTAATCTCCAAAAGAACAACCTACTCTTGAATTTAGAACACCTCTATATCAAGAGTAAGTCAAAACCTTCACCAATTTAAGCTATCAATGACCAAATATCAATTTCTTGACTAAACTGTGAAGAAGGAAATTCCTCAGAAAGTCTACTGCATAGATCTTGCTCATTGACTGAGTAAATGTGTAAAGTTTTTTATGAAACTTTGTACAAGGTGTCGCCTAAAGATTGCGCACCTTCTCCAAGTCGAATTACTTCAAAAGGTTCAGTAGATCTTGAGAAATCTACTTACCAAGTCAGCTATGTCTAAATCTGCACTTCTGAGAAGTCGATTTGGACACCCCTAACTTCTTAACTTTAATTCTCTCAGTATGAAACCCGTTTAAGCAAATGCTTTTAGCCACGAGTAGCTTACCTTCCAACTTAAAGATTAAGTGCTTACTTGCACAAAACTTTAAACTGTGGAGTGAGAAATGATCAAATCATTAAGATCGGAATTTGCGCCTGTTTCAAGAACCAATGAGTACTTTCTCACATGTAAATGTTCCTACACACAATTCTCTTAGCGTGATCACAATTAGACTCTTAAACTCTAGCCATAGATTGATTAACTATGGACTTAGATATCACCAAAAGGAATTCACAAAAGATCTATCACACAGGGAGAAAACACAGAAACATCGAGCGCAATTTTTCCTTCTATTTCTCAGAAATTTACAACTGAGTGAGGATGGAGAGTTCAACTCCCTTCACACATGTCTAATGACATTTTCTACTTCTCAATACACTAATCTCATGATCTCCTATTGTCTCTCCTTGTCTTCTCTCTTTGCCCCGACATTTTCAAAAGTATTTATAGGCAATTATGTACAGACTTATATCAAAGCATAAGTATAAGTAACCTATGTCTTAACTAATGTACATATGTGTACATGTCTTTCACTCTGTGAATGTATCCATCTTCTTTGCTTCAAAAATTGATCTCATCTCCATCCTTTGTTCTTCAAATCTTCAATTGGTGATTGGTCTGCACCAACAGCTCCCCCTCAATCATCAATTGAGGTTTCTCTTATCTTCTTTATACCTGCCATGTCTTTAAACTTCTGTAGCTTTGGTGCATCCAAGCTCTTTGTAAGCATATCAGCTATCTTATCTTTTGTTGAAGTATGTATGATTTCAATCTCCTTATCCATCACTTTCTCTCTTAGAAAGTGATACTGTATCTCAATGTGTTTAGTCCTGGCATGAAAAACAGGATTAGCAGCTAGATATAATGAACTCATGTTATCACCATAAATGATAGGTATGTTCTGTATAGTGTCAAAACTCTTCATTAGAGTCTTAAGCCATATCACTTCTTTTGCAGCTTCAACCATGCCTTTGTATTCTGCTTCTGTAGATGACAAAGCAACTGTATGTTGCTTCTTTGAGCACCAGGAGATTAACTTATCTCCCACATAACACATGTATCCATAGGTTGATCTTCTATCATCTGGATTACCTGCCCAATCTACATCACTATAGATCTTGATGTTTGTATCTGATGTAAACCCATAACACAAACCTTCTTTGAGTGTACCCTTAATGTACCTCAACACTCTTTGACCTGCAATCCAATGCTCGTTCCTAGGACAATGCATGAATTGAGACAAAACCCCTACTGCATATGATAAATCAGGTCTAGTTAAAGTAGCATAGATAAGACTACCAACCAAACTCTGATATTGTCTCATGTCCTTGAATTCTTCACCTCCAAATTTACTCAATTTGTGATTCACCTCCATTCGTGTAGGTGCTACCCTGCAATCATCCATTTTAAACTTGATTAACAAGTTCTTCAAATACCTTTCTTGGGTCACAAATACTCCATGTTGAGTATATGTAATCTCCATGCCCAAGAAGTATGACAAGTCTCCCAAGTCACTTATTTTGAACTCCTTTTCCATTTGCTTCTTTAGTCTTTGTATTCCTTCCTCATCTGTACCTGTAAGGATTATATCATCAACATATATGCACATGTATATGAAACCATTATCACTTGCTTTGACAAGCAAGCTACTATCTGCTTTAGACACCTGAAATCCAAGTTCTTTCAAGAACTTTACAAGTCTATAATTCCATGCCCTTGGGGCCTACTTCAAGCCATACAAAGCTCTCTTGAGCTTGCACACATGATCTGAATACCTTTTATCTCTGAACCCTTGAGGTTGCTCCATGAATACATCATCTGAAATATAACCATTCTACTAGTTCATAAATTATGCGACCCAGTTTAATTACAGATACCCAATATTCCGGAGATCCTTTACCTGATCCCATACGTGTTTCGGCCGGTCGCAGGTAAAAAAAAAAAAAGGAAGCCTTGACTCCTTTGTTTGTCTCCAATTAAACTGGGGAGCAGTTGGTTAGAGAGCCCAATGCCACAAAGCGGCATGTTGGGTTCGAGCCGGATTAATTGCTCCCACCAAAGCAACTAGCCTGTGGTTTCCTGATCGCGACCACCTAGATATAGGGTTCCATTAAAGAGCGTTTCCACGGGGTTTTTACATCTAATTGACACAATTTCCAACCTTTACATGCAGCAATTGCTATAAGTGTCTTGATGGTTGTCATCTTTGCCACAGGACTATAAGTCTCATCATAGTCAACACCATATGTCTGAGCAAACTCTTTGACAACAAGTCTAGCTTTGTACCTAGACACACTTCCATCTGCAAATCTTTTTGTCTTATAAACCCACTTACATCCAATGATCTTCTGGCTATTTGGTTTTGGAACCAAATCCCATGTTTGATTCTCCAATAATGCATCATATTCTTCCTGCATAGCTTTCTCCCAATTTTCTTTACCTTTTGCCTCTTCATATGTAGAAGGGTCTTCATCTGTTTTAATCATGTAAGCATAATCTTTGGTAGCCAGAAATGAAGTATCATAGCTATACCTTGTAGGTTGCCATTTGTTCCTTGTAGACCTCCTAAGTTCTCCACTTCTTGAGGTTTCTGGTTCTTCATATTCAGGATCAAACCTAGGTGTTTCTTCCACTTCAACCTGCACTTCATTATTCTCTTCTTCATCAATTATTTGAACCTTTGATTTACCTTTCCTTTGGCTCACAACCTCTTCATTATCTGTATTAATATTGATAGTACCTGCATACCAAGTACCTTGCTCATCAAATGTAACATCTTTTGATACAAGAAAATGTTTTGTGGATGGATTCCACAACCTGTATCCCATCTGCTTATCATCATAACCAATAAACACATATTTTTCAGCTTTAGGTTCCAATTTGTGCCTTAATTGTGATGGCACATATGCATAGGCCAAACATCCAAATACTTTGCAATGGTCTAGTGTAGGTCTCTTACCCCACCATGCCTCATAAGGTGTCATTCCCTGCAAAGCTTTACATGGTAACCTATTGACCAAATAAGTAGCTGTATTTACAGCCTCAACGCACAAGTAATTAGGGCAATTTTTCTCCTTCATCATGGACCTTGCAAACTCAACAAGAGTTCATTCTACTAGTTCATAAATTATGCGACCCAGTTTAATTACAGATACCCAATATTCCGGAGATCCTTTACCTGATCCCATACGTGTTTCGGCCGGTCGCAGGTAAAAAAAAAAAAAGGAAGCCTTGACTCCTTTGTTTGTCTCCAATTAAACTGGGGAGCAGTTGGTTAGAGAGCCCAATGCCACAAAGCGGCATGTTGGGTTCGAGCCGGATTAATTGCTCCCACCAAAGCAACTAGCCTGTGGTTTCCTCATCGCGACCACCTAGATATAGGGTTCCATTAAAGAGCGTTTCCACGGGGTTTTTACATCTAATTGACACAATTTCCAACCTTTACATGCAGCAATTGCTATAAGTGTCCTGATGGTTGTCATCTTTGCCATAGGACTATAAGTCTCATCATAGTCAACACCATATGTCTGAGCAAACTCTTTGACAACAAGTCTAGCTTTGTACCTAGACACACTTCCATCTGCAAATCTTTTTGTCTTATAAACCCACTTACATCCAATGATCTTCTGGCTATTTGGTTTTGGAACCAAATCCCATGTTTGATTCTCCAATAATGCATCATATTCTTCCTGCATAGCTTTCTCCCAATTTTCTTTACCTTTTGCCTCTTCATATGTAGAAGGGTCTTCATCTGTTTTAATCATGTAAGCATAATCTTTGGTAGCTAGAAATGAAGTATCATAGCTATACCTTGTAGGTTGCCATTTGTTCCTTGTAGACCTCCTAAGTTCTCCACTTCTTGAGGTTTCTGGTTCTTCATATTCAGGATCAAACCTAGGTGTTTCTTCCACTTCAACCTGCACTTCATTATTCTCTTCTTCATCAATTATTTGAACCTTTGATTTACCTTTCCTTTGGCTCACAACCTCTTCATTATCTGTATTAATATTGATAGTACCTGCATACCAAGTACCTTGCTCATCAAATGTAACATCTTTTGATACAAGAAAATGTTTTGTGGATGGATTCCACAACCTGTATCCCATCTGCTTATCATCATAACCAATAAACACATATTTTTCAGCTTTAGGTTCCAATTTGTGCCTTAATTGTGATGGCACATATGCATAGGCCAAACATCCAAATACTTTGCAATGGTCTAGTGTAGGTCTCTTACCCCACCATGCCTCATAAGGTGTCATTCCCTGCAAAGCTTTACATGGTAACCTATTGACCAAATAAGTAGCTGTATTTACAGCCTCAGCCCACAAGTAATTAGGGCAATTTTTCTCCTTCATCATGGACCTTGCAAACTCAACAAGAGTTCTATTTCTCCTTTCTGCTACACCATTTTGTTGAGGAGAGTACCTGCAAGTAACTTCCCTTTTTATACCTGCATCCCACAAGTAATTACTGATTCATTAGAGAAATACTCTCCCCCTCCATCTGACCTTAGTCTTTTCAACTTATATCCTGTAATTCTTTCTGCATATGCATGATAGTGTTTAAATGTATTAAACACTTCTGACTTATCTTTGATCACATATATAGTGATCCATCTAGTAGCATCATCAACATAAATCACATAATATCTTGACCCATTTATACTGAAATCCTTTGATGGTCCCCACACATCTGTATGTACCAACTCAAGCTTCTCTGAGTACATAAAACCATGCTTGGAGTAGGGTTGCTTATGAGCCTTACCTAATTGACATGCCTCACATCTGTATGTCATATGTTGACCTGCAACATTAGGCAAACCAAGCACTGAACCATTGCTAATCATGTCTTTAATACCTCTTATATTGAAATGTCCAAGCCTCTTATGCCAAAGATCTAACTCAGAGATCTTATGTCCTCCATATGTGAACATGGCATGACCAATATTACCTTGAATCTTTAATGTGAACAATCTTCCTTCTTTCTTCCCTGAAACAATTTGTCTTTAATACCTCTTTCATTGAAATGTCCAAGCCTCTTATGCCAAAGATCTAACTCAGAGATCTTATGTCCTCCATATGTGAACATGGCATGACCAATATTACCTTGAATCTTCAATGTGAACAATCTTCCTTCTTTCTTCCACAATTTGTCCTACACTAATCAAATTCTTAGGAATTGTAGGAACATACAACACCTTACTCAATAAGGTGCTTCCATCCTTGGCCTTCACTGATCCAATTGACTTCACATTGTGCTTTGTGTTGTCACCTGTTTGAACAACATGATTAGATACCTTATTCTCCAAATCAATCATCAAGGCTATATTACCAGTCAGGTGATTGCTACACCCTCAATCAATGTAGAAGACTCTTTGATCTTCATTCTGCCTTTCACAAGTTGCATTCATTATCAATGTTGAATCTTCCTTTTGATCTGAAGCATAATTGTAGTAGGTGTTGTTATATTGTTGACTTTGGAAACCTCTACCTGCATTTCTTCCAAAGTAACCCCTACTACCTCTGCCTCTAAAATTACCTCTTTGATTTCTGCCGCCTCTTCCTGTTGTATTATAGTTCTGATTATATCCACCATTACTCTGATTATTATGCCAACAATCATTAGCTAAATGATTTGTCTTACCACAAATCCAACAAGCTTTGCCTCCATCTTTGTTGTTTCTGCCTCTTCCTCTACCTTTGCCACCTCCTCTACCTCTTAGGAAGTTGGCTTGACTAGATGTACCTTCATCTTCACCTGCTTGTTGCTTTCCTTTGTTAGCTTTCTTCTTGTCCTTTGAGTACATTGCATGACCTGTACTTTTGTCACCAGCTCCTTTAACATCCTGCTCAAATGTTAGCATATGACCTAGCAACTGATTTAAATCAGGAGTGAAATGATCAAGTGATAATTCTGTAGACAAAATGAATGGCTTCCATTTGTCATCACCTCTTAAACCTGTAAGAATTTGCCTTACCAATTTATCCTCCTCAATGTCTTCATCAACAGCTCCTAAAGCATCTGCAATATCTTTCATTCTTGTCACATAGTCTGAAATGGATTGAGAAGCCTTCTTCTTAAAGGTAGTAAACTTTGCCCATAAGGATGCCTTCCTTGACTTAGTAGTATTCTGAAAATGCTCCTCCAAAGCATTCCAAATATCAGTTGCACTTTCTCCTGCTCTGATACCACTGATGGAGAGTGTTAATCTCCAAAAGAACAACCTACTCTTGAATTTAGAACACCTCTATATCAAGAGTAAGTCAAAACCGTCACCAATTTAAGCTATCAATGACCAAATATCAATTTCTTGACTAAACTGTGAAGAAGGAAATTCCTTAGAAAGTCTGCTGCATAGATCTTGCTCATTGACTGAGTAAATGTGTAAAGTTTTTGATGAAACTTTGCACAAGGTGTCACCTAAAGATTGTGCACCTTCTCCAAGTCGAATTACTTCAAAAGGTTCAGTAGATCTTGAGAAATCTACTTACCAAGTCAGCTATGTCTAAATCTGCACTTCTGAGAAGTCGATTTGGACACCCCTAACTTCTTAACTTTAATTCTCTCAGTATAAAACCCGTTCAAGCAAATGCTTTTAGCCACGAGTAGCTTACCTTCCAACTTAAAGATTAAGTGCTTACTTGCACAAAACTTTAAACTGTGGAGTGAGAAATGATCAAATCATTAAGATCGGAATTTGCGCCTGTTTCAGGAACTAGTGAGTACTTTCTCACATGTAAATGTTCCTACACACAATTCTCTTAGCCTGATCACAATTAGACTCTCAAACTCTAGCCATAGATTGATTAACTATGGACTTAGATATCACCAAAAGGAATTCACAAAAGATCTATCACACAGGGAGAAAACACAGAAACATCGGGCGCAATTTTTCCTTCTATTTCTCAGAAATTTACAACTGAGTGAGGATGGAGAGTTCAACTCCCTTCACACATGTCTAATAACATTTTCTACTTCTCAATACACTAATCTCATGATCTCCTATTGTCTCTCCTTGTCTTCTCTCTTTGCCCCGACATTTTCAAAAGTATTTATAGGCAATTATGTACAGACTTATATCAAAGCATAAGTATAAGTAACCTATGTCTTAACTAATGTACATATGTGTACATGTCTTTCACTCTGTGAATGTATCCATCTTCTTTGCCTCAAAACTTGATCTCATCTCCATCCTTTGTTCTTCAAATCTTCATTTGGTGATTGGTCTGCACCAACATATGTGTGTGTATGCATGTAAGTATGTATGTATGTACGCATATGCATATGCATTATGTATGCATATGTGTGTGTATGCATGTAAGTATGTATGGATGTACGCATATGCATATGCATTATGTATGCATGTATGTGTATGTGTGTGCATGTCTCTCTCTATGTGTGTGTATGCATATATGTGTGTGTATGTGTGTGTGTATGTGTGTGTGTGTATGTGTGTGTGTATGTGTGTGTGTGTATGTGTCTGTGTATGTGTGTGTATATGTCTGTGTATATGTGTGTGCATGTGTGTATGCAACCTTATTTGTGTATGTGTGTATATGTGTGTGTATTTGTGTGTATGTGTGTGTGTGTATGTGTATGTGTGTGTGTGTCTATGTGGGTATATGTGTGTGTGTACATATGTATGTGTATGTAAGTGTGTGTGTGCGCATACCTGCTTGCTGTTAGTTTGTGCGGCCCTCTCTCTTTCTCGCTCTCTCTCTCTCTCTCACTCTCTCTCTCTCTCTCACTCTCTTCTTGCTCGCGTCCAAGTCCCGGCACACATGTGCCGGGAGAAATCAATTTATTTTTTTACATTCCAGAGCGTCGCATATACGACGCTCTGCAGTTTGCCAACATCGCTCCCACCGTCGCTAGGCAGCAACGAAATTAGCGATGCTCTTTAATTAACGTCGCATAAGCAACACTAGCATCGCTTATGCGATGAGGGTCGGGAAAAAAAATCGAAATTCTGACCGTCGCTTATGCGACGACCACGTCGCATAAGCGACGCTTCCCGTTTTTTTTCCAATTTAGGGGCGTCGCTACGCCCCCCTTTTTCTTGTAGTGTTGGCTACTAAACTAGTGATCCTAATGTTGGATTGGTTGACTAACAAACTATCATACCTCCAAAATGTCCGTGTGACTAAAGTATATGCCCTCACTAGCCTTTTGACTATACTCACATAGATCATATGGAACTTTTGTTGGTCTCATGTAGACCTCATAAAAATTTTTCAGACTCTCATAATGGCTTCTCCTCATAATGGGGATGGTACAACGTAGAGTATCATGGATCATTTGTGATCACATGTGGGTAGAGTATTGAGTATATCTAACACCCCCCACCCCCCATCCCTCAATGTCCACCCATAGTGAGCTACCTTCTTGGTCCAATGCTAAGATTTGGAAGATGTTGATACAATTTCTCTCTTCCTAGGTGCTTGGTGAAAATATCTACTCTAGTTTCATATATTTGACAATAGCTCAGCTCCGCAATTCTGTCCTCGATCAACTCTCCCACATAGTGATACTAGATTTCTATGTGCTTAGTACGTGCATGACAAATAGGATTGGTGATGGCTATGCAACTCTGGTTGTCCCATCTCAACCTTGTAGCCTATTTTTCTTGAATTTCTATATGCCATAGAAACCCTCTCAACCATATTGCTTCACATGGAGCAAACCATGCCCCTTTGTACTCAACTTCAGTAGAAGATACTGCTATGGTTGTTTGCTTCTTACTGATCCAAGAAACAATCGCGAAACCTAAAGAGAAGCAATATCTAGAAACAAATTTTCTAGAATCAATATCCCTTAACCAATATGAGTCACAATATCTGCTGAAAGATGATCCTTCATCGTAAAGAATACCATAATCAATGGTTCCTTTGACGTACTTGAGTATCCACATGCATGTCTTATAATGCGTTAGACATGGCTTATTGGAGAACATCAATAGTGTAAGAGATATCCAATCTTCTTTTACACAAGTAAATGAGACTTCCAACTAATATTTTGTATCTTTCAATATCCTCTAGAGATGAAATATCTTCAATAGATAATTTTGTGTTGGGTTCCATCGGTGTAGAGATTTCTTTGCAATCCTCCATGTCCAATGTCTTCAACACTTGCTTCACATACTTTTGTTCCAAGATAAAGATCTTCCCTAGCTCTTGCTTGATGACAAAAGAGAACAAAGAAGGACTTAGATGCACAAGCAATTACTAATAATATTACATAGAATGAACATATGGAAGATTTGCTGGAAGCATTTTATGAGATGGACGAAGATCATGATGTTGGAGAAGATGTGGAGAGTTTCATGGACACGATAGAATTTCCACGATCAGAAGTCGATGAAGAATATGAAAACATGTGAAGACTAGCTCCTTTACCCCACGTAGTAGAAAAATTTGTGAGAATATAGATGTACAAGATAGTCCATCTGTAGTGGACTCAGAGATTCATTCAATAGTCAAGGAGGAAGAGATCATTGTTCGAGAAGAAGAGGTCATTGAAGAAGAGGTCATTGTTCGAGAAGACGAAGCAATAGACTATGATCAAGAAGAAACCAGCATAGCAAACGATTTAGAATCCATCAATATAGAGATAGATATTCTCTATGCATCGGATCTTCAAGAGGATGCTAAATTAGAGGATTTTTTATTAAAACATTTGTACGTACTAATTTTTCTTTTTTTTTCTGTTTATTGGCTATTACCTTTATTATCACATACTAATTATTTGAGTTCTTTTGTTACAGAGCACGATGGGAGACAGTCCTCTAGTCACTCCTCATTCCATGACAGAGGAGCAGTTTTTAGAGTTTATCTCTCAAGTACCTCCCACGTATATGGTCGCTACATCAGAGTATTGGATGGCCTCTGGTAGCACTTCTCCCCGGCCTCACTCCTGGCGGCCTCACTCCTGTCGGCCTTACTCTTGTTGGCCTCACTCCTACTAATGTCACTCCCGTCGGTGTCACTCCTACGGGTGTCACTCTTGCGGGTGGTGCTACTCCCGCAGGAGGTATGTCTCCTAGCTTTGTGACTCCACCACGAACATCTTTTCAGCCATCTCCTACTAGGTCTAGTAGTAGACATGTGCAATCGACGCCTCACCACGATACAAGTTTTGAACCGTCTCATAGATCGAGGTCACGCTCTAGAGCAGGAGGTTCTAGGAGTAGATCTACAGGTAGATCTGGAGGTGGCTATTATGGAGGCAGTGCGATAGACGTTGTCTTGCCCGCTTCTACTCCTAGGACGAGTACCTTAGATGTAGGTACGCCATGCAGTACACCACGTGGAACACCACGTACACCTTGGGGTGCTCATGACCATGATGACTCCAAGGTGTATAGTATCCGAGATGTAGCTGCGGTGATGGATGCGGCCAATGCGTGCACGTATACGACAGCTTTGCTCCGTATAGGTTGGACACATCATGCTATAATGGAGTGAACATGATAAAGATCGGAAGATTTATATCACACAAACAATTTATCAGGAGTTCCCACTAGCCGATGGACAGTCTCTTGTCAGTTCAGAGTGGATTCTACACACCGCACATGAGGTGATGTCCCATCGATGATCAAAGACTCATGATGCTTTCAGAGCAGGCTTACCAAAGACTGTATGGTTGGATGCTGAGGAGTGGGATCTGATTCGCGACGAGCAACAGCCGACTCTTGACCGATATCGCCAGTAGCGAGATGCCACAGCCACACATTTAGATGCAGTTGGACCGTCACATTTGGGCAGCGGCGGATATGACATGATGCATCATGAGTTTGTAAGTACCATTTCATTTATTGAATTTATTTGTGTTAAGTTTCTCGTGTATGTTCCTCTAATGTTTTGTATATTTTTTGTAGGAGCTGGGAATGGGGCGTCCTCCAACACGAATGGAAGAGTCTTACGGATATCAGCATGGATTAAGTGCACTATTGGAGGACTTGGAGGGACGTGGTGCGGTCGTTTCATGGGAGCGTTTACGATGAGGTGATTAATTTATAAACTTGGTTTTTACTTGTTGTTTGTAATTTCATGTGAATTTATCTCATTCCATTAATGTTCTGTGTTACAGGACTGTTGATATGGAACGTTCTTTGCATGTGTATGGCAGTGGCACATCAAAATTTTGTATTTGATTTTTATATGGCAATGCATTGCTTTGCCACATTTTGTAAAAGCGTCATATATGACAGTGGTTTGACACACTCTTGTACATGCTTCATTTATGAAATATATCACCTTTTTTTGTACATGGTTCATGGTTCATTCTGATTATCTCTTTTGTGTCCAATAATATTCTGTTTTTTGAAATCATATTTCGGTTGACATTAGAGTACACATCACATGTACTCGGTTTTTTTGGGCAGAGTGTATTGTCTTTTTGCTAAACAACATTATGGTAATGTTGTTGTAGCAAAAGACAACACACTCTGCCCAAAATTTTTTTTGTAGATATGGTCATCGGTATAAGCGATGGTACTCCCAATAATGTCATCGGAATAAGCATCAGTACACCCAGCGAGCGCCGGTATACGCAATGGTGCACCCAGCAGAGGCGTCGGTATGGGCATCGGTAAAGAAACATAACTAAAGTTTTGTGTTTTAACTTTGGCTAAATAGATTATACTTCATAATTTGATACTCCAATATCCATATCATTGAATTATAAATTTTTTCATGAAATGCAAATGATATGCATAGATCAAACACATAGAAATTTTAGATCATAGATAAATACCACATAGAGATTAGCTTGATCTTCAATCATCTCTCTTCAAATTCATCATAAAATCTTCATAAATTTTCTCATTAAAACATGTTTAATTTGAGTGTTCAAATCATCATCCAATCCTCTTGGTAATCATAAAACTAGAAACTACAAGATAATTATTTTCATCATCAATCATATTTCATCATATTTCTCATCACATTTTTCAAACATGCCTTGCATCATATTTCATGCATATTTGTCACACGAGAAAAATCATCATCTTCATCATAATATTGTTCATGATATTCATCATCGTGACTTTGTAAACATAGATTTATATTTTCCAAAATTCCTTTTATTAACAAAAAATCATATTATTCATGCTTTTAACATAATTTCACACACTTTTTTTATCACAATTGTTATCAAATGTGAAAAGAAAATCATATTTGCATCATATTTTGGCATATTTATCTCATATGAAAATCCTAATTTCTTCATATTTTGTCATATTTTTGTCAAAAACATATCATATTTCTCATCATGAATTTTTACCAAAATTTTCGTATTATTTTCAAATATACTTTTGGCAATTTGGTAAAAATCACTTTCTTCATCATTATTGGCAAACATATTGTTCATATATTTTCAAACACATTTTTTGTTCAATTTTGTTTTTAAAAGAAAATCTTATTTTCATGGTACTTATGGTAAAAGGAAAAAATCATATTTATCATATTCTTCATCATTTGTTTTTCTTGATGTGATTTAATTTGAACAAATTCAACAATGTCTTATTCACATCTTTTTTAGCCTTTTCTTTATGTTCAACTACCAATTCTACAATCCTGTTGGTATCCACTTTGATTGATTTAAAATGTACCAAGGATTTGCAATTAAATCAAAGAGTTTGAGAGTAAGAAGAGATAGTATTGATCAGGGCTCCAAGAAGAGGTTCAAAAATTGTGCACATATGCGTTTCGATACATTACTTGTCAATTTTGGTGTCAAATCCTAGATATAACCTTTGTTAATGATATGATGTGTAAGTTCAATCATTTGGTTCTTCATTTATCAATGAGAAGGGTGGCATGACGAGGATGACTCACTTGCCAATCTCCATGGAGGCACTCAGATCAAAATGATCAACCCTCGAACCTAGAAGATTGCAAGGTTTAAGAAATAGCTACCGCTCCGACGGATGAAGAAGCAACTGCAACAATTGTCAATTTACATGTATGTATATACAGAAATTATAAATTCATATGTACCTAAGTTGCATTGCCATTTCTTCACAATGGGTTCATAAATGTCAGGAAGTATGGGAATGCTCAATTGGTGGATCAAGTCAACCATCTTGTTGAATGGCTCATGCAAGGTGGTTTTTAACAACAAAGGTATTTTTTAGATGTTCTTAGAAGTTTCATATCAAGACATATCACAAGCTCAACACATTAAATAGATTAAATGAAAACATTAAATCACGATGTTCAGCGATCTTGTTTGGTATTAAATTCACCATATGATTCATCACAGAAAAGAATAAATCAAAATAACTTTGTCATATAGGGTTAATGCAAGGAAACAAAGAACAAAGAAAAAAAGAGATCGAATGCGTTTTTTTATAAAAACAAAAGTCAGTTCTTATTTCTCACGATATCAAGTTATAAACGCAACATTTAGCATTATGCCAGCACAAATGCCAGTATTGATATTTGAATTTAGAATTAAGATCGGATGAATTGATTAGCTATGCTCTATATTGTATCAATCACGAAGCTTTGTCAAAACGCTTATTCATGTAGTGCATATGAATTGAAGACATCTTGTCGGTATTGTATAAGAGCTGCTAGGGACCAATAAATCTTTTTAATTATACTTCATATACCAGATCTTATTAAAAGAACTTATGGAAGAAAAAACCATGGATTCGTAAGAACAGAGGTCTGATCATAGTTTTCTGAACCTAATAAGGGAAAAACTTAAGATTAAAACATAGCACAATCTTTTTTTGAATAGTTTCCTTAGTAGAATATGTACCAAATCGATTAGCGTAGCACATGCATCATCTTGAGTAAATACTATGGCTATGGAAGTAACATATCCATTTCAATTTTGAATGAACTTAAGACTTATCTGTTTGTAAGTGTATTGATTCACATTATCTATTCTCATCGTTATATCATATAAGACAAAGTTATCCAAGAATGTACAATTTCATCCTCCCTGAAAGTACAATCAACAGTGAGTTGATTGTTATATACTTTAGGCTTTTAGAATGTTTGTTGGGATCATTCCTCTTCAAAGTATCACCCACAGAAGATTCAATAAAAAAATAATTCACCTATAGTTAAAGACTGTGCATCAATGGAAATCACACTATATATACGCACATGCGTATAAGAATATTCAATTTATAATATAATTGTCGAGGTCTTCCTATGAATTGATGGGAATTGCGGATTTCATTAGTAACAATTGATATGGCAGCATTTGTGTTGTGGTAGCTTGAAGAGTGTGAAGATATGAGAAGCGTTTGTGTGTTATGATCCTCGAATATTGGAGAACTGAGTAGTTGAAAATCGGTTGGCATTGGGCATCAGATGTCAACGTGATGATTGAGTACTATACAAGGAGAGAAATCAGAGATTTATTCGAACTTGTGAGAGGTGTCCAGCTGTTTGGTGCACCTCTCCCGTCGCTATTTGATCCTTCTAAGTCCTGCTAGACCATCGTTTGGCTCTACATCAGCATAATATAGTCATATTGAAGTTAAATTCAAATACCATTGAGCATCAACGAGACACAGCAATCAGAAATTGATTATACGAACATTTTAAAACATGAATTGGGCCTTTCTGTAGTCGGATTCAATAGATATTGACCTTCTTTTCATAGCGATGGCATGTGAAGATGATCGGGAAAAATAGTATCCTCAAGGAAATGTCATCGTTCCTTCCACAGCAGATCGGGTTCATCAGAAAATTGTCGCCTGAGAAAATGAAAGTTTGCCTCCCCTTGAGCAGAGCACAGCCTCATCATTTTATCATGCTTTAACTCTAAATTTAGAGTGCAATCCTTGTAAACGTTTTCCGTTATTTTAATTAATCTCAAGCAAAGAAAGTCTTTCGCTATTTTCATATGCGTCATCATTTGCTTGGGAGGTATTTCAAAAGAGAAAGCTCTTATCATTTGAGCTAATGGACTTGTCTTTATACCAAGCTATGAGCATTGAATCCGGCAGCTAAGCCATTGGAACATTTAGTGATAAGAACCAAGTTAATGTATATAGATTTCATCTTTGCTCTCAAATTCATTTGAGACTTCTTCCATATCATCATCATTACCTTTTATGAAAAGATCAACCACAATTGGAATATGGATGGAAAATCTTCAAATCCGGAACCTTTCATAAAATAAGTAACCAATATAAGAATCTTGAAAAATTGTAGCGTGAAATCTTGCTTGAGAGCATGGGTTTGAGTAACGCACTTGATGTTTCCAAACTTCATCTCTCTTCACAAGGGTGGCACTCTTCTCATCCATGGTTGAGATTAATGGGAGTAAATCACTCTGACGCCATCAAAATTCTGTGGACAAATTTGGAGACAACACTGAGCTAGCTTCTCACTTGACTTTGGTACACCTGCTCTTGCCATTCAATGCTATAGATTCCTTATGTGAGTGATGAATACTTCAGCAATCTTCCCATCAGCAAACCTCTCTACTGCTAGCTGATTTTCCAAGTTTTGAATCGATGTCTGATTTCATGTTTCATATTGAATTCTCGATATATTCTAAGCCTCACACTCCTTTGTGGTGTGTTGAATAAGAGTCAAAACATTATTCGACATACTTTTAACAAGAGTACCGAGTGCATCCGCATTCCTACGCTTCAAACCACATAAACGGTCAACATCTAGAGGAATCATTCATCCAAGATCATTTGAATCATCAACCACAAGTATAGTCTTGAGCAACTCATGAGAAACAAGGAAATAGGTGATCTTAAACTTTCACAAACTATAATTAGTACCATCGACTTCACCTTCCACAAAGGCTCGTGGTCGAATCTACAATGTTTGTATGATGAACACCATTACTACTCTAGTTTGTGTTCTTCATGCTCATGTTGATGAACACCCTTGATTTCTTACAGTAGATGAAGACACACCGCTTGATATCTTCTCTCGTTAAGTCATGCAAAGACTTCTGGAACGTCTTTGTTTTTGCTTCGAGAATACTCAAAATGTACGTATACGTATATGTATACATATACGTATACGTATAGGTATATGTATAACCTCCTAACCTCTAATACCATGTTAGAAAATAATGATAAATAGGAATAATGCAGCCGAATTGAATCCATAGGTAGAGTAAAGAGAGAAAAAACACACTAAAAGAAGTGTAGATAGATAGAGAGATAGAGAACTCAAAATTCTCTAATTATCAACAACAATGTATATACAATGATGATACTATCCATGCCTGCACTCCCACTGTGAAGCTTCAATGGCGATATAGATAGACTCTACATGAAGGCCTTTGTAGTGTGCCTAACCGTGAATTTCCTCAGTAATTCGGGCCTACCTAGTCCACTAATTTATGCATGATCTCAGGGACCTCATAATGCTCTATTCTACGCATAAGTGTAAGGATCATCTATAAATTTGGAACATCCATAATTAATGGGCTGAGTAGATCTCCAGATAGAACTTAAACCACTGGAAACATCCGAACCAATGAACTGGTCACAAAACTCCCAGACATGTTGACTATCCAACTAGTCACCAAAATTTCAGATAGGTTGACTACCAAACTGTTCACTATAATTTTGGACAGGTTGACTATCGGAAAGGTCACTGTAACTCTAGATTGCTTGACTACCAAACTATCATATCTCTAAAATTTCGGTGTGAATAAAGTATATGCCATGGCTAGCCGTCTCACTAGACTCACATAGAACATCTAGAACTTTGTTGGTCTCATCTAATCCTCATCACAAATGTCCGAACTCTCGTAATGGCTTCTCGTCATAATGGGGGCCATACACCTTAGAGTACCATGGATCATTTGTGGTCACATGTGAGTGGAGTATTGAATATATCTAACATGGAGGTGTGGAGCTAATCAACCATCATGCATATATGCTAAATCATTGATGCATGTCTCCAAAACTAAGAATATTTTATTTTTGGGGTCGTATAATTTCATAAATTTCCAAATAGCATCATATATAAGGAACCAGTCAAAGTTCTATGAAACCAAAAACTATAAATCATCCCATAGATGTCACATCTCGTATCAATAACCAAAATATATCCCACTTCTAAAGATAGGAGTTTTTTTTTAAGTTAACGAGAATTTATACGTATAGATGTTCTATACATAACAATATACGCGAACGAACTTGTATATATGCACCATTACCTATATATATGTATATAAAAGACTTTAATAACCACAATCAGCCTATAATATTTCTATAAAGGAAGGACCATTTCGAGAAGAAGAGATGAAAATATATTACTACTTGTATATCTACCGATATACAAAAGATAATCCGTTTTTTTTCATCAACAAAACAAAGGTGAACTTGATCCCAAAAAACATTTATAAAAAAAAAAATCGCTCACAATTATACGAAAAAAAAAAGTGTAAACTTTGAAGTTTTTTCCTTTTGTAAGAATTCAACTTGAAAAAAAAAAACCATAATGGTAGGCCTTTAAACCTTGTGAGAAGATTTTAAAGAATAGTAAACCTTTAAAGAAACGTAAATAATACTTGCAAGCGAGACGGTGATGAGGGATGAGGGAATAAGTGAAAAAAAGAATATTCTGGATGTGTGAAAGTTTTCAAACCAATGATTGTAAGGGAACCATTTACGTGTATGTGCAAGAGCTATTCATTGTAGTGTGATGGTGTGAAAACGGAGAGATGGTATGTATGTACGTATGTTTCAATAGTGGGTGATTGGTATATACATACTTATGTATGTATGTACGTACGTAATTGATGTTTGTAGGTATGTATGTGGATATCTGTGTATGTATGTACGCATGTATGTATGTGGATATCTGTATGAATGTACGCATGTATGTATGCATGAATCTATGTATGCATATCTATGTACGTAGTTTTTTAAATATATAAGTATGTATGCATGCATTCATGCATTATGTACGTGTATATATATATATATATATATATATATATATATATATATATATATATATATATATATATATATATATATGTATATATGTGCATATGTATGTATGTACATGTGTATGCATGTGTGCGTGTATGGATGTTTGTATGTATGAGTGTATGCATGTGTGCGTGTATGGATGTTTGTATGTATGAATGTTTGCATGCATCCATGTATTTATGTACATATGTTTATATGTATGTATGAATGTGGGTATGTATGTATATAAGCAAATATTTATATATATGTATGTACGCATGAATGCATGCACGTATGTATGTATGCATGAATTCATGAATATATGCATACATGTGTGTATGCATTTATGTATGTATGTGCATACGTATGTATTTGTGTATATTTCTGTAAATATGCATGTATATACATACGTATGTGTGCATGCTTGTGAGTATTATATGTCCATGTGAATATATTTGTATGTGCGTGTGTGCATCCTTGTGGATATGGTACTTGTATGTCTGTGTGCCTGCCATCGTATGTATGTGTGCATGGATGTGTGTGTATGTATGTATCCGTGTGTGTACGTTTACACAGCGTGTTCAAACTCGCAAGTGCCACAGAGTATGCCTAGGTGAGCATATATGTGTATACGAATATGAGGTATACATGTCTATAACGACTCATAGGTTTACTATTATCTTTTTTTTTTACAGGATACAGAGTATCTACTTTTTAATTGCTTAAACGCCAAAGAGCAAAGTTATGTTTGGTGGAGGTGCGGTTCCTTGAATCTTACATATATCTCAATCAAATCTTACATATATATTGATACTCTGAGAATGCATCTTCTACGGCTGATTTCATGAAGATCCAGAACAGAATTATTTTCGCCACCGCAGGAATCAAGAGATGCATCTGTTTTAATATGCGCTGTGAAATCATGCATGTGATCGATTATTTCGAGCTTAAGGTTCTAAACTGGAAGAGCTAACCATTTGAATTTCTCTATGTTGTTTTTCGTTTCTCCATCACAGCGCATGCTTAACACGACAGGATCTCTTGAGACCGCAGCAGGTACTCTTGCCAGCAACAAATATTGAGAGATTCGCCATGTAAAATGATGCACATTTTTAAACTTGTTGGACGTATAATCCACATCACCATCCTCGTCATCTCAGTCCATGTAATGTTCTCATGATCATCATAGAAATGCATGCCTAACTATTACCCGTGTATAAAACTACCTCTTGGCGTACCTAATACAACAACGTTCCATAGCCTTCTTGGCGTTTGTGCCCATCATGTCTATGCGTGTCTCTGTACAATATCTCTGCCTGCGATTACTGGTGTGTGTCCGTTGTCTGCCAGCATGGTATCGAGCATTTTTTGGCGCACTCCATCCAGGCATTCTACGAGTCACCCGATGGCATTCATCTGCTGCTGGCGCATCTCCCCACAAATTCTACAATTGTTCGTTCAAAGTTAAAGAGTCTCTGAGAACCCTCCTTCCGCGCTTGCTGCCCACATCTTTCTGCGCAGCCCACTGTAGATGCTCCATTTTTGGCAAGGACCAATGCTGCCAACTTGCCCAGGACCAAGACCGGCCGAGAGCTTGACATTATTTACCCCTTTATCCACACCTGACAGACTTCCTTACCTGTGGTGGTTTCACCATTTTCTACTTGCGCGTTACATCCGCTCTGCCATTTCGCTCTCCTTTTTCGCCCTCCCTTTCTTCTACTGCCGCCGCTTCCTTCAGTGGGCTCTACCAAACTGCACGCTTGGCCCTGCAAGCATCTGCGCACGCATTTGATGGGCAGAAGGGATGTTCGAAGCGCAGCAGTGGCCTGGGGGAAACAACCATTCTCCGCTCTCTCTGCGTACATTTTCCCGCCAGGAAGATCATCGATCATTGAATCATCTGAAATCACAGAGAGGCAGTAGCTATATTCATCGTTATGACAATGAGAAACGAGAGTACTGTTTTCATTACTGGCGTTATAGGTGAATCTCTCTCACTTGCGCATAGTATTATCATACTTTAGGCCCTCACTTAAGACACACAAAAAGAAAAAGAAAGAAAGAACTAATCAGTTACTCACCCAATTCCATAAGCTTCTCATGAGCTATATAATAAAAAAAATCTACATTCAATTTCATTTGAAGAGGAGTAGCTAGCCTATTGTAAGTTTACTGAAATAAATCTAACCCTTCAAGTGTGTTCGTCATTTAAAAGGCCCCTACTAGAACTGGTTGGTTGTTAGGGACGCCGCAGGTCTTGCTGTATGTATGTTACTACGAAAGAACTCCAAAAAAGTGGAATGGAGTGAAGACATCTTTTGAGACAATCAAAATCTGCAAAAGAGACCAAGCGGAGCTGGGGCAGACATTTAAGCCCGAGGAAGGCGGAAGGCATGCTGAACCATGTTGATTCTTTGATAAATATTTGTGATATTTTTATGTTCTTAAAACAAACAACAATGTACTTTTGAGAAGTGTGAAGATGGTCTTTTTTTTCATACATCTTCCAAATCCTTCTTCCCAAAGTTGATTTTAGTATATACCTTTTTAAAACTTAAAGCTTCTCCTTGCTCACATATAGTTTAGAACTCACAAGTATTCAATCATAGGGTGCATTTATGTCCTCATAAATGAAGTTGATCCATGTTTCATACACTTCTTTAACCCTCATTGGTCTCTTTTCTTTTTCTATATTGATTCACATGGATAAAACATAAAAATATTGAGTACATATCAAGAACATTGTTCTCGGATATAAAAAGGAACAATTTTTAGTTCAAAAAGCTACTCAAAATGAGTACAAAACATTTAATGGAATAAACCTATTATTATGGAAGAATCAATTTAATGATGTTATGATTGGAGAAAGGAATATCGCCTTTGTATTTGAAAAAAAGAAAATAATTATCGATATAATGATGATGGATAGAAAGATATCAACAAGATCAAAGCCTCAACCAATTCTGTAGATCTTATATAAAATATATAGTTCATCATATTTGAATACAAGAATAGACCATAATTCTATTAGAAACTCCAAAAGGCAAATGAGAAAGCTGCTTCCTTAAGATGTACGTAGTATGCAAGATATATATGCTTAAAAAGGGTATTTTAATATTTTAAAGTAGCCTTCGAAAGGTTCAAGATGATAATAACACTATGTACTTCTGCAGTATTAGAAAAGCTTGATCAAATGAAGCTCTCAAACGCATGAGGTAATCTTTAGAAATGAAATGATCTTTTCCACCCGACCATCTTATTGAATAGCCATGGCTACTAAAATACTTTTGCTTTGAGCCACTCTTTTAATGAATCTACTTTAATCACAAACCATTCCTTTCAATGTTCATAAATTCAACCCCCTACACCCTTTTGAGGGATGAATTTACATCATCATTCAACTTTAAAGGTGGCAGTTAGAAACAACAATACATATTGCTCGGGCCAATAAAGACTTTGGGAAAGTCTTGTACTTTAGAGACTTCAACCCAAGACCTCCCTCTTCCTATCCTTGAGACATAGCCACTAGGCAAGTGGGCTAGATGGTTTATTAATCTAAACTTCTTTAGGTTCTCTTGAATTCATTTAGTCAGTTTATAACTTTACCCCTTTTGAAGAACATTTCCATCCTTGAAAATATGCTTTAAGTTACAATCAATTTTAATAAAAACTCCTCTTGTCGCCATGGTCAAACTTAGGAGCACAGTAGTCGTTTCCCTAAAGAAATTGTCCTCTCTTTATGATTGAAAATAGGAAAAAAAATTTCTTAGAGAATGCATGCATTCCCATGGGTCACTTTCCTTTGTTCCATCTTTTCACCTCACTAGGAACTCTTGATATAACCTATTTCTGGCTCATTTGTCTCTAGTACATAGCATCTTCTCTAGTTCATGAGAGTAAAGTTGAGGAGAAAGGGTTGGACAAATCTATCAGTTGAAACTTAGTTTTCAAAGTCATTCAACTCTTTACTAAGTGGACTTTCATGGAAAATATGATAAATCCAATATTCTATCTAGGAAATTCAACTTTAAAAGACACTAATCCAAAATTTCTCAATGTCTTTTGAGGACAACAAATTCTAGGAGAAAAGTGTAGGAAAAGTTTAGTTCTAAGAGCTTCAAAACTTTCTAGAACTCCGAGATGCACTTGTTTTCCAAATTGAAAAGGAATCTGGTGATGCTTAGGATCAACATAAGCTCTTGCTCGATATTGAGCTTTCTTTAGGTTGTATATTATAACCTACAAGTTGAATTTCATGTCTTCTAAGAAATTATCAAGAGATTGAACTCTTTCTTGTTCAAGACTAAGTGCATAAGAGGCTTCATGTTAGAACCCATACATCTCCATAAATGTCTTGAATCCTATTACAACATGCCTAGCACTTTTATAAGCAAACTCTACAAGGGGTAGACATTTATCCTAATATGTTTGCTTTGGAGAATCATGGGTTCGTAGCATAGTTTCCAAAACTTGATTGGTTCATTTAGTTTCACCATCTACCTAAAGATGCATGCATTACTCATTGATAAGTTTGTGTTGAATCGAATAAAGATGAATCTTCACAAATGACTTATGAATTTTCTATCGAGATTGGACACTATGTCTTCAAGAAGACCATCTAGTCAATAAACATTTTGCCAAAAAAATTAGCGAATTCTTCCATCGTCATAGTTTTAGAAGTTGGAATGAACTCGACGAGCTTGGTCAATCAATTAATATGAACCAAACTGAATCATATCCTCATTAATTTTTGGGTATCTCCATTATAAAATCCATTGAAATACTTTTCAAATTTTCTTGAGGTATTTTTAATGGATGCAATAGACGTTCAATCCTAAGTCTTTTTGCTTTATTGGCATGGCATTTGTGACACCTTCGCTTATATGCTTGCACATCCTTATGTTCATTTTTCCAATAAAAGTGACATTTGAATAACTCTTAACTTTTATTAATACCAAGATGTCCTCCACTTGGGGCGTCATGACATTAAAACAACACCTATGTTGAAGTTGTTAATGACTTGATACACAAGCATTGTTTTTGTACAAAAGTATTCATCTTGGATTGTATAGCTCATGAAGTGTTAACCAAGTCTTTGTGTGTTTGAGTTCACTAGCATCCATTTCAACTAAAGATTTTTCTATGCACATAGAACTTCAATGATCAACACGCTCGATAAAAGATCTCAAAATCATGTAAGCTTCAAGATCTATGCCTTGGTTGGTATATTGAGACCATAGGTTCACTTCAATGATTCTGCTAACTCAAGAATCGTGAATAGTAGAGAGTCAACAACAATAGTAGGGCAAGATGATGATGAAACTTCAAGGTTACATATTGATATTGAAAGTACTAGTCTTGAGTTGTTGGAGAACTCCTACGGCTATGAGCTAAGATAATAATCACTCTTGACATGGGTGAGATTATAATCTCTATCGCTGACTTCTACACTAGAGTATATATAAGCCATTTTCCATGATTCTAGTTGGTAGCTGTCGATGATTCTACCCAAGATTACAATTATTATTTCTACTACCTTTCTGAATTTTGAGTTAAAATAGGACTTGCGACTTTTGGATCCTTATAGTCTACGTTAAGTCTTCAGTTTAATGTTTTAAAACTTTATACAAAAGAGTGAGTTAAATAAAATTTCTTTTGAAATGTATATTAAAGATCAATCTTCGTGTTATACATATGACTCTCAAAACGCATAGATTTCCAATTCTATGTTCACGCTCTTATAATTTTCTTTAATAAAGTACTAGAATAGTTGCTATTTGTGAGCTTTCACATGCAAAACTTGTTTGGATACCGTCAACATAATACTGTAGGAATTTTACTTTTTTTTGTGGTATCTATTGCTTATTTTTATCCTCATTTACTTCGTCATTCCCCTTGAAAATTAATACTTCAATTCGTGGTCCATATCCTTCCTTTAATTGCTTGTAACGTTGCCATGTAGTAATTGAAACTACTTTTAATTGAACTACTACAATTGCTTATAATTAAACCATCAATAGTTTTTGTAGTTCTCTTGATTTTGTAATTCTAACATCTCATGCGGATGATTTTTATAATCTTGTATATTTTTCTTCCTCGTGCGTATTCATTTCCTCATGAAATTATATCTTTGATAATATTTCATATATGAAATACTTGTATATGTTGTTAGTCTTGAAATGAATTTATTTTCCTTTGTGTGATCTTCGTTATGGTGAAAAAAAGAATTCTATATCAATTAAGTTTTTTTGGTAAACTCTTCTTTTACGTCATTTTTAACTTGCTCGATTGCTTCCCCAATTTTCTAGTTCACAATAAAATGGATTCCACTTCTTTACATTATTTTTGCTTAATATGTCTATCACCCATGCTTTCCACCTACTCTAAATTACTTTCAATGCATAGGATTCCTGAAGGTGATCTTCCTATAATTTCAATAACTTCTTACATGGCTCTATTATTTCTTATTCAATGTTAGATTGTCCTAAACTACTGCTCTTAAGCTATACACCACAAATTCCATTGATATCACTACGTCCAAACCATATGTCAAACTAAAAGTCTCATAATTCTACTAATATTAAATGGAGTTCAAAATCTGACATTATCAATCAAGCTAAATATCCTATTTCTTCTTGTTATGATCTACTAATCTCTTCAAAATTCATATCAACACCTTATTCATACCTCCAACTTGTCTGTTGGCCTATGGATATTGTGGGATAGCTTTATTTGTTTAACATCGTATGTAGTCATCTTATATCCTAAATGATTGAGTTAATAAAGGAAATGCTTATCTCTTCCCCTCAAACTAATTCCAATAAAATATCAAAATAAGGCAATGAAAATGGGATTGTAATATTTGTTACATTGAACTTATAGCAATCCACTCAAACAACAATCGCTACATTATGCTTTTGGGTCAGAACAATGGGGGATATCAAAGAATCCTTTTGTATAAGGTATATGAATCCGAATTCAAGTAGGTTATTCAATGCCTCTTTAATAGTTTTCATAATAAGGATTCATATGGTATCATAGTTGTTCTATTGGAGCTACATATTCTTTGATATTTATTTTCTCCTAAGATAGGGTTAGATCCACCCATTTCAAATTATTTATGACCATACAAATATTTCCTCAATTGTATCTTGAAATCAGCCTCTATATGGGCTAAAGTTTTACAATCTTGTGGTCTTTAGTGATGTTCCAACTTTAAATCGTTGACTTGATCGAATTTCACTCTCTTAATTGTCAACAAAGTCTCCTTATGTAATAATTCCTTTGCTTAGTTTCTTTTTGCACCATCCACTTACTATCTTTTAGCTTCTGAGTCCCCACTACCCATCTCTATAGTCCTTTCCCATCATGTCCTTGATGGTACGATTCTTGAGTATTGTTGGGTCTATACTATTATTTCAAAAGCGATCCAATTCAAGTGCCCACACTATGATCACATTCCTTTTATACAAGTGCATCCTCCTCTTCATCCTCTATGGATTCAAATGTATTTATTCCTTCAATCTATGATGGTTGTATCCCATGAGATACATGTTTCTTATGATCCTTTTGTGCTATGATTTTCTTCTTGCCCACTTAATGAAGATACCATCCAATTCTCAAAGCTACATCACCCTTTGCAAGAGCGAATGTGAGGAATAATGGCACGTTGACAAACAAGGCTATCAATGCATGTGTCTGAGCACCTCTACCATCCCAAAAAATTTTCTCTAGAGTAGGTGCAACATGAATCACAACACGAATAGGAACATTAAGAATATCACCATCTTCAATTCCATCTGCATCACCTTTAGCAACTGTGTTTGTAGGTGAAATAGGACGTTTTTCAACACCCTACAAAACATTCCACAGTCCTTTTGCAACCAATACATGATGCATCATATAAGCCCACAATGGGTAATTGGCACTTATACTAGCGAATCGAAACTTGTATATATCTTTGGCACAAAAAGACAAAATTGCCTACGCAAGTGCTATGATAGTGCATTCCAAGGCTGAAAGGAGCTCAGATCACGATTTTGACACCACAAAGTGAAGCAATTTTGATATCCTAATCACATTGATTATGGTCATCAAATTTCGTGCGATTTTGAGACTGTGACTAGAGGGGTGTTGATGACGGCCTAGATGAAGCAAGGAACTACTCTCATACCAATTGTTGGAGTTTGAGGCCAGGAGAAGCACATGAACATCACAAGGAAGAAGAAGAAGCTTGGAGCATGACACACAGTAGTGAATGTATTACCACAAGAATCTACAAAGATATATGACCTCTTAGGGCTATAGGCCTATATAGAAGCCGAGGGAAAAAACCTCCCAAAGAGGGAAAAAAGTGCCCGAGGACTCCTAGAGTGTTCACACCCATCATTACCTAAATATATCAACAAAGTAGACTTTATGTTGATTGATAATTTTTAGAATAAAAAATGTTGTGTCTCATTGGCTACATCTTGTGCTTGTAGACTACTTCGATGAGGAAATTCACTTGTGACCAAGCAACATGTCTAAAATTGCTAACTTCCATGCTAGAATTTGTAACCTATGTTAATAGTTAAAGATTCCTCTACCTCACACCTGTAATATTTGGATCCTAGACCATCTGCTCATTTCTTGATGGACTTGTTCTTTATGTGTGAGTTTGGTTATTGATTGAATCTCAAGCTCTGAGACTACTCTCAATATTTTTCTAACACATATTGATAGAGAAGCTTCCAATAAAGCCTCGAATGGTGCATATTGGATTTACTGCTCTCCATATCACAATGTATAGAATCCTACACTATCGCACATTCAAGGACCACTCCAATTGCAAATTTCTTTACAAAATTTCTAATATCTTGATTAGAGCATTGTCTTTGTTTGTCAGATTGGTCCTATCTTTTGAAATTTGATCCCCACCTTGATTTTTCTTTAGCCTTTTTCCCTTGGCATGTGTAATTTTCAAGACCTAAAAATCTTTGAATTGATCGATGTACTTGTCTCTTGAAATGCATGTGCTACACTCATATTGAAAGGGATGTGTGAGGACATGCTCACCTCCTAGATCCTTTTTAGGTCTTGTGATATTTAGGATCCTGAAAGTGTCATGTGCAATCCCCTTTGTTGTTGTGTCTTGAGAAGTATTGGTCACCACACTACATGGTGAAGGTTTCACTATTAGTATTTCCTTTTGTACCAGTGCTTCCACTAGAACTCACATGATGGTCCTCGTCTATGGTGTGTTGCACCACAATATTGGTGCATTCACTCTACCATATGTAGAGGCTCATTGATTTGCTTGCCATTCTTGTTGACTATAATTTCTATGAGCAGCTAATTCCTAATTTTCTTCCTATATAGTTGGGATCCCACTAAAATTGTATCAACCTCCATCTTGGAGCTATTCACCCATATATTTTGGACTAAATACTAGCATGTGTCATAGTCAATAATATTGCTTGAGCCTGATTATGAGTGCCTCTAATGCATCTAACTTTTCGAGCAATAATTTGTTAACTTCTTGCTTATAATAGTTAACAAATTATTTTGACTTACACTTTGATTTATTTGTTGATATATTTCTACAGTGATGTGTGTGAACACACTTAGGACCATTCTGGAACTTTCTTCCCTCTTCAGGAGGCTTCTTCCCTTGGCTTGTATATACACCTATAACCCTAACAAGACAATTACCTTTGTACATTCACTTGCTTGCACATTTAGTATTGGGTGTTGTGCTGCAAGATTCTCATTCTTCCTTGTGCTCTTTGCATGCTTTAGAAGATCTCAAACTCCAACAATTCGTACCACTAGGTTACCACTTCATATAGGGTGGCATTAACACCCCTTTGGTCACAATGTTAGAATTGCATGAAAATTGGTGAGCATAGTCAAGGTGATTAGGAGTTCAAAACTACTTCGGTCTATGGTGTCAAAATTTTGATATGATCTTATTTTAGACTCCAAATGCACTATCGTGTCAGCTCCATAGGGAGTTTCATCCTTTGGTTCTAAACATATATACAGGTTTGGGTTCACCTATAGAAGCACCTTGAAGTTTTCAACAAGTTTGGTAGAGCTTGACATGGAGATTCTCTTCAACTTTTAAAGATACAATCATTTTTCTACATCAAAGTATTTTAGTCACTAGTCATGTGTGAAAGCAATGTTATACTCTACATCTTGGCTATTGTGGACATGTTATATGGTACCAATTACCCATTATGGACATATATGATGCATTATGTATTGGGCACAAAATTATTTTGGAATATTGTGCACGATGTTGAAATATTACCTACTACAGCTATGAATACTACAAAAAAACTGTAGCTTGTTCATAGTGATGTATGTGGTCCCGTCAAGACTCCATCTTCTGGGAAGCATGTATAGTTAGTGACCTTTATTCATGATGCTACTCGCCATACATGGGGTGTATCCTAAGAAAGCAAAGGATGAGGTATTTTCTTGCTTCAAAGCATTTTTACCTATGAATGAAAATTTTTCTTCACACAAGCTTTTGACTCTACACATGCCAATCGTGGTGGTGAATACATGTCACATGACTTGAATTCTTTTCTTTTTGAATGAGGTATTTTGTATCAATTTATAGTGCCATATACAACTCAGCAAAATGGTTTTGTTGAGCATAAAAATAGAACACTTCTTGAAATGGAATGATGTAAGGTTAAAGGAAAGCCCCTTCCTAACAAGTTCTGGATGGAAGCACTCGCGTGCAAACTACGTGTTGAATCATTTCCCAAAATAAGCATTGAGATTTATCACTCCTTATCAGGCTTGCAATGTTCATAATCCTATAGTTAGTCATATTCATGTGTTTCGTTGTTTAGCATATGCTCTTGTGCCATCAGAGCAATGTCAAGAACTTGATAACAAGGTAAAGAAATGTATATTTGTTGATTATAATCCTGAAAGTAAGGGATATCATTTGTACCATCCATTGAGGGACACAATTATTGTGAGTGAAGATGTGATATTTGCTGAAAATTCACTTTTCCCTCTACTTGAATGCAAAAAATAGCCAACATTTACCTCACAAGATGTGTTCAATACACTCATGCCTTTGTTGAAAAATGGTGTACTTGAATATGGCCATGTAGACCAGCCAACTGAGGCTCAAAGGGCTTAATAATTCTAGAGAAATGGAGCTGAAAATGTAGAGAATTTCCAGCCAAACATGGTTGAAAATTTCTAGCCAAAAATTATCAAAACTACTAGAAATTCTAGCCATCTATCATTGACCATTTGCATCAAACTATGGATGAAAATGAGAATGAAATTCAGCCCATGGATGATATACATGTTGATGATGTATTACATAATGAATGCATTTCTATCAACATTGCATAAACTATGTCAAAGTGGCTGACACAAACTTTGCATGACAACAAATTGAGTGCACCTTTACTTGGTAGAACAAGCTCTCGTCATGCATCAATTAATTTTGTGGATTATTCTCTTATGCAACAACATGTAATGAAGAGCCACTTACTTTTGAATATGCATGTGAAGATCCACAACGGATGAGTGCTATGGAATCAAAAATGGATTCCATACATATGAGTAGTACTTGGGAGTAATGTGTATTGCCAAAAGAAAACATTGCCATTGGTACAAAGTGGTTTTACAAGATTAAGAGAAAGTTCAATGTTAGAATTGATTGCTACAAAGCTAGATTGGTTGCCAAAGGATATGGCAACAATATGGCATTGACTTTGAGGAGATGTTTGCACCTATTTCATGTTGGAGGAGATGGTGGACATGTTGTAGAGATGAGATGGGACTACAAATTCTTGCTTCACACTAGACAAAATTGAGTTGAGGAATGCAAAGTAGTCCTCTTGAGCTTTCCAAGAAGCACAAATAATCACCCAAGTATGTTGGACTATGATCCTCAAATCATTGGATCAGAATAGATAACTTTGACATTCACCATGAATCAAAAACTTTCTATTTCGATCATTGCACATGCTCAGAGAAATGAACAATGCTCTTTATCTGCTAACAATTGAACAAAATCCTTTTGGGCATATCTAAATAACTTGGGTAGATCATTTTTGCAAGTTATTTCACTTGAAATGATAAACTATGCACTGAGATGGATGCTTAATAAATCATAGATGTATCCCGATATTTTAGGAGGTTGACATTATGCACACTAGAGTACACTATTTTGCATATTATTGGTGAATGGCTGAGGCAATAAGAAACAGAATTTGTAACATGAAAATAGACTATCTAATGAACCTATCACAACTTCATTGTTCTCAGTGGTGCATGACAAAGAAGCAAAAATGACACATGATTAAAGTGTCTTTATTAATGCACATAAATTAGAATGACATTGGCAATGAATGATTGAAAAATATGAGGGGAATGGTAAAGCTATAGTTTCAACTCAATGTACCATGAAAAACCCCCTTAAAATCTTTGCTAATTTGGGCTCTAGTACACGTGACTTGATGAGTCATTTTATAGCGAAAGTTGGAGCCAATTTTCAACTTTTCGATATCAAAATCTACCAAAAAATCTTCATAAAGTTTAGGACTTCATCTATGATTACTCGTTCACCAAAATATCTTGTAAATGATTCTCCTAATAGCTTGTGAATGAAAAAGCCTTTTACACATGCACTTTTACAAAGGATAAACTCAAGCTTTTACAAGTGGGCTTTCCCTACATGAGGATATATGGAAACTTATGGCTAGGAAACCAAGTATGTCAGCTTGTGAATATTGCACCAACAGCTCCCTTGCAATCCTAACATGCTTGGGCTTCAACTGTTCTTGTCCTCTTGCAATCCAATCATTATCTTGAACTTGTTCAATTTGGTTCCACCCAAAGATTTAGTTGACATATCTAAACATTTTTGGTTTGTAGACACATAGCAAAATTGTATATCCTTTCTAAGTAGCTTCTCTCTCACATAGTGGTAATGCACTTCAATGTGCTTAGTCCTTGCAGGATACACATGATTAGCAACCAAATGTAATGAACTAGTATTATCTCCAAAGATCATTGCAGCGTATGTATGTAGCCAGAAGTTTGAGTAGAGTAGCTTTAACCACATTTCCTCTTGTGTTGCATTTGCTAGGTCCCTATATTCAGCTTTAGTTGATAACAATGCCACAGTTAGTTGTTTCTTTGATGAAAATGAAATTAACTTAGGCCCTGCAAAAGATACGTAGCCAGAGGTGCTCCTCCTATCATCTTTTGAGCCAGCCCAATCTGCATCAGAGTATAGCTTGATATCCAAGTCAGATGTAAATGGATAAAATAGTCCTTTATTTATGGTACCCTTTGAGTACTTTAAGATCCTTTTGGCAACTTCCATATGAAGTTTTCTTGGTGTATGCATGAATTGACACAATGTACTTACTCCATAGCATATATTCTTTCTTCTTAGGGTTGCATAATTGAGAGTCCCAACAAGACTTTGGTACCCTGTAATGTCTTCAAGTAGCTCTCCTTAATGAGCACTGAGTTTTTGATTCAAGTCCATGGGTGTACCTACAATCTCTACATTTTCCATCTTGAACTTAACTAGCATGTCATGGATGTACTTTCTCTAAGTAATGAAAGCACCATAATGTGTTTAAACAATCTCTAAACCAAGAAAATGTGTAAGCAATCTAAGATCATTGACCTTGAACTCCTCCTTCATCGCGGTTTTGATCTTCTTGATGCCATTAGCATTATTTCCTATAATGATAGTGTCATCCACATAACAAAAAGATAAATAACGTTTGAATTAGTATTCTTAATGAACAATGAAGAATTTGCCTTGCTTGCAACAAAACCTTGCTCCTACAAGTATGTGACAAGCCTATGGTTGTAAGCTCTAGGAGCTTGATTTAAACCATACAGTGCCTTCCTTAATTAACATACATAATTAGATTTGTCTTTGTCTATAATGGTGATTGAGCCATGTATACCTCTTCAGAGATACACCCATTAAGAAATGCATTTCTAACATCTCATTGGTACAACTTCTAATTCGTTGACGTAGCTATACTGTCTAAAACTCTGATAGTTGGAATCTTTGCCATGAGTGACAAGGTCCCCTCATAATCCACTCCATGGGTTTCAGCAAAGCTCTTTGCTACTAGCCTTGCTTTATACCTAGAGAACCAGATCCCAAGTGCTATTCTCTTGAAGTTCCTCTCACATAGAATCTTTAGCCAAATATATAGAATGTCTAGTGACTAGTGATGTGTAATAGCCATAACTTATAGGTTTCTTGCTTTCCCTTTGAGATCTTCTCTCCACCACTCCATTTTCTTCAAGAGGTGTACCTTGTTGTAGTCTCTCTCTCTTTATGCCTATCTATTTCTTCTCTCTACCACTCCATTTTCATCAAGAGGTGTACCTTGTTGTAATCTCTCTCTCTTTGTGCCTCTCGCATATAAAAAGGAGTCAACCTCATGTGAGAAATACTCCCCACCTCCATTAGATTTGAGCCTCTTCAAACTTTTAGTTGTTTGATTCTCAAGCAATGCCAAATACTTCTTGAAACAAGTGAAGACTTCATCTTTATCCTTCATAAAATAAAGTATTATCCACCTACTATAGTCATCTATGAATGGAACATAATATCTTCACCTTGAAAATGATGGCTCTCTGCCAGGAACCCACACATCTGTGTGCACAAGCTCCAGGTATTCTTCATACATGTATCCTCCTTTGTTGAATGGTTGCTTATGTGACGTGCCAAATTGCCATGCTCCACATTTGTAAGTCATGTGTTGCTTGGACACATTTGGGATGCCAAGTACACTCTGATCCCTGCATATTTGCTTCAATTTCCTTTCACCTATATGACCGAGTCTCTTATGCCATATTGCCAACTTCAAAAGGGTTTGGTCTTTGTAATTGAAGAGAGCAATATTTATTGTATCTTCAACTTTAAAGGTAAAAAGTCTACCATATTTCTCACCTTTTGGAGTCTTCTTGAAGCCTTAATGAGGGTCCTCCACATATGCTCCATGTCTTGTGAATCTAACCTATAAACCCTTCTCAACAATCTGTCCAACACTGATTAGATTCTTGGTTATTTTTGGCACATACAATACTCTTCTTAGAAGATTCATGTTACCATCAAATGCTTTAACATTTAAAATTTTCTTTACTAAGTGCCTAGCATCATCAACTATCTAGAACTCATGTTTTCCTTTGGGTTCTTCAAGATCGCACAACAATGCTATAATGCTAGCTACATGATTGGAACAACCAGAATCAATATACAATAGCTATTCATCATTTTTACCTTGCTTGGTTGTCATGTTCATGAGTAATTGGGAATCCTCTTGATCATTTGTGTAATTTTTGTAGTCTCTCCTTCCTCTTAAGCCTCCTTGATACTTATTTTTGTAACCTTGGTTGTAAATGTGATGCTAGTTGTTTCCTCCATTATTGAACGAACTTCTTGATTGTCCATAACCTCCTCTGTGGAATCCTCTTCCTCTCTTAGTCTTTGTATTTCTGAAGCATTTATTTGTGGTAGGACTGTTCAATCCACAAATGTTGCAAGGTGAGGAATTGTATGGTCTCCCCCTGCCTTGCTTTCCTCCTCTGCCCCTTTCTCTAGTACCTCTTCCGATACCTCTGAAATTCACTTGAAAGGTACTTGCATCTTCCTCATTCTTCTTACCTTTGCTTTTATATTTACTCTTATTTTTATCAGTGTAAAGGGCAGAATATTGATTACCTCTAGAAGTATCTCCATTCTTGTTGAGCTTTGTCTCATGTGTGAAGAATTGCCCCATCAATGTATTGAGTTTAGGTATCTATCCATATGTGGATCCATTAATGTCGTTAAAAGACATCCATTTTGCATCAGCCTTGATGCCATTTATGATCTGCCTTACTATCTCATCCTCTTCTAATTCTTCTCCAACACTCCCAACTTGATCCGCTACATCCTTTATTTGGTCACATAGTCAGCTACTCTTTTCTTTGGTTGCTTCTTCAAGGTTGTAAACTCTATTCAAAGATGGTTGTTTTTCTCCCTTGTATTTATTGAGAAGTAAGAAGATAGTACGTCCCAAGTCTCTTGGGAGTTCATACAATTCCTAATATGAGGTAACAAAAGCCGCAGATTGAATTGAGTATGTAAGACCTAGCTAGAGCATCCTTTGCACACCATCAACTAGTCTTTCTTGCTCCTCTCTTGTAGGTTTGTTTTTGCTTCTAAAGGTGGTCAATTCTTCATCTCGACATATGTATCCATACAAGCTTCTTCCTTGGAGGTAATCTTTCATCCATGGGAACCATGGTGGATAATTTCCCCTATCCAATTTTTCAATTAATAATTAAAATCCATCTCCCATTTTACCTTGAAGTTGCTCTGATACCACTATTGAAGGAGATGGTGGACACCTTCTACAGATGAGATGATGCTGCAAGTTCTTGCTTAACACCATCCAAAACTGAGTTCAAGAATGCAAAGAAAACCTCTTGAGCATTCCAAGAAGCACAACACCCAAGTACTTTGGAAGATGATCCTTAAATCTTTGGATCAAAATAGATAACTTTGATATTCACCATGAATCAAAAACTTTCTATTTTGGTCACTACACCTACTAAGACAAATGAACAATGATCTTCCTTCGCTAACAATTAAACAAAATACTTTTGAGCATATCTAATTAACTTGGATAGCTACCTTTTGCAAGTTAATTCACTTGAAATGATAAACTATGCACTGAGAATGATGCTTAACAAATAAGAGACGTATCCCAACATTTTAGGAGGTTGAGAGTATGAGGACCAGAGAGCACTATTTTGCAGATTACTAGAGGAAGGATAAGGCAATAAGATTGAAACTTTGTAGCATGAGAATAGACTATCTAATAAATCTATAGAAAGCTACACCACTAAAAGTGATCAAGTATACATTGAGAAACAAATATGAGAAGTTCATTACTATGAGTGGTACATGATAGAGAAACAGAGATGACACATGATCAAAGTGTATGTATTAATGCACATAAATTACAATGATATTTGCAATGAATGATTGCACAATATGTGCGGAATGGTAGAGCTATAGTGTGAGCTCAATGTAGCATGAAAACCCCCTTCAAATATCTCCTAATTCCGGCTCTAGTCCATGCAACTTGATGAATCATTTTATAGATAAAGTTGGAGCCAATTTTCATTTTTTGAATTAAAATTCTACCAAAAAAATTTCCTAGAGTTTAGGTCTTCATCTTCCATCACTCCTTCACCAAAATATCTTGTAATTGATTTTCCTAACAGTTCGTGATTGAAAGAGTCTTTTACATATGCACTTTTACAAAGGATAAAACCAAGCTTTTACAAGTGGGAATTCCCATGAGTATGCACGAGGATATATGGAAACTTATGGCTAGGTAACGAAGTATGTAGGCTTGTGAATATTGCAGCAACAATTCACGCATGACTACCATTCATACTGTGGTTGCATTGGCTGCCATCGATGTTGGAAAGTTCATCACTTGGACATAAAAATAGCTTTTCTATGAAGCAAACTTTTGGATTTTCAATGAAAGGAAAAGAGCATATGTTTTGTCACTTGCATAAAGCCTTGTATTGTCTCAAGCAAGCTCCGCATGCATGGTATAAGAAAATCCATTGGCATTTGATTGCTCTTCTCTTCACATGTAGTCCAATTGAAAGCACACTCGATGAACTCAAAGATGGGGCTGATCTTACAATGCTTATTCTTTATGTCGATGACATACTCTTGACTGCGTCATGTGATGCAAAACTTGACATTCTTATGGCTGATTTGCAGCATACTTTTGATGTTTCTTATCGTGAGCTTTTCAACTACTATCTTGGCATCTTGTTTGTATCCATTGAATGGGGCGATTGTTATGCATCAAGCAAAGTATGTTGAAAAACTACTTCAGCATATTGACTTTGAAAATTGCAAACCAGTTTCCATGCTAGTTGAGACAGGATTTAGAATCTTAGTTAAGGACTCTAGTGATGCATTTGACACTTCTCTTTTTCACCAAGTTGTGGGATGTCTTACATATGCATGAAACACAAGGCTGGATATATAGTATGGAGTTTCCCTGTGGATTTGCGATTCATGCATAGCCCTAGCACTAAGCACTGGCGAGCAATGAAATGTGTGTTTAGATATCTCAAAGGCATTTGGATTTCTGGGCTCTTTATGGAAGAGATATTCAGCCATGCTTACATGATTTTAGAGATAATCATTGGGCTGTTTGTTGTGATACTCACGTGTCCACTAGCGGTAATTTCTTTTGGCTTGGAATCTCATGCATATCTTGGTTGAGTAAGAAGCAACCCACATTAGGGACATTGAGTTGTGAAGCTAGGTATAGGGTAGTTATCATAGCTATAATGGAGTGTATATGGCTCAAACACCTATTGAAGGATCTTTGCATGGAGATTGTTACTGCTACACATATTCTCACTGATAGTCAAAGTGCATTGGCTATTGCATGAAGCCTAATGTTTCATGTATGGACCAAAGATATTGAGGTGCATTATTACTATGTGAGAGAGCACCTTCATGGAGGAGATATTGATTTGCTATATGTGCCTAAATAAGATATTGTGGTAGACATATTCACCAAAGCTCTTCCACAAGAAAAGTATGAAGCTTTTGGCAAAGCTTTAGGCTTATTACCTTTTGGGGGCTGATTTTTCACTCCATGTATGTGTGCACACTATTCGCTCTAGGGGGGGTTTAATACACGTATGTGTTCCTCGAGTAACTTTGATGTGAGCCTTTTCTCTATACATGGGCACTTTCTTCCCCATGTCACCACATACATGATTCACTCATATGTGGTGGTACTTTGTACTTAGGGATATTATTCAACGCGTACTTGAATTGAGTTCATCATCAATAGAGAGAGCTTTTCTAGCTATCCATCTTCTTCGTGTCTCTTGTTGCATTTGTGCTCCTTGTGAGTGCTTCTTGTGTGTCTCTTGCACTTCTACACACACTCAATACTCACAGAAGTATAGGACTGAGCAATACATATATTGATATTATTTGAATTTCCACCTCGATTTCTACTCTCTCAATAGTATAGCAGTGTATACAGACGATTGTGATTGTCTAATTCTTTGACTCTTACTCGCATAATATTAACTTAGATTCCTATTAGCATAATTATGATTTGGGTAACAAGGTGTATAGAAGCTATTGTGATTTTCTGATTCTTTGACTCTTACTATCTCAATAGTTATATACACTTGTGTAATAAGACTCGTACATAGTATACTTAGTGTATATGACCTATTATGAATGTCTGATCCTTTGGCTGTTACATTCTTAATAGTTACATAAATTCACTTCAAGATGATAATTGTACTTTCTATTAACTAAAAAATCTAATTATCTAACTATCTATCCATATTTCTATCATTTATCTATGCATACTATTAATTTATCGATGTATACAGTTACAGATGTATCTATTTATATGTGTCTTTAAAATGTATTAAAGTATCTATCATTTTATTTACGAGACGTATTCTATATTATTTCTTGTATGAATTAGATTAGCGTTTAAAGTTTTCATATTAATTTTATTCAACTTCACTTGATAGTGTATTTTTTGTATTTGCATTGATGGCAACTAAAATAAATAAGCATGACCAAACATTTTTGGAAGATTCTATGTGCTCATACATGTATGGAACGAAAGAAGACCAAATCACTATAGCAATGGACATATCCAATTACAAGGATTTCATTGAACAACTATCTAGAACAACATATATCAATATTGAAGATAAGTTTGGCCGTGTATGAGGAGGAGCATAAGTATTAGAAGTATTAGACTAGAAAATGTCCAAAGAGCTCATTCATATCTTTTGAGAGATAATCAAAGTACTACAATCATGATCATTGGATACCACCGCAATGCTTGGATTCATTGATCAATTCAAATTTGACAATTTACTATTGATATATTTAGGTAGTGATGTGTGTGAACACCCTAGGACTGTTGGAGCACTTTTTTCCCTCTTTAAGAGGTTTTTTCTCCCCTCTTGTACATACGCCTATTGCCCTAACAGGCTACTTATCTTTGTATATTCTAGTGGTAATACATGCAGTATTGTGTGTTGTGCTCCAAGCTTCTTCTTCTTCCTTTTGATGTTCGCGTGCTTCTGCAGACGTCTAACTACAACAATTGGTATCAGAGTAGGTTGCTGCTTCATCTAGGGCATTGTCTACACCTCTCTAGTGGTATTCCCAGAATCTCACAAAATTTGGTAGGCATACTCAAGCTATTTCATAGATCAAACTACTTCGCTTTGTGGTGCCAAAATCACGATTTGAGCTTGTTTTGGCCTCCAAATGCACTATCACAATGCTTGTGTAGGCTATTTTGCCTTTTTGTGCCAAACATATATACCAATTTTGGTTTGCTAGTATAAGCATCTCAAAGTTTGCTATAGGTCAAGTAGAACTCGTATGGGTAACTTTGTTCAACATTTTTGGATACAATCATGTTACTGCATCAAGGTATTTTAGTCAGTGGCCATGGCTAAAAGTAGTGACGTATTTTGTATGTTGGCTGTTGAGGATAAGTTGGATGATATGAATTACCCATTGTGGGCTTATATGATGCGTCATGTATTGGTCACAAAAGCACTATGGGATATTGTGTAGAGTGTTGAAAGACGTCCTATTACACCTCCGAATACACGTACTACAGATATGGGTGCTGGAGCTGATGGAGATGGTGTCGAAGATGATGATATTCTACAAATTCCTGTTCATGCTACTGTTTTTGTTGCACCTACTATAGAGAAAATTTGTTGGGATGGCAAAGATGCTCAAGCACATGCATTGATAGCTTTGTCGGCCAAACATGCCATTACTCCTCACATTCACTCTTGCAGAATAGCTAAGGATGCTTGAGATACACTTACCACATTGTACCAGCCTAGGAATGATGCTCGTGTTGCTCACCTCCAAAAATAATTGGAGAGTGAACACATGAATGAAGGTGATTCTATGGACAATTTTCTCACAAAGATCAAGGATTTGAAAGAATAATTGATTTCTACTGATGAAGTTATACCAGATAGTTCACTTGTGTAGACTATTCTCAATGGGCTTCCTGATTCATATCATAGTTTTGCTTCTACTCTTCGTTTCATGATGAAAGGCAATCCAAATGCCTTTTCATTTGAGGATTTAGTCTCCATTCTCTTGCAGGAAGATCATTCTAGGTAGAATAGGTCTATTATGTCTGTTGGAGATCAAGCTTTCCTCACTAGTCAGAAGGGCAAAGGAAAATGGAGCTCTTCTACAAGTAAGCAAAACTCTGCAAATGCTGCACATTCGAAGAAGGAAGACAAAGATGAGAAGAAATCAGAAAAGAAGAAATTGTTTTGCAAATACTTTAAGCAAATGATCATGTCATTAAGAGCTATCCAAAAGTGGCTACTAAAGAGGCAAAGAAGAAAGACACCGGAATGGTTGTTGTAGAGGCCTCTACACCGAAAACAAAGTCTCCTAATCTTGTGCAGGATGAACATGGGCAGTTACTACTGTTTGAAGTTTTTACCCATCTTCATGAGCAGTGCATGTCTATAGTAGACTCATATGTTTGGTACATTGATAGTGGGGCGACCAAACATATTACCTTAGAGTGCACTTTCTTCTCTTCACTTGAGCGTGCCCCTAGAGGGAATACTTTTACATGTGCCAACAACTCCTCCTATTTTTTTATGGGAGTTGGTAAGATCATTTTGACTACTGTTGATGGTAGTCCTTTCACTTTGTGAGATGCTTTGTTTGTGCTAGGGATCAAGAAAAATCTATTACTACTTTCTACATTAGCCAAGATTGGCTTGGTTGTGAAATTTATTGATAATAGATGTACAGTTCATGATCTGTCAAATGGCGATGTCATTATTGCTTCTAGCATTTTATGTTGTGGGTTGTATAAGCTCATAGACTATGAAAGATTTGTAAATGATTTGGCATGTGCAGTACATGATTCTCAGGAAATGTCACATGCAAAGCTTTGGCATGCATGCTTTGGTCATCTGAATTTTGATAGTTTGCTATGCCTACAAAAATCTGAAATGGTGTCCTATTTGACCAAACTTGAAGCACATAGAAAACATGTTTGTGAAGCCTATATTTTGGGCAAAATGTAGTGTTCCTTCTTTTCAAAACATGATTCTATTCGGGCTACTGAGAAATTGTAGCTTGTACATAGTGATTTCTATGGTCCTATGCAGACATCTTCTTTTGGGAACTATCTTTACTTTGTAACTTGCATTGATGATTTTTCCAAGCATGCATGGGTATATCCATTGAAGGTAAAGTCCGAAATGTTTATGTGCTTCAAGAAGTTTTTGGTTTTGGCTGAGAATGTGTCAGCATGTAAAATGGGCACCCTTCATTCTTATCGGGGGGGGGGGGGGGGTCTGTGTCTTGTGACTTTAATGCATTTTTTGCTGAACATGGGATAAATCATCAGCATATAGTGCCCTATATACCTCAACCAAATAGGGTTGCTGAATGGAAGAATAGGTCACTCATGGAGATGGTCAGGTGTATCGTCAAGAATAAGGCTTTACCACATAGTTTCTGGCTTGAGGCTGTCATGTGTGCAACATATGTACTTAACACGTTTCCCACTAAAGCACTGCAATCTATCACTCCACATGAGGCTTGACATGGTTGCAAGCCATCTCTTGCTCCTCTGCATGTTTTTGGTTGTTTGGCATATGCATTATTAGTGTCTGAACAACATCACAAAAAATTGTATGATAAAGTAGTAAAATGGATTTTTGTTGGTTACAATTCTGAAAGCAAATGCTATCGTTTGTATCATCCATAGACTAAATGCATTCTGGTTAGCCATGATGATGGTTTTGTGGAAGATGTTATTGAGACCTTACTTTCATGTACTAAGGAGACAACTATTATCTCCAAAGACATGTATGATACTTTGTTGCCTCTCCTTATAGGTGGACAGTCTAGTGTTGGTCCTAATGAAGCAACTTTTTGGCCTTTACGAGTTTCAAGTGATGATGCAGATCATTCCATTTTTGATGCAGATTTACATGATGCACTTGTTGATGAGAGAACTAATATTGAGCAGGCAAAGACTATGCCAAAATGGCTTGTGTAGACTTTGCGGGACAGCAAATTAGATACACCTTTGTTATATCGTACTTGATCATGCTTTCATAGTGCCTCTTTTGCATCAGCTTGCTATGCTATGGTTGCGTCTAGTCTCTCTGATGAGAATGAGTCTGTTTCATTTGAAGAAGCACAAAATTCAAGAAATTGGATGGCTACTATGCAATCTGAATATGATGCGATAATGGAGAATGGTACCTGGTCTTTATGTGACTTGCCCCCTGGCACGAAGGCCATTGGCACAAAGTGGGTATACAAGTTGAAGTGTAAACCTGATGAAACAGTTGACATGTATAAGGCTAGGCTTGTTGCAAAGGGTTATGCGTAGGAAAGAGGCATTGATTTTGATGAAACCTTTGCTCCTACTTGCTGAATGACTACTGTTCATAGCATCTATGCACTTGAACCTCATCATGGTTGGAATAGACATCAATTGGAAATTAAAACAGCATTTCTCGGTGGTGACCTGCATGAAGAAGTGTATGTTTTTTAGCCCCCTAGCTCTGTACAGAAAGGGCATGAAAACCATGTGCGGGTAAACGAAGGTATTATATGGTTTAAAGCAAGCACCAGGTGCTTGCTATGAAAAGGATACAGGCCTATCTGATTGCACATGGTTTTGAGAACACTCCAACTGAAAGCACCTTATATGTTAAGTGTGCTAATGATGTGCTTCTGATCATTGTGGTATATGTTGATGACATGCTACTAACTTGTCCTCATGACATGCATATTGCTAAATTTAAGGGTGATTTGCATTCCTCATTTGAGATGTCTGATTTGGGCATTTGCATCACTATTTGGGCACTTAGTTTATGCAAGTTGATGGTGGAATGGCTTTGTGTCAAACAAAATATATTGACACATTATTGGAGCATTTTGGCCTTGAACATTGTAAGCCTATTGCCACTCCTATGGAAACAGGTTTACGATTGAGTCTTCATGATGCTGGAGATGCATTTGATGTTGTTCTCTATCAGCAGGCTCTTGGATGCTCGATTTACTTATGAATTACTTTGCCAGATATTCAGTTTGTTGTCTCATAGATGAGCAGGCTTATGCATTGCCTAGGTGTCAAGCATTGGTAGGTGGTTAACTGCATCTCTCACTACTTGAGTGGTACCCGACTACTTGGATTGTTTTATCCCAAGGGGGGATCACTACCACCATTTGCATGCTTCTTCTGGCAGTGATTGGGCTGGTTGCTATGAGACTCATGTGTCCACGAGTGGTTTTTCTTCATGCTTGGTAGCCCATGTATATCTTGGTTGAGCAAGAAGAAGCCTATTGTGGCCACTACTAGTTGTGAGGCTGTGTGTAGGGCACCTTTCACAGTGACTCTTGATTGTGTGTTGCTCAGATGCCTTATGGTTGATTTGGGTGTTGGTCAGTCTTGTGCCACCACCATCTTCACTAACACTCAGAGTGTATTGGCAGTTGTGAGGAACCCTGCATTCCATGTGCCCAGTAAGCACATTGAGGTGCATTAACATTATGTTAGGGAGAGGTTCTCTACAAGGGAGATAAGCTTGGCATATGTGCCCATGCATGAGAACATTGTAGACCTTTTCACGAAGGCTCTACCTAGGGAGAAGTTTGAAGCTTTCCGCAAAGATTTGAGCTTACTTCCTTTTGTGGATTGATTCCACATAGCTTGGCACTTCCTTATACATGAGTGCTTCCATTCTAAGTGAACAAGTTGAGTAGTTACCTTGATCCAATTTTTTAATGGATGAGTGAAATCAATCTCCCATGTTGACTTGATGTTGCTCTGATACCACTGTGAGGAGATAGTAGGATAAACTCTAGACATGAGGTGATCTTGTAATAATCTTGCTCTACATTTGCCAATGTGACTTCATGGCACCTTAGTGGACACCGTTCGTTTCCTAATTATGCATTTAGACCCACTATTTACCTTGAAGCATCATTGCTAAATGTTTGTGCCAAAACAGATAACTTGCACATAGATTCACTATGAAAAACTTGCTATTTTTGGACTTGAACATCTTATACAAATGCTCAGTTCTCCCTCTGATAACAATTGATGGAAGAAATTTTAGAAATATAATTTAAGATCTTAGCTAACTATTCCAAGTTATTTCATTAATCTAGAGTGAGTATACATTGACGAATGAGTTTAAGAATTTGCGGCTGTAATCTTGACGTTTTAGGAGGAAGACAATGTGCAGACATAGGTAACTTGTATGATTCACAATGCAAGATCTAGTGAACCAAATGTAATGAAACATTTTAAATAGCAACTACATTCGTCACTCTAGCTATCCCAAGTTAAAGCAAATCAGAGATCATGTATAGATAGAGAAATTTATCAATCAAAATCACTAAAATGGAGAGGTGGCACCAGAGAACAGTAGGCAGAGATTATCATGAACTAATGACTCAACTTGTATGGGCTAATGAATGTATGATAGAAAGGAGATGTAATGGACTTACACATACATATGTGATCTTATTGTATGCTCACCCTTGAGGCTCAATGGCTCTCTCTTGTTTGTGATATCCCATAATTAACAATCACATCTATTTTTTGATTTTCCCTCACCTAAAAGTGTTCGTACAATTTAGGTGTTGATTTGATTCCAACCATCAAATATTCGTGGTTCTTGGCTCCTAACATCAGGAGATTCCGTCAGATCATTTCCATTTACTTTTATCCATTGAGGTAAAGTCCATGACATTTACAAGAGGTATTCATATGCACTTCATACTTGATCCAAATGAATATGTGAGAAGTCCTCATCATTTGGTCAAGCATGCATCTAGGCTTGCCAAATGTACCAACAACTCCCCCTCAAGCCTAAGATGCTTGAGTCTTCAATCCTTTGGTATCTCCTGCAATCCAATCATAGATTCAAACCTATTTAGTTTGCTTCCATCCAATAATTTGGTCATCATTTCTGTACATTGCATATGAGTAGATACAAAGGAGAGTTATATCTCCTTACTCACAATCTTTTCCCTAAACAAAATGATAGTGGACTTCTATATGCTTGTCCCTTGCATGAAAGATAGGATTAGCAACTAGATGAAGTTAACTCATATTTTCTCCAAATATCTATGGAGTGCCAATAATCAACCCTTAATCTCTCTATAGGATCTTGATCCACATAGCTTCTTGTGCTGCATTTTCTAATACTCTGTATTCAGCCTTAGTTGAGGAAAGAGAAACATTAGGTTGCTTCTTTGAAGGCCAATATATGATCTTTGGAACCTACCCAATCTACATCAGTGACTAGTTTACATTCCAATCAGATTTGTAGGGGTAATATAAGCGTTCATTTATTGTTTCTTTCAAATTCTTCAATATGGTCTTTGCTAAATCCATGTGAGGTTTCCTTGGGTTGTGCATGAATTGACTAAGTACACTTACTCCATTCAAAATATAAACCCTAGTTCGAGTACCATAGTTTGAACTTCCAACTAGGCTTTGATAGCTTGTGATGTCTTCAATAAGTCCTCCTTCCTAAGAACTCAATTTATGATTGACCTCCATGGGAGTACGTACAACTTTAGCTTCTTGCATTTTGAATTTTGAAACCATATCCTTTATATACTTCCTTTTTGTAAGGAACATCCCTTGATCTACGTAGCCTACTTCAAATCCAAGGATGTAAGTGAGCAATCAAAGATCACTTATCTTATATTCTTCCTTCATTTGGGCTTTGATTCATCTAATCGCATTAGGGTCATGACCTATATAATCATATATTTATAAAATTTAGGAAAGAAAGTTCAATATATAATCAAACTTACTATGTATAATTGAATACATAAGAAATTATGGTTTTTTAATTAAATTATACATATAATGAAATATTTAAAAGCTGTGATATTTTTTTTAATATACAAAATTATGGTTTTAGAATTAAATGTCCTAACATGTCCACATGGTATTAGATGGCATCTTTGGATCTTGAGGAGAGAATGGCATGTCCTTGCACTCAGTGCAAGTATCAATTTTTTAGAAACAATGGACTTGTTTTGCACATGTTAGAGAATATGGATTCTTTGTTAAAAATTGACTACAAAACCTACACTACCATTCGCATGGTCCCCTTGGTGGGTAGGTGGACCTAAATGAATTTGCAATGTCTACCTCTCATGGATAGAAGAGAACGAAGAGGAAGGTAGAAGTACAAGGTACTTCTAGCATTATAGAGAATGAACACATGGAAGAAATGCTCGAGATGTTTTATGAGATGGACGAAGATGACCATGGTGGAGAAGATGTGATGGGTTCCATAGACACGATAGAATTTCCACTATCCGAAGCTAACAAAGAGTACCAAAACATACGAAGACTAGCCCGTTTACCATTGTACACTAGGGCAAATATATCTGTACTAGGTGCATTGCTTAGGTTGCTCAATATTCAATCCATTTTTGGATGATTAGATAGAAGTGTCTCTGAATTGTTCAGGTAAGCTCTGACTTCCAATGTTGTATCAAAATAAGTTTAGTTACTTATATCATTCTAATTTCTTATCGCTTTCTTAAAGATTAAGTTTTTCCAAATGGTAATGACATGCATCTAGCATGTGTAGATGAAGAAAACTTTTACAATGTATTGGAATGGACTACACCAAGATTCATGCTTGTTGGAATGATTGCATTCTCTTTTGGAACAAGTATGAGAATCTCCACATATGTCCAAAGTGTGGAGCGAACACGTTTAGAGAAGACCTTGTGGGCAAAGCATTCCCCATAAAGGTTCTTTTTCACTTTCCTATCATTCCAAGAATTAAGAGCATGTTTAGATGCAAATCCATAGCTCAATTAAGGTCATGGCATGTAAAGAGCAGATCTATAGATGGTCTAATGCGAGTGCCCACTAACTATGATGCTTGGAAACACATAGATAGTAAGTGGCCATAGTTTGCTAGTGAGCCTCAAAACTGTCGTCTAGGCCTAGCTATGGATTGAGTAAATGCATTTGGTTTACACAACTCTTCATGGAGCACATGGTCTGTATGTTTGGTGGACTATAATATCCACCATGTATTGCCATAAAATGGGCCATTTATTATCTCTCATTGTGCCAGGTAAGTATAAGGTAAAAAATTATGGATGTATACCTTGCATCCACTTGTGGAAAATTGTGGAATCTTTGGGATGGAATTATTGTGCATGACATGCCTCTACCTATAAGAAGATGGGATGTGCAAGTTCAAGTTATACTTATATGGATGATGCATGACTAGTCTGATTATGCTGAATGTTTAGGTTTATCAATTTTTGGTTACCATGCTTGTCTCCTATGTAGATTAGGACTCAAAGCATGCTACTCCAAAGCATTTTGAATAATTATCTATGAAGGATATCATAGATATTTTCCTGATGGACATGTTTTATTGAAGAGAAAATTGGCAGATAATTGGCGAAAAATTGGCGGATAATGAAAGAAAGCGATTGGAAGCAAAGGTGGGATGCAGAAACACCAGTCGTGGGCATGAAATGGCTATCGATCTTTCAGCAACTCCCTTATTGGAGTGAGTTATTGATCAATCATTTGGTAGATTGGATGCATATTTTCAAGAGTTTGGGAGATACTCTCTGGAAGGCTTTGATCAGAAAGAAGGAAAGCAAAGCACAAAGGGAGGACTTGGTAGAGCGAGGTCATATGCAAAAGTTGTGGGCTTATTACTAGGCCCAGCAAAACTATATCACTACCAAGAGCTCGTTGGGTGTTTTGTAAGATTCAGGAGCAACAAAGCTATGTACAGATGAAAGACATACATTTGTACTTCCCGAACAATGTGACTAGGTTATCTTTATGCCAGATTCAAAAGAAAGAGAGTGGTTATTTGTTTTAAAGTCTCCCCACATAGTAGAAAAATTTGTGAGAACATAGTTGTTGAGAAAATTCCATCCATAGTTGACTTTGAGATTCATTTGGTAGTGGAGGAGGAAGAGATGAGTGTTTGAGATAAAGAGGTCTTTGAAGAAGATGCCATACACGATGAAATAACAAAGAATATGTTGTATGAGGATGATGCTCAAGAAGGATCTAGAATACCAAGAGATCTAGAAGTCACCAATGTAGAGATAGATATCCTATGTGCAATAGATCTTCAAGAAGATGCTCGAATAGAGGATTTCTAAAGCAAACACGTGTATGTAGTAGTTTGTGTTTATTCCATTTGCTATATTGCTTTTGTACATTACTATTTTTCCATATTATCATTATTATCATATGCTAATTATTTTAGTTTTTTGTTGCAAAGCACGATGGGAGATAGTCCTCCCATCACTCTGCATTCCATGATAGAGAAGAGTTCTTAGAGTTTATATCTCAAGCACCTCCCGTTTATATTGCCGCTACATCAGAGTACTGGATCACTCGTGGTAGCACTCCCCCCCCCTCACTCCTGCCGGCCTCACTCCTGTGAGCGTCACTCTCACCGGAGTCATGACGATTGCCTTCTTAACCATCTCCTAGTGACTTCAGTAGTCAACATATGCATTTGACACATGAATGTGATACAAGTGCTGGCCTATCTCATCGATGGAGGTCACACTCTAGAGGATGAGATTCAAGAAGTCAATCTATAGGTGGCTCTCGAGGAGGTGGATGTTGTAGAGGAAGTGTGATAGATGTTGTGTCTACCACTTCTACTCGTGGAGAGAGTACCTTAGATGTAGGTACACCACATGGTACACCATATACACCTTGGGGTGCTCATGACCATGACGACTCCGAGGTGTATGATATACGTGATGGAGCTCCAATGATTGATTTGGCTAGAAAGTCAATGCTGCAATGCATATGCCAGCTTTGCTCCATATAGTTTGGACAATCTGTAATCATGAAATGGAGTGAACAAGATAAAGATCGCAAAAATTATATCACAGAGTCGATCTATCAAGAGTACTGACCAACACCTGGGTATCCTATTACCAGCTCATAGTGGATTTAGCACACTTCATGTGAGGTGATGTCCCATCAATGAATAGAGGCTCTTGATGCTTTCAGGATACAAGGGTTGTATGGTTAGACACTGAGGAGTGGGATATGATTCATGATGAGCAACAATAAACCCCTAATCGATATCATAAGTAGCGAGATGTGGTGGCCACACATCTACATATGGTTGGACCATCACATTTGGGTAGCGGCATAAACGATGCTTTATGTCAAGAGTTTGTAAGTATCATTTGATTATTAAATTTGCTTGTGTTAAGCACATCATGTATGTTCATCTAACATTTTGCATATTTTTTATAGGAGTTGGGAGTGGGTCATCCTCCAACACAAATCGAGGATGGTTTTGATTATCATCATGGATTGGTTGCACCATTGGAGAAATTCGAGGGATGCAATGCAGTCATTCCATGGGAGCATCTACAATGATGTGATCTTATAAACTTGGTTTGGTGTTTCTAGTTGTTATTTATAAATATCATGTCAATTTTTCTCATTTCAGGAATGTGCTTTGGTGCAGGACTGCACATATAGATTTTTTGAACCCTCTAGGCATGTCTATGGAAGTGGTGTGCCACAATTCTATACTTGGCTCATACATGGCAGTGGTGCACCATAATTTTGTATTTGGTTGCCATATGCTAGTCCTTTTCCACATTTTGTATTTGGCTCATATATGGTAGTGGTTTGCCACACTTTTGCACATGGTTCATTTATGGAATATCTATCTGTAGAGGAGGTACTGGGGTATCTACTTTTAGAAAGCTTTCCAGTACTTCAACTACTCAAGGGGGGTTCTCTTTAGGGAAGTATACCCTTTAACAATTCTGTGAGCAGGCAAATGTCAATGATTGCACAGAGTTGTGAGTACTCAAGAAAATATTAATGACAACATGACCATAAAGGAAGACCATCCACTCCTTAGTTCGAATTAGTTGATTACAAGATAGGTCAAAGTGATGCTCAAAAGTTCATGCTCAGGGCTAACATGCCACTCCAGAACTAAACAACATCAATACAAAGGATTCTTCGGATCAGCACAATGGACCAATTATATGTCGATCAGCATAATGGACCAATTATATGCAGATCAGCACTCATCAATACAAATGGTGGAAATTTCTCTAAGGAACAGAGCATAAAAATAACAGTGACTCACACAGAAAGACAACCAAGCCACTCTCTTCACACTATAGTGCTATTAGCCCTCTACTAGGAAACCCACGCTCTGTATTCACACCACAGAGTGACTTCCTACAGTAGGCTTGAATCCACAAAGTGCCAAGAGAGGACCTCTATATGCACATATGCAAATGTGTCTCTTGAATTGTATATGTCCCAAATGAACATAAATCCATTGCTTTTATAGGCTCCAATAGGCCAAGAGGGCCTTGCCGATTCCTCACGTCCACTGATCATGCGCCAGTTGATTACCCAAGATTGGAGGGGTAGGTCAATTAGTCCACTTGATATGAATTGGATCCTCAAAAAGAGGCAGTTGTCATGAATGGTAGGCCGCAACAGACCTTTTCTCCATTTCTACTTTTATCATTTACCCCTTAATGCAAATTGAGATCCTCATTTTATGCCTCCGTGATAATTAATATCTTTGCCAAATTATAAACACCATCTCCAAGAATCATAGATATAGCCACAACAAACCTTCTAGCCATAAAGTCCTTTAAAATCACTGCTGCCAAGCCTATCTGGATACTACTCTCCTGCCTTGGAAGTGATGTATGGCCACAAAATTCCCCACGAGAGAGTTGCTCCAAACATAACAGAGTAATTACTATGTGAGGGCAAGTCATACCCACCCCAACATGTGTAGCACCGAAATCAAAATAGAACATGTTTGCATAGGCCTGCCATCCTAAGGTTGGGAACTTGTCAAATCCATAATTATCATTAGTTCCGCTGAAGAACTTCTTGAAGAAACTCCATAAAAAACTTAATGTGAAGTACTTTCCAAGGCATTTGACATGTTCCCTTGCCACATCTGTGCCCTCAGGATTATGAACTGTTGATCAACATGGCTGCTGCGGTGAAGAGAGAATGCGAGGGAGAGAGAAAGAGGCGGGGAGAGAGAGAGAGAGAGAGAGAGAGAGAGAGAGAGAGAGAGAGAGAGAGAGAGAGAGAGAGAGAGAGAGAGAGAGAGAGAGAGGGGAGATGGAGGTTGCCGCGGGGCGGGGAGGTGGTGCGAGGGGGCTGAGGGGAGGTGTGGGGGGTTGAGGGGCGGGGGTGGTGCGGGGGAGCTGAGGGGCGGGGAGGTGGGGTCAATGGGGGGAGGTGGGGGGTCAACGGGGGGAGGTGGGGGAGAGAGAGAGAGAGAGAGAGAGAGAGAGAGAGAGAGAGAGAGAGAGAGAGAGAGAGAGAGAGAGAGAGAGAGAGAGAGAGAGAGAGAGAGAGAGAGAGAGAGAGAGAGAGAGAGAGAGAGGGAGATGGGGGTGGCCGCGGGGGGCTGAGGGGCAGGGAGGTGGTGCGGGGGGGCTGAGGGGAGGTGTGGGGGGCTAAGGGGCGGGGGTGGTGCAGGGGGGCTGAGGGGCGGGGAGGTGGGGTCAATGGGGGGAGGCGGGGGGTCAACGGGGGGAGGCGGGGAAGAGAGAGAGAGAGAGAGAGAGAGAGAGAGAGAGAGAGAGAGAGAGAGAGAGAGAGAGAGAGAGAGAGAGAGAGAGAGAGAGAGAGAGAGAGAGAGAGAGAGAGAGAGAGAGAGAGAGAGAGAGAGAGAGAGAGAGAGGAGGAAATGGGGGTGGCCGCGGGGGGCTGAGGTGTGGGGAGGGGAGGTGCGGGGGGGCTGAGGGGAGGGGGTGGTGCGGGGGAGCTGAGGGGCGGGGAGGTGGTGCGGGGGGGCTGAGGGGAGGTGTGGGGGGCTCAGGGGCGGGGGTGGTGTCGGGGGGCTGAGGGGCGGGGAGGTGGGGTCAATGGGGGGAGGCGGGGGGTCAACGGGGGGGAGGCGGGGGAGAGAGAGAGAGAGAGAGAGAGAGAGAGAGAGAGAGAGAGAGAGAGAGAGAGAGAGAGAGAGAGAGAGAGAGAGAGAGAGAGAGAGAGAGAGAGGGAGATGGGGGTTGCCACGGGGGGCTGAGGGGTGGGGAGGTGGTGCGGGGGGGCTGAGAGGAGGTGTGGGGGGCTAAGGGGCGGGGGTGGTGCAGGGGGGCTGAGGGGCAGGGAGGTGGGGTCAATGGGGGGAGGCGGGGGATCAACAAGGGGAGGCGGGGAAGAGAGAGAGAGAGAGAGAGAGAGAGAGAGAGAGAGAGAGAGAGAGAGAGAGAGAGAGAGAGAGAGAGAGAGAGAGAGAGAGAGAGAGAGAGAGAGAGAGAGAGAGAGAGAGAGAGAGAGAGAGAGAGAGAGAGAGAGAGAGTGAGAGAGAGAGGGGGAGATGGGGGTGGCCGCGGGGGGCTGAGGGGAGGGGTTGGTGTGGGGGAGTTGAGGGGTGGGGAGGTGGTGTGGGGGGGTTGAGGGGAGGTGTGGGGGGCTGAGGGGCGGGGTTGGTGTGGGGGGGCTGAGGGGTGGGGAGGTGGGGTCAATGGGGGGAGGCCGAGGTCAACGGGGGGAGGCGGGAAAGAGAGAGAGAGAGAGAGAGAGAGAGAGAGAGAGAGAGAGAGAGAGAGAGAGAGAGAGAGGGAGATGGGGGTGCCTGCGGGGGGCTGAGGGGCGGGGAGGGGAGGTGCGGGGGGGCTGAGGGGAGGGGGTGGTGCGGGGGAGTTGAGGGGCAGGCAGGTGGGGTCAATGGGGGAAGGCGAGGGTCAACGGGGGGAGGTGAGGAAGAGAGAGAGAGAGAGAGAGAGAGAGAGAGAGAGAGAGAGAGAGAGAGAGAGAGAGAGAGAGAGAGAGAGAGAGAGAGGGGAGAGAGGGAGAGAGGGAGAGAGGGAGAGAGAGAGAGAGAGAGAGAGAGAGAGAGAGAGAGAGAGAGAGAGAGAGAGAGAGAGAGAGAGAGAGAGAGAGAGAGAGAGAGAGAGAGAGAGAGAGAGAGAGAGAGAGAGAGAGAGAGAGAGAGAGAGAGAGAAGGGGGGGCTAAGGGGGAACGCGAGGGGCTGAGGGGGCGGGGAGGTGCGGCCTGAGGGTTGGGGAGGTGCGGGATCCAAGGCGGTGAGGGTTGGGGTCAAAGGGGAAGGCGGGGGTAGAGAGAAAGAGGGGAGAGAGAGAGGGACACAACAGACCTCCACATCAAGTCGTTGCACAGCCCCGGTGCAGCCTGCTTATTGAAAAATGAAATAGTCTGCAAATATTGAATGAAAATGAGGTTTGTATAGTGGTTAGAGTCCTTTCAATTGAACTATTCATTAATTCTGGTACTTCTTGACCCTAGAGATGTTGACCAGGGGAATCCTTTTACCCTGCAAATCCTCGAGATGTACTGCGCCATGTGGTAATACCTTGATCACCCTATATGGTCCTATCCATTTGGGTGCCAATTTAGTTGAAATTGCTGGAACTTGATGCACTTAAACCATGGATCCTTCCTGAACTTCATTGGACCTCAGATACGTGTCATGTAGTCTCTTGCGTTCTTCTTGTATTTCCTGAAGTTTTTGCATTGCCCCTTCTCTGTATTCTTCTAATGCCACCAATCTCTAAATGGGAGGTTCAATTGCAATGGTTTTGGTTCCCATTTCCTTTCTGATAATGAACTCAAATGGGGCCAATGCCTCTTTTCCATATACTAAGCGGAATGGAGTCTCACCTGTGGCTCCCCTTCTTGTAGTTCTGAAAGCCCAAACTGCCCTGATCAATGCTTGTGGCCAGAAGCTTTGATGATCGAAGGATAATTTGTGAAGCAATCCAATCAAAATCTTATTGGAGCTCTCTGCTTGGCCATTTGCCCTTGTGTAGTAGGCACATGACTTTTTATGAAAAACATTGTACCTATCAAATATAAATTGGAGCAGCTGATTTACAAAATGTGTACCCCTATCACTAGTGATTTCTAGTGGGCAACCAAATCTTGAGAAATACGTTTATACATGAACTTAGCTACTATTATCGCCGTGGAGTCCACAGTAGCTTTAGCCTCTATCCATTTGGTTGCATAACATGTGGCAATCAAAATATACTTCTTACCCCCAGGTTGACCAGTTGGACTAATTGCTCCTATGAAATCAAGACCCCATCGTTCAAATGGGAGCCATCGGGTAGATATGACTAATGGTTGGAAATTCAATCTGGTTGGCGTAGGAGCACATCTCTGGCAAATGTGGCATTCTTTGGCAAACTTGATCGCATCCTTGTAAATATGAGGCCACCATAGTCCTTTGTGGATGATCCTGTGAGCCAATTCTTCCCCCTTTAGATGTCCTTCACTGTGTGCGGCCTCTAGCAAAAGATTAACCTCTTCTGGATAGACACACTTCCTCAAGATATCATCCTGACAGTATTTATATAAATTCCCATTTATAAGTGAATATGCCTTGGCTTTCAGGAGCAATCTTCTCTTTTCTATATGTGTGAAGTGTTCTGGGAATTTTCTAGTAGTGAGAAAATGGAGAATTCCATCATACCAATCAGTTCAAATTGCTACTAGGAAGAGATTGCTATCCACCAGTTCATCATTAATACCTGTTGCTTTTTTGCTCATTGTAGTCCTCGACACTTGATCTGCCATGTAGTGCTCTTTTCTTGGCTTAATATGGATATCAAAATTAAATTCTTGGAACAAGAGTAACCATCTCCAAAACCTTCCAGCTACTCTAGGCTTGTTTATCAAGTACTTCAAGGGCTGATGGTCAGATATAACTATAAAATGTACACCAAGAAGATAATGCCGAAACTTTTGAAGAGCAAAAACAATAGCCAACCCTTCCCTTTCTGTTGTACTGTAATTCCTTTCTGCTTGGTTGAGTAGTCTACTGGCATAGGAGATAGGTCTGTCAACCTTGTGTGATGATGGCTGAGCTAGAACTGCACCAACAGCATGAAGACTAGCATCTATGTGCACATGAAATTCCAATGACCAGTTAGGAACACTTAAAAGTGGAGCAGTACATAGCCTCAATTTTAGTTCACAAAATGCTTTCTCAGCTTTAGCACTCCATGAGAAAGGGACCTTTTTACTAGTAAGCCTTGACAAAGGCTTAGCTATTTCTGAATACATCCAAATGAATCTTCTGTAATATCCTGCATGGCCCAAGAAACTTTGCACTTCCTTTGGGCTTTGTGGAATTGGCATAGAAAGAATAGCAGTAAACTTTGGAGGGTCAACGGTTATCCCTTCAGCACATACTATGTGACCAAGAAGAGTACCCTTGGTGACCAAAAAGTGACATTTATCAGGATTCAATTTCAAACCTGTTTTGAGACATTGCTGAAAAATTTCTTTTAAATTTTCCAAATGATCATGGAAATATTGGACTGCTGCTCTTCTATATGTACCTGAAAATACTGAAGAGTCATCCATGAAAATGTGGAGGAAGGTTGTTAACCACTTGCCCAATATCAGATACATTGTTTTATTAAATGAAGCTGGTGCATTCTTCAAACCAAAAGCCATGCGGGTATAGACATAAGTGCCCCAGAGAGTAACAAAGGTTGTTTTGTCCCTATCATCAGGATGGATCACTATCTGATTGTAGCCACTAAAACCATCCAAGAAGCTATACAAAGTGTGACTAGCCACTTCCTCAAGTACTTGCTTTGTGAAGGGCTAAGGAAATCCATCTTGAACAGTCACTTTATTCAAAGCACGAAAATCAACACAGACTCTTATTTTTCCACTTATTTTCTTGGGCATAATAACCATAGAAGAAAGCCATCGAGAATGTTCTACTGGAACAATTATACCTGCTTCTTCTAGTTTTGTAATTTCTTCTTTTACTACCTCTCCATACTTCGGATTCAGTCGATATGGCCTACTTCTTACGGGCGCGGCTCCCTCAACTAATGGTATCCGATGTAACCCAAGCTCTTCTGGTAGCCCTGTTAGATCTTTGTAGGACCATGCGAAGACACTTTTGTAAGCAAAAAGCAAAGAAGTTACCTTCTGTAGTAAAGGAGGATAATGCCACAACCAAGAGGCCAAGTGGACTACTTGAGGGTTCTCTTCATCCCCTAGATTTACTTCTTGAGCCAATGTTTCAGGACTAGTCTTGTTTGAGAAATCATCTCCACTATATGCAGGAGTGGACTTTAGTTTATATTCTACAACATGTTCTTCTGTCCATCCTTGAGGTATATCTGGAAAAGGAAGATCTTCTCTGCACTTGGGTTCATAACTTTCCATCCCAGACATTTCTATATTTGTGGCCTCTTCAAAGCTCATTTTTTCCTGCAAACTCTTAATCTCCAACACCTTGTGATCTTCATGGGCTTTTCCTGTAATTACCTTATCTGCAACTTCTTCCTCTATTTCATTGATTTCCACCGTGCAACACTTTGCACCTTCCATCATCCAATTTAACAATGTATCTTCTTCTTGGGGTAGAGAGGGCATTACCTGAGTGTCCACATTATATCCAATAGCTTTCCCTGAGTCCAATCCCTCTTCCAAGTGTAGTTGCAATTGGCTATTGGTGCTAGTTGAAATCCATAGTTTGTTTTTCCCCCAATCTTGCAAAGCTTTTGCTTGCCTCAGCCAAGGTCTCCCTAGGAGTAAAGGGTAAGAAGTCTCTTGTGGAAGCGCAATAACAACAAAATCTAGAACAAAGTGGCAACCCTGTACTATCATCAGTACCTTTTCAATAATGCCAAGAGGCGCAACCCGATGTTGATCTGCTAGTGTAACTATGAATGGTGCCATCTTGGTAGGGTTCAAATTCAGTTTCTTCATGGTGAAATATGGCATCAAATTGATACCAGAGCCTCCATCTATGATTACACCTGTGAGAGCTTCATCCTTTATACAAACAGATAATCTTGAGCTTTGGTAGTCTGCCAAGGATGCAGGGGGAAAACCAACCATGAAACCATCTATACTAGGTGATTGGACCAAGTGAGCAGAGTCTATAATCTTCAATAATTCACTTCTTATTTTTGAATCCATCCTTATAAGTTCGTATAGACTAACCTTATGATGAATACCTTTCAAGATCTGTTCAATGTTTACCTCATGAGTGTCTTCTTGCAGAGTTGTTGGTTGGTCCCTCAGAGAAGTAGCCATCCTTTCATAGGCTCCTTCAATTTCTGCTTGGCCCTTCCACCCAGACCTCTTTTCCTCCTCATTATCTTGGAATGCTTGTTGTTCCTCTCTATGGGTTGCTACTACTTGCCTAGCTCTAGTCACCATGGGCATTGCAGAGGATGAAACGGCATAAGACTGAGTGGTCATACCTTCTTCTTGTGGAGAGACTGCAATCATGTGGATTGGAGCAGGACGGCTTCTAGGGCAGTCTTTGGTATAATGATCCATGGCCTCTGGACAATGTTGACAAGGAGGTGCATCTTCTGGAAGGGAACACCTATTTTTCATGTGGCCATACTCACCACAACGATAGCACATCAAAGGTCTATTATATCTAGTCTTCACAGGCCGATTCTCCTCTCTATTAGGTGTATTTGAAGTACTAGCATAATATGCATCCAAAGTTTGAGGGTTACCTCTTTGTTGTGTACCCTTGAGGTGGTAGCAATCTCTAGCTTCATGACCATCCTTTCCACAAAATTGACAGCTTACCTTGTTTGGGCAATTAGCATTGGAATGTCCATTGTTGTTATAGATTGTACACCAAATCTGCCTTCTTATATCCTGAGTTGTCGGCAAATATTCTAGCTCACGATGAAGTTGGGCTACTTCGTCATCAGTGCGACGCAGTGGTGGCAAGATCTTCTCTTCTTGTTGATTTTGTTGCATTTTCAATGCCTCCAGTTCCTTCCTCAGTTGCCCAATAGGATCCAATTCTGCAGCATAATTCGATTGTGTATCCCCTTCAAAATGTTGCCTAGCTTCTTCAATGCGTGATGCTGCTGCAACAAAATCATTGAGGGTTTCATCCAATCTAAGAGACTCACGTAACTTCTGCTGAGATGACCTGGGCAGAGCTTTTTCTATCCATTTTTTAACCAAGAAGTCACCTGGAGCATGCGGCAGGCGTGCTACAAGTGCTTTTGTTCTAGTGTGAAGTTCATGAAAGGATTCACCTGATCTTAGCTTTAGATTCTCTAGCTGATCTAGAGCTCTTTCCGAGGAATCACTAAGTCGAAATGTCTTTGAGAATGCCACCTTCAGAGCCTCCCATGTAGCGAAATGGCCATCTGCATATTGACTATACCATTTGTCTGCAAGACCCTCCAATGTGGATGGGAAGAATGCCAGCATTGCATCCTCTCTATTCTGCAGACCTCGTCCACGGCATAAGGAGATGAATCTCCTCACATGATCATCAGCATCCTCATAAGCTTGTCCCTTGAAGGTAGGGGATTTGATGTTTAGTCTGTAGAGTAAATGAGAGAGATCCTCCATTTGTACTGGTGTTTCTTCTGACGTATCCGAGGAGAAGTCTAAGGTTCTCCTATGCTTCTCTTTTGACAATGGTGTCGCACCCAAATCAATAGATACGTTCAAGGAGGGTAGAGGGGAGGTAGGCTCACTAGTTAAAGTTATAGTTAACTTGTTAAGGCTCCTCCGTACACGAAGAGGCTCCTTATCTACTCACGTATGGGTCATGTACCTACTTGCAAACATCCTCAGGGCCTCTCACAGAAATGCAAAGGTCCCACCGTGCATGCCAAACTGTAGAGGAGGTACAAGGGTATCTACTTTTAGCAAGCACTCCAGTACTTCAACTACTCAAGGGGGGTTCTCTTTAGGGAAGCATACCCTTTAACAATTCTGTGAGCAGGCAGATGTCAATGATTGGACAGAGTTGTGAGTACTCAAGAAAATATCAATGACAACATGACCATAAAGGAAGACCATCCACTCCTTAGTTTGAATTAGGTGATTACAAGATAGGTCAAAGTGATGCTCAAAAGTTCATGCTCAGGGCTAACATGCCACTCCAGAACTAAACAACATCAATACAAAGGATTCTTCCAATCAGCACAATGGACCAATTATATGTGGATCAGCACAATGGACCAATTATATGCAGATCAGCATTAATCAATACAAATGGTGGAAATTGCTCTAAGGAATAGAGCATAAAAATAACACTGACTCATACAAAAAGAAAACCAAGCCACTCTCTTCACACTATAGTGCTATTAGCCCTCTACTGGGAAACCCACGCTCTATATTCACACCACAGAGTGACTTCCTACAGTAGGCTTGAAGCCACAAAGTGCCAAGAGAGGACCTTTGTACGCACGTATGCAAATGTGTCTCTTGAATTGTATATGTCCCAAATGAACACAAATCCATTGCTTTTATAGGCTCCAATAGGCCAAGAGGGCCTTGCCGATTCCTCACGTCCACTGATCATGCGCCGGTTGATTACCCAAGATTGGAGGGGTAGGTCAATTAGTCCACTTGATATGAATTGGATCCTCAAAAAGAGGTAGTCTTCACGAATGGTAGGTGGCAACGGACCTTTTCTCCATTTTCACTTTTATCATTTACCCTTAATGAAAATTGAGATCCTCATTTTATGCCACCCGTGACAACTAATATCTTTGCCAAATTATAAACACCATCTCCAAGAATCACAGATATAGCCACAACAACCTTCTAGCCATAGAGTCCTTTAAAATCACTGTTGCGAAGCCTATCTGGATACCAGTCTCCTGCCTTGGAAGAGATGTATGGCCACAAAATTCCCCACGAGAGAGTTGCTCCAAACATAACAGAGTAATTACTATGTGAGGGCAAGTCATACCCACCCCAACATGTATAGCACCAAAATCAAAATAGAACATGTTTTCATAGGCCTGCAATCCTAAGGTTGGAAACTTGTCGAATCCATAACTATCACCAGTTACGCTGAAGTAATTCTTGAAGAAACTCCATAAAAACTTAATTTGAAGTACTTTCCAAGGCATTTGACCTATTCCCTTGCCACATCTGCGCCCTCAGGAGTGTGAACTGTTGATCAACGTGGCTGCTGCGATGAATAGAGAATGAGAGGGAGCGAGAAAAAGGCGGGGGAGAGAGAGACAGAGAGGGGGGGAGATGGGGGTGGCCGCGGGGGTTGAGGGGCGGGGAGGTGGTGCGGGGGGGTGAGGGGCGGGGGTGGTGCGGGGGGGTGAGGGGCGGGGAGGTGGGGTCAATGGGGGGAGGCAGGGGGTCAACGGGGGGAGGCGGGGAAGAGAGGGAGGGAGAGAGAGAGAGAGAGAGAGAGAGAGAGAGAGAGAGAGAGAGAGAGAGAGAGAGAGAGAGAGAGAGAGAGAGAGAGAGAGAGAGAGAGAGAGAGAGAGAGAGAGAGAGAGAGGGAGATGGGGGTGGCCGCAGGGGGCTGAGGGGCGGGGAGGTGGTGCGGGGGGGCTGTGATATGCTGATTGCTGGGAAGTCCTCTTATGATTTGTCAATTCTCAAAAAGAAGTTGGGTCAAACACTTGATATGAAGGATTTGGGGGATACCAAACATATTCTTGGCATGCGCATTACTCGTGATAGGAACAAAAGATGCATATACTTGTCTCAAAGTGAGTACGTATGCCAAGTACTTCACAGGTTCAATATGCAGGGTGGAAAGGCATTGAGTACACCTTTACCCACATATGTGAAATTGATCAAGGATGATTGCCCCAAATCAGATGAGGAAAAGGAATTCATGACCGAAATTCCCTATCAGTCTGCTGTTGGTAGTCTCATGTATATTATGGTAGCTACGAGACTAGACAATGCATTTGTAGTGGGAGTTGTGAGAAGATATATGTCTAATCCTAGCAAGAAACATTGGGAAGTGGTGAAGATGATTTTAAGATATCTGTGTGGCACTAAGGACAAGTGTCTATGCTTAGGTAGAGGGAAAGCATCCATTATTGCTTACACCGATTCTGACTATGCTGGTTGTGTAGACAATCATAAGTCTACATCAAGGTACATTTTTCAATGAGGTGCTATCTCTTGGAGATTTCCTCTTCAAGAATGTAGGACTGTTTCCACCACAGAAGCAGAGTATGTTGCAGCATGTGAGGCATGTAAGGAAGCATTGTGGCTTTCTCGCCTTGCTTGTGATATGGGTTTACCTCAGCATGTACCTGGTTTGCTCAGTGATATTCAGAGTGCCATTGCTTTGGCTAAGAATCTAGTCTATCATGCAAAGACCAAGCACAATGAGGTGAGGTATCACTTCATTCCAGATTTCTTCACCACTGAGTGCATTATTCTTGAGAAGGTTCAGACTCGACATAATGCAGCAGATGCTTTGACTAAACCTCGACCACATGATAGCTTTCGATACTGTGGTCACTTGATGGGGATCACTTGATTCATGATCTTACACAGTCACTTGGATACTTTGTAACATGCCCATGAGGTGGGAGGTATAGTTTGTATACTTACACTCAGTTATTCTTTATCATTCTTTATTTTTCTCCCATAGTTACTTTGGCCATATTGGCCTTTACTGGGGATTCTTACCGTTAGTGTCCACGTGAAAGGCCAAATGGCCACAAGACACTTCTTTGTATATGTTCTTTAATAAAACATATAGTGGCTTGGTCAGTCACAGAGTGTATGTTCTATTGCATTTGCAAGACCTGAGAAGTCTGTCTTTGTGCTCCCTCTGTGCTGTGTGTTTTGTGTATTTTTGCAGGTGCTATGCAGAATACTCTGTGCAGCCTTAGGAACTTTTTGACTCCTTCAGAGTGTATTTCTGGTCAAGATGATCAAGGAACTTTTTGACTCCTTCAGAGTTTTTTCCAACCAACTTGTGTATACACCCATAAATCTAAAGGGCGTCTTATCTGTATATATTGTATATAGAGTAATACACTCTATGTTGTTAACTTTAACTTATCCTTCTTCCATGTGTTCTTTGTGTACGTTCTTGATCCCAAAACTCCAACATATAGACATCTGGAAAGAGGATCAAACCTTTTTTTCTCCTTGTTCATGCATAAACGTGATGGTTGATCTCTTCCCCTTTTTAATGGAAAGCTTTGAACCATTTTGGTGAGCGAGACATTAAATATTTCGTGGCAGCTCGCATTCGCATACATGGCTCTATGGAGAGTTTTTAAGAGACCAAACATATCATCTTGACCACTGCATGCCAAAGCGACTCAAAGTAAGCGCTTGGTGTGGATTTATAGGAATTGGACCTTTTCATTTAAAACCGCATGTTCATCCGTTGGCCGTAAATTCTGTTCATGGATGCCCTTAGAAAGATGATTTGAGTTGAGTTTCTATCTATCACTAATGTGCCCTCTATAGAATTTCAAACTCAAGTACACATCCTGCGAGGTATTGTCTCTCGTGTATGAAATTTATAGCTATCATTTTATCTAATCTCTTTTTTTTATTTTTTGAGAAAATTCTTAATGTGAATTTCCATCTCTAAATGAGCAGCTTTTTACTTAAATTTTCGAGAATGGGATTTTCGTGCCACCAAAAAGTCGTTGAATAAGATTGACATACTTTTTGTGGAATTGTGACTTGAGTCGTTTCACCAGTTTAGAAGTCAAAAGACTTTGCTGTGATTAGATCTTTTGAGGTCGTAATTCCTAAGTTTTTGAAGTCTACAAGATTGCTAAACGTGGATTTTGCTTATTTTTTGTCCTATTCCTTTCTCTTAGATGTAAAAAATATGCCAAAGACTCTCAAGAAGCGTTCCATGAAGATTGAAACTCTTCTTCTGCTATTCTTCAATTGTGAGAAGAGCTGGTATTTGTGTTTGTACCCTATTTTTAATATCTGATTTTAATTTTGACACTTTGGAGTAAATAACTCTTTAATGAGCTCGCCCTACTGAGATGTTCATGTGCAACCCTTTCTCTTCATCCATTCAATACCAGGAAAGCTCCCAAATCCCATAGACAAGGTCCTTCTCGAGGATGGAACTATCCATGTAAACTCAAAACACTCATGAGGCTCCAATGTCTTCAAGTGCGCACCATCTATGAGCCTCTTTTCCTTTATTGATTATTAGCTCTATATCTATTCATTCAGCTTTTGTTTACATTGCTTTGCTTTCAATTATCTTTTGTTTGCATTGCTTTACATTCTATCTTGAATGTGGACAAGAAGGTCTAGGCTTCTAAATGTCTACTGTCGAAAATGTGTCCTACAGACATGATTCAGGCCTGTCGAATGGGTGTTTAAGTGAATTATCCTTTTTTAGTTGAAGTTTATAAATTGACCCAGCAAGGATGTGGGTGACAGCGAGGATGTGGATATGAATAGCAGAAATAAAGGATTGCAATTCATCTTTGCCGAGAGGTTAATAATTCAGCCCCATAGTGCTAAACACACGGTTATTTATGGATTAGTATGCATATGGACTTTCCGTAGACTGGACGGTTGTTGACCTTCTGCTACGTATGCATAAATATTACAGTGATCTAAACATTGAAATTATCTGTTCATTCGATTATCTTGCACAACCATGATACATCTCTGGAGATAGATCAGCCTTAATCAACTTCTTGAGAACTGGAATAAAAGCACACTTGTAAGGACAGATTTATAGAGATATTTGCTTTTATATGCTCGCTGTCAAACTATCTACGAGAGCTACAACCATCTATATTAGAAGCACTTATACAGGAAAAAAATCTATATACTATGGTGCCGAACATTGCACTTCAGTATCTGCTCATGCAATTTTGTGGCACATAACGTGATCCATACCTTCAGACACAATTGTTTGATGCCCTTCATCGAGATACAGATCAGATATAATCGCGAGCGCGAAGAGGTTTACCAATGTATTGGTTTTAAAATTTCGGTGCAAAATTTTCCACGGCAGCAGATTGCGTCAACCTTAGACGTTCTCTAGACAGAGAGATGGTTGATCATTACATCTTCCGTAATCATAGAGACGACAAAACTGTATTCATCGCTGTCAGAATGAGGAGTGAGCTTGTCGCTTTTATGGTTGGCATTCCAGGTGACTTACTCTCATTTCTGACCATTTTTATGAGAATGAGCATGTTTCTCATTTCTGACCATTTTTATGAGAATGAACATGTTTCTTTTGATGAAGCATAGAATATTGGAACTTAGTGCCATCGTGAAGAATGGTACGTGTTCCCTATGTAACTTGCCTCTTGGAAATAAGGCCTTTGACATTAAATGGGTCTACAAAATGGAACACAAGGCTGATGGTAGTGCTGATCTCCATAATATTCGCCTTGTAGCTAAAAGCTATTCTCAAGACAAAGGCATTGATTTTGAAGTGGGCTTTGGTCTTTTGTGTTGTAGGATAAACATTGGTAATTTCTCATCACTTCGATCGCACAATGGTTGGGATGTACATTGGTTGGATATCGAACCTACATTTTTGAATGGGGACTTGCATGAAGAAGTGTATGTTCTTCATATCTATGTTTCTGTGCAAAAAGGGTATGGGAACAAAGTATGTAAGTTGAAAAAAAGCATTGTTTGGACTAAATCAAGAACCATACCTTTAATATAAGCAAGTCACATGGGCTCATCTAGAACAATTGAAAACACCTTCTATGTGCTAGGGAAATGTTGTAATTTCTATCATTCTTATTTTTTGAGATGCATTCTAGTCATTAGCACTACAACATATCGAGTGTATACCAAGGCTGTTAGCAAGGAAAATAAATAGGCATAATTTTTCCGTGACGTTGGTGTCGCACTCGGTATGCGGGTCGAAAACATAACGCCGGTATACTCGTCAGTATAGGTGTCAGTGTGAGCATCGGTATAAACGTTGGTATAAGTATCGGTAATATCGGCGTTTATACCGGCGTCCATACCGATGCCCACATTGGGTGCACCGACGTGCATACCGGAAAGTGTGCTGGGTGTACCGACGACTATATCTGCACAAATGCTTTTGGGAAGAGTGTGTTGTCTTTTGCTACAACATAATGTTGTTTAGCAAAAGACAATACACTCTACCCAACTCTAAACTGAGTACATGTGTTATGTACTCTAATGGAAACCAAAACATGATTTTATATGAGCAAAAATTAACCATGAATCATGTACAAAAAGTTGTATATTCCATAAATGAAGGATATACAAGAGTGTGACAAAGCACTTCCATATAGGAACCGAATACAAAATGTGACAAAGCACTTCCATATAGGAATCGAATACAAAATTATGGTACATCATTGCCACATACGAGTGCAATACAAAATTGTCGCAATCTAACAAAGCACTTCCATATAGGAATGGAATACAAAATTATGGTACATCATTGCCACATAGGAGTGTAATACAAAATTGTGGCAAAGCACTACCATACATATACCCAAGGGGAGCAAAATATTTTAGCCTAGAATCCTACAACAAAGAATATGTGTAAAATGAGACAAATTGACATGACATTTATAAACAACAACTAAAAATACGAAACCAAGCTATAAGTCTACCTAATCATAGATTCTCCCATGAAATGATTGCATAGCATCCCTCTAAGTTCTCCAACAATGCAGCCAATCCATGACGATATCCATAAGCTTCTTCGGTTCGTGTTGGAGGACGACCCACTACCAACTCCTATAATAAATATGCAAAATGTTAGATGAACATACATGATGTGCTTAACACAAACAAATTCAATAATTAAAATGATACTTACAAATTGGTAGTGCATACTGTCTTATCCGCTACTACCTAAATGCGACGTTCCAATCGTATCTAAACATGTGGCCGTCGCATCTCGTTGTTGACGATATCGATCATGAGTATGTTGCTGCTAATCCTAAATGGATTCCCCCTCTTCAACATCTAACCATACAGGCTTCAGTAAGCCTAATCTGAAAGCATCTCGAGCTTCAGACTGTCGGTGAGACATCACCTCACGTGCCGTATGTTGAATCCAATCCGAACTCACAATAGGATGTCCAGGTGCTCGCCGGTACTCTTCATATATCGATTGTGTGATATAATTTTTGGAATCCTTATCCTGTTTGCTCCATTTTAACATTAGAGAATGTCCGAATTCTATGGAGCAAAGATGTTGAATGCGCTGACGCATGGACTTTCCGACTGCATCCATAACTGGAGCTCCATTACGTATGTGATATATCTTGGAGTTGTCATGGTCATGTGCTCCCCAAGGTGTACGTGGAGATCCCATCTGATCCAATGTGGAGATGTAAACATGCATGTTTGTATGCATATGCATGTGTGTATGCATATGCATGTGTGTATGCATATGCATGTGTGTATGCATATGCATGTGTGTATGCATATGCATGTGTGTATGCATATGTATGCATATGCATGTGTATGCATATGCATGTGTGTATGCATATGCATGTGTGTATGCATATGCATGTGTGTATGCATATGCATGTGTGTATGCATATGCATGTGTCTATGCATATGCATGTGTGTATGCATACACACATGCAAATGCATGTGTGTATGCATACACGCATGCAAATGCATGTGTGTATGCATACACACATTCAAATGCATGTCTGTATGAATATGCATGTGTGTATGCATATGCATGTGTATATGCATATGCATGTGTGTATGCATATGCATGTGTGTATGCATATGCATGTTTCTATGCATATGCATGTGTGTATGCATATGCATGTGTGTATGCATATGCATGTGTGTATGCATACGCATGTGTGTATGCATATGCATGTGTATGCATATGCATGTGTGTATGCATATGCATGTGTGTATGCACATGCATGTGTGTATGCACATGCATGTGTGTATGCACATGCATGTGTGTATGCACATGCATGTGTGTATGCACATGCATGTGTGTATGCATACACACATGCATATGCATGTGTGTATGCATATGCATATTTGTATTCATATGCATGTGTGTATGCATATGCATGTGCGTATGTATATGCATGTGCATATGCATATGCATGTCTGTATGCATATGCATGTTTGAATGCACATGCATGTGTGTATGCATATGCATGTGTGTATGCATATGCATGTGTGTATGCATTTGCATGTGTGTATGCATATGCATGTTTGTATGCATACGCATGTGTGTATCCATACACACATGCATATGCATGTGTGTATTCATATGCAGGTTTCTATGCATATGCAAGTGTCTATGCATATGCATGTTTGTATGCATATGCATGTTTGTATGCATATGCATGTTTGTATGCATATGCATCTGTGTATGCATGTGCATGTTTGTATGCATATGCATGTGTGTATGCATATGCATGTGTGTATGCATATGCATGTGTGTATGCATATGCATGTGTGTATGCATATGCATGTGTGTATGCATATGCATGTGTGTATGCATATGCATGTGTATATGCATATGCATGTTTATACATATGCATGTGTGTATGCATATGCATTTTTGTATGCATATGCATGTGTGTATGCATATGCATGTGTGTATGCACACACACACACACATGCATATGCTTGTGTGTGTGCATATGCATGTTTGTACACATATGGATGTGTTTATGCATATGCATGTGTGTATGCATATGCATGTGTGTATGCATATGCATGGTTGTATGCATATGCATGTGTCTATGCATATGCATGTGTGTATGCATATGCATTTTTGTATGCATATGCATGTTTGTATGCATATGCATGTGTGTATGCATATGCATTTTCGTGCATATGCATGTGTGTATGCATATGCATGTTTGTATGCATAGGCATGTGTGTATGCATACACACATGCATATGCATGTGTGTCCATATGCATGTGTGAATGCATGTGCATGTTTGTATGCATATGCATGTGTGTATGCATATGCATGTGTGTATGCATATGCATGTGTGTATGTATATGCATGTGTGTATGCATATGCATGTGTGTATGCATATGCATGTGTGTATGCATATGCATGTGTGTATGCATATGCATGTGTGTATGCATATGCATGTGTGTATGCATATGCATGTGTGTATGCATATGCATGTGTGTATGCATATGCATATGTGTATGCATATGCATTTGTATATGCATTTGTACGTATGCATGTGCATATGCATACGCATATGTGTATACATATGCATGTGTGTATGCATATGCATGTTTGTATGCATATGCATGTGTGTATGAATATGCATGTGTGTATGCATATGCATGTGTGTATGTATATGCCTATGCATACACACATGCCTATGCATACAAACATGCATATGCATACAAACATGCATATGCATCTGTGTATGCATATGCATACAAACATGCATATGCATCTGTGTATGCATATGCATGTGTGTATGCATATGCATGTGTGTATGCATATGCATGTGTGTATGCATATGCATGTGTGTATGCATATGCATGTTTGTAGCATATGCATGTGTGTATGCATATGCATTTGTGTATGCATACACACATGCATCTCCATGTTTGTATGCATATGCATGTGTGTATGGTATGCATGTTTGTATGCATAGTCATGTGTGTATGCATATGCATGTGTGTATGCATATGCATGTGTATGCATATGCATGTTTGTATGCATATGGATTTGTGTATGCATATGCATGTGTGTATGCATATGCATGCTTGTATGCATATGCATGTGTGTATGCATATGCATGCTTGTATGCATATGCATGTGTGTATGAATACGCATGTGTGTATGCATATGCATGTGCGTATGCATATGCATGTGTGTATGCATATGCATGTGTGTATGCATATGCATGTTTGTATGCATATGCATGTGTGTATGCATATGCATGTTTGTATGCATATGCATGTGTGTATGCATATGCATGTGTGTATGCATATGCATGTGTGTATGCATATGCATGTGTGTATGCATACGCACGTTTGTATTCATATGCATGTGTTTATGCATACACACATGCATATGCATGTGTGTATGCATATGCATGTGTGTATGCATATGCATTTGTGTACGCACGTTTGTATGCATATGCATGTGTGTATGCATATGCTTGTTTGTATGCATATGCATGTGTGTATGCATATGCATGTGTGTATGCATATGGATGTGTGTATGCATATGCATGTGTGTATGCATATTCATGTTTGTATGCATATGCATGTTTGTATGCATATGCATGTGTGTATGCATATGCATGTGTGTATGCATATGCATGTGTATGCATATGCATGTGTATGCATATGCATGTGTGTATGCATATGCATGTGTATGCATATGCATGTGTGTATACATATGCATGTTTGTATGCATATGCATGTGTGTATGCATATGCATGTGTGTATGCATATGCATGTGTGTATGCATATGCATGTGTGTATGCATATGCATGTGTGTATGCATATGCATGTGTGTATGCATATGCATGTGTGTATGCATATGCATGTGTGTATGCATATGCATGTGTGTATGCATATGCATGTGTGTATGCATATGCATGTGTGTATGCATGTGCATGTTTGTATGCATGTGCATGTGTGTATGCATATGCATGTTTGTATGCATATTCTTGTGTGTATGCATATGCATGTGTGTATGCATATGCATGTTTGTATGCGTATGCATGTGTGTATGCATATGTAAGTGTGTATGCATCTGCATTTGTATATGCATTTGTTACATGCATGTGTCTCTACATATGCATGTTTGTATGCATATGCATGTGTGTATGCATATGCATGTGTGTATGCATATGCATGTGTATGCATGTGTATGGATATGCATGTGTGTATGCATATGCATGTGTGTATGCATATGCATGTTTCTATGCATATGCATGTGTGTATGCATATGTATGTTTGTATGCATATGCATGTGTGTATGCATATGCATGTTTGTATGCATATGCATGTGTATATGCATATGCATGTGTGTATGCATATGCATGTGTGTATGCATATGCATATGTGTATGTATATGCATGTGTGTATGCATATGCATGTGTGTATGCATATGCATGTGTGTATGCATATGCATATATGCATATACATTTGTATATGCATTTGTACATATGTGAGGTTGTAGTGCCGACATACACCATCCCCTCCCTTTTTTGGATTCAAGAAGTAGAGCATGGTTAAGCACCGACTTGGTAGAGTTGATGAACATCAGGTGGCCATGGCTCAACGGTTAATATGGGAGCTTGTCTTCCCATAGGTATCGGGTTCAAATCTGTGGCCCTGTGCGGGTCTAGCACATCGTGACCATAATCCAATACCCATGTTAGAGTGCTTTATTCTTGGTAGCCCGCCATCCTCTTCTTTCCTTCTCTCTCTTTCCTTTTTCCTTCTCTCTCTCGCTCTCCCTCCCTATCCGCCCCGCATCCCCTCTGTCTACTCCTCCTCGGGTCCCACCATCCCCACCTCCACTCCCTTCCTCAGTCCACTATCCCGCACAAACCCCCTTTCTCTCTCTCTCTCTCTCTCTCTCTCTCTCTCTCTCTCTCTCTCTCTCTCTCTCTCTCTCTCTCTCTCTCTCTCTTTCTCTCTCTCTCTTTCTCTCTCTCTCTCTTTCTCTCTCTCTTCCTCCCGTTCTCTCTCTCTCTCTCTCTCTCTCTCTCTCTCTCTCTCTCTCTCTCTCTCTCTCTCTCTCTCTCTCTCTCTCTCTCTCTCTCTCTCTCTCTCTCTCTCTCTTTTTCTCTCTCTCGCTCTTTCTCTCTCTCTCTCTCTTCCTCCCGTTCTCTCTCTCTCTCTCTCTTTTTTTTCTCTCTCTCTCTCTTTCTCTCTCTCTCTCTTCCTCCCGTTCTCTCTCTCTCACTCTCTCTCTCTTTTTCCTCTCTCTCTCTCTCTCTCTCTCTCTCTCTCTCTCTCTCTCTCTCTCTCTCTCTCTCTCTCTCTCTCTCTCTCTCCCCCCTCCCTTCTCTCTCCTCCCCCGCCACCTTCTCCACCGTTGACCCCCGCCCGCTGGCCCCTACACCACCCGCCCGCTGGCCCCCGCACTCCCCACCCCTCTACCCGCCCGCACCCGCCACCCCCTGCCCTCTCACACCCACCCCTCTACCCGCCCGCACCTGCCACCCTCCGCCCCCTCACACCCACCCCTCTACCCGCCCGCACCCGCCACCCTCCGCCCCCTCACACCCTCCCCTCTACCCGCCCGCACCCGCCACCCTCCGCCCCCTCACACCCACCCCTCTACCCGCCCGCACCTGCCAACCCCCGCCCCCTCACACTCACCCCTCTACCCGCCCGCACCCGCCACCCTCCGCCCCCTCACACCCACCCCTCTACCCACGCGCACCCGCTAACCCCCGCCCCCTCACACCCACCCCTCTACCCGCCCGCACCCGCCACCCTCCGCCCCATCACACCCACCCCTCTACCCGCCCACACCCGCCACCCTCCGCCCCCTCACACCCACCCCTCTACCCGCCCGCACCCGCCACCCTTCGCCCCCTCACACCCACCCCTCTACCCGCCCGCACCCGCCACCCTCCGCCCCCTCACACCCACCCCTCTACCCGCCCGCACCCGCCACCCTCCGCCCCCTCACACTCACCCCTCTACCTGCCCGCACCCGCCACCCTCCGCCCCCTCACAACCACCCCTCTACCCGCCCGCACCCGCCAACCCCCGCCCCCTCACACCCACCCCTCTACCCGCCCGCACCCGCCACCCTCCGCCCCATCACACCCACCCCTCTACCCGCCCGCACCCACCACCCTCCACCCCCTCACACCCACCCCTCTACCCGCCCGCACCCGCCACCCTCCGCCCCCTCACACCCACCCCTCTACCCGCCCGCACCCGCCACCCTCCACCCCCTCACACCCACCCCTCTACCCGCCCGCACCCGCCACCCTCCGCCCCCTCACACCCACCCCTCTACCCGCCCGCACCCGCCACCCTCCGCCTCCTTGCACCCACCCCTCTACCCGCCCGCACCCGCCACCCCCCGCCCTCTCACACCCACCCGTCTACCCGCCCGCACCCGCCACCCCCCGCCCTCTCACACCCACCCCTCTACCCGCCCGCAACCGCCACCCCCCGCCCCCTCACACTCCCGCACATCCTCGCCCCTCACACACTCACATCCCCACACATGCGCACATAACCCCTCGCATGCACACCCTGCCACATACTCATACATGCACAGACACACACCCTCACATACACACATATGCACACCCACTCACATACACACACCCACATGCACGCACACACACATATATATGCACACGCACCCATGCAATCACATGCACACTTACACACATACATCCACATCCTCAAATGCACACCCACACCTACCCCCTTCAATTACACATGTGCACCCCCTCACACGCACACACCCACCCACACACATACCCCCACACACACGCACCCACACACTCACATGCACTCACGCATACATACATACCCCCACACACACGCACCCACACATATATCCAAGGACTGAACAGATTTCTAAGAATGCCGAACTACAGAGATCTTCCGAAGAAGAAAGAGAAGCTGAATCCAAGTCATTTAAATTCTTTAGTAATTTGGTTGAAGAACATGCAGAGCTCCGTAATCTTTACATGGAGAAGTGCAATTTGGGGTCCTTTGAATGTTTTGTCGAAGTGTTGACCCTGAGAATAGCAAGACATTTTGGAATATTGAACCAGTTATTTCTAGAAGATTGCTGCAAGGTTGGGTGCTGTGAGCTGAGGTGGTAAGAGCCCTTGGAGATGAAATAACAAAGGAGAACATACAGTGAAGGCACAAAAGGCTTGAGTTTCAGAACCTTTCATCCAAGGGAATTCACAATATCACACCCATTTGGAAATCATTTTTCTGGTCCAAATTCGTGATACTCTCCTAAGTTATGGAAGCTCTTTAGAGTGAAAAGGTAAAAGTAAATTGTTAAAAGTGGAAGCAGGGAAAAGCTTTTTGCCACCAACTATTCACGGCGACTACCTATTTTTGTGGATCTAATTCAAATTAAGTGGAATATTTGACCTACCCCTCAATTTTGGGTGATTAACCGGCGCGTGATCAGTGGACCTGAAGAATCGGCAAGGCCCTCTTGGCCTATTGAGACCTATAAAATCAAGGGATTTGTGCTCATTTGGGGTACGCACACTGGGGTTACATGTACATGTACAACAATTTTAGAGATACAGTGGTTCGTGTATACGTGCAGAAGTCCTCTCTTGCACTTGGTGGTTTCAAGCCTATTGTAGAAGCTACTCTGTAGTGTGTATACACAGGGTAGGCTTCTCAGTGGAGGGCTATGAGCACTATAGTGTAAGAGAGTACCTTGGATTTTTTTCTTTTCTGTGAGTCAGTGTGTTGATTAAGCTCTATTCACTTGAGAAATTCTTACCATTTGTATTGTTCTGAGTTAGTCTGCATATCAGTAGCCCCTTATGTTCTGAGTTAGTCTGCATATCAGTGGCCCCTTATGCTGATGGGAAGAACCTGTCGTATTGGAGTTATTACTTTTAGGGTGGCTTGTTAGCCCTAAGCTTGCAGTTTCGAGCATCACTCTGCCCCACCTTGTAATCCATCTTATTTGAATCGAGAAGTGGATGGTCTTTTGTCTTTTTCGTCACATGTTGTTGATGTTCGCTGGAGTACATACAATCTTTGTGCATTTATTTACCTCTACTTGCTCACAGAAATGTTAAAGGGTATACTTCCCTAAAGAGAACCCTCCTTGAGTAGGCGACGTACTGGAAGTGTTTATTTTCTATAAAAGTGGATACCCCAGTACCTCCTCTACAGTTTGGCACGCCCGGTGGGACCTTTGCATTTCTGTGAGAGGTATTTTTGCCCTATTACATTTGCAAGTAGGTACATGACCCATACACGGGCAGATAAGGAGTCTCTTCGTGTTCGGAGGAGCCTTAACAAGTTAGCCATAACCACGACTAGTGAGTCTACCTCCCCTCTGCCCTCCCTAAATTTATCAATTGATTTGGGTGCGACACCATTGTCGAAAGAGGGGTATAGGAGAACTCTAGACTTCTCCTCAGATACGTCCGAAGAAACACCAGTACAAATGGAGGATCTCTCTCATTTACTCTCCAGATTAAATATCAAATTCCCTACCTTCAAGGGACAAGCCTATGAGGATGCTGATGATCATGTGAGGAGATTCATCTCTTTATGCCGTGGAAGAGGTCTGCAAAATAGAGAGGATGCAATGCTGGCACTTTTTCCATCCACATTGGAGGGTCTTGCAGATAAATGGTATAGTCAATATGCAGATGGCCATTTCACTACATGGGAGGCTCTGAAGGCGGCATTCTCACAGACATTCCGACCAAGTGATTCCTCAGAAAGAGCTCTAGATCAGCTAGAGAATTTGAAGCTAAGGCCAGGTGAATCTTTTCATGAACTTCACACTAGAACAAAAACACTTGTTGCACGTCTGCCACATGCTCCAGGTGACTTTTTGGTTAAAAAATGGATTGAGAAAGCTCTACCCAGGTCATCTCAGCAGAAGCTTCGTGAATCTCTTAGATTGGATGCGACCCTCAATGATTTTGTTGCAGCGGCATCACGCATTGAAGAAGCAAGGCAACATTTCGAAGGGGATACACAACCAAAGTACGCTGCAGACATGGATCCTATTGAGCAACTGAGGAGGGAATTGGAAGCATTGAAGACGCAGCAAAATCAACAAGAAGAGAAGGTCTTGCCACCACTGCATCGCACTGATGATGAAGTAGCTCAACTTCGCTGAGAGTTAGAAGATTTGAAGACCACTCAGGATATAAGGAGACAAATTTGGTGTACAATCTGTAACAACAATGGACACTCCAATGCTAATTGCCCTATTAAGGTAAGCTGTCAATTTTGTGGAAAGGATGGTCATGAAGCCAGAGATTGCTATTACCTCAAGGGTACACAGCAGAGAGGTAACCCTCAAACTTTGGATTCATATTATGCTAGTACTTCAAACACACCTAACAGAGAGGAGAATAGGCCTGCAAAGCCTAGATATAATAGACCCTTGATGTGCTATCGTTGTGGTGAGTACGGTCACATGCAAAATAGGTGTTCTCTTCCAGAAGATGCACCTCCCTGTCAACATTGTCCAGAGGCCAAGGATCATTATACCAAAGATTGCCCAAGAGGTCGTCCTGCTCCAATTCATATGATTGCCGTCTCTCCACATGAAGAAGGAAAAACCACTCAGACTTATGCTCTTTCATCCTCTGCAATGCCCATGATGACTAGAGCTAGGCAAGCAGCTGCAACCCAGAGAGATGAACAACAAGGATTTCAGGATAAAGAGGAAGAAAAGGAGTCTGGATGGAAGGATCAAGTAGAAATTGAAGGAGCTCAGATGACTACTTCTCTAAAGGGTCAACCAACAAGTCTGCAAGAAAACACTCAAGAGGTAAACATTGAACAGATCTTGAAAGGTATTCATCACAAGGTTAGTCTATATGAACTTATAAGGATGGATTCAAAAATAAAAAGTGACTTACTGAAGATTATACACTCTGCTCACTTGGTCCAATCACCTAGTATAGATGGTTTCATGGTTGATTTTCCCCCTGCACCCTTAACATATTACCAAAGCTCAAGATTATCTGTTTGTATAAAGGATGAAGCTCTTACAGGTGTGATCATAGATGGAGGCTCTAGTATCAATTTAATGCCAGATTTTACAATGAAGAAGCTGAAATTGAACCCCACCAAGTTACCACCATTCACGGTTATATTGGCAGATCAACATCGGGTTGCGCCACTGGGCATTATTGAGAAGGTAGTGATGGTAGTACAGGGCTGCCATTTTGTTCTAGATTTTGTTGTTATTGCACTTCCACAGGAGACTTCTTACCCTCTACTCCTGGGGAGACCTTGGCTGAGACAATCAAAAGCTTTGCAAGATTGGGGAAAAAATAAACTATGGATTTCAACAAATACCAATAGCCAACTGCAACTACATTTGGAAGAAGGATTCGACTGAGGAAAAACTATTGGATATACTGTGGACACTCAGGTAATGCCCTCTCTACCCCAAGAAGAGGATACATTGTTAAATTGGATGATGGGAAGTGCAGAGTGTTGCACAGTGGAGATTAATGAAATTGAGGAAGAAGTTGCAGATAAGGTAATTACAGGAAAGGGCAATGAAGACCACAAGGTGTTGGAGAATGAGCAATTGCAGGAAAGCACAAGCCTTGAGGAAGCAACCCAGATAAAAGTATCAGAGGTAGAATATTTTGAACCTAAGGGTAGAGAAGATCTTCCTTTCTCAGATATACCTCAAGGATGGATGGAAGAACATGTTGCAGAATATAAATTAAACTCCACTCCTGCATATAGTGGAGATGATTTATCAAACAAGGCCAGTCCTGAAACATTGGTTCAAGAAGTAAATTTAGGGGATGAAGAGAACCCTCAAGTAGTCCATTTGGCATCCTCGTTGTGGCATTATCCTAATTTACTACAGAAGGTAACTTCTTTGCTCTTTACTTACAAAAGTGTCTTCGCATGGTCCTACAAAGATCTAACAGGAATACCAGAAGAGCTTGGATTACATCGGATACCCTTGGTTGAGGGAGCCGCGCCAATAAGAAGTAGACCGTATCGACTCAATCCAAAATATGCAGAGGCGGTAAAGGCAGAGATTACAAAACTAGAGGAAGCAGGTATAATTGTGCCAGTAGAACATTCCAGGTGGCTCTCCTCTATGGTTATTGTGCCCAAGAAAAATAGCGGAAAATAAGGGTATGTGTTGATTTCCGTGCTTTGAATAAAGTGACTATTCAAGATGGATTTCCTCAGCCCTTCACAGAGCAAGTACTTGAAGAGGTAGCTGGTCACACTTTGTATAGTTTCTTGGATGGTTTTAGTGGCTACAATCAGATAGTGATCCATCCTGATGATAGGGACAAAACAGCCTTTGTCACTCCCTGGGGCACTTATGTCTATACTCGAATGGCTTTTGGTTTGAAGAATGCACCGTCTTCATTTAATAGAACGATGTATCTGATATTGGGCAAATGGTTAACAACCTTTCTACGCATTTTCATGGATGACTTTTCAGTATTTTCAGGTACCCATAAAAGGGCAGCAGTTCAAGATTTCCATGACCATTTGGAAAATCTAAAAGAAATTTTTGAGCAATGTCTCAAAACAGGTTTCAAATTGAATCCTGATAAATGTCACTTTTTGGTCACTAAAGGCACTCTTCTTGGTCACATAGTATCTGTTGAAGGCATAACTGTTGACCCTGCAAAGGTTACAGCTATTCTTTCCATGCCAATTCCACAAAGCCCAAAGGAAGTGCAAAGTTTCTTGGGCCATGCAGGGTATCACAGAAGATTCATTAGGATGTATTCGGAAATTGCTAAGCCCTTGTCACGGCTTACCAGCAAAAAGATCCCTTTTTCATGGAGTGCTGAAGCTGACAAAGCATTTTGTGAACTAAAGTTGAGGCTATGTACTGCTCCACTTTTAAGTGTTCCTAATTGGTCATTGGAATTTCATGTGCATACAGATGCTAGTCTTCATGCTGTTGGTGCAGTTCTAGCTCAACCATCATCTCACAAAGTGGATAGACCTATCTCTTATGCAAGCAGATTACTCAACCAAGCTGAAAGAAATTACAGTACAACGGAAAGAGAAGGTTTGGCTATCGTATTTGCTCTTCAGAAGTTCCGACATTATCTCCTTGGTGTACATTTCATTGTTATTTCTGATCATCAACCCTTGAATTATTTGATAAACAAGCCTAGAGTAGCTGGAAGGATTTGGAGATGGTTACTCATATTTCAAGAATTTAATTTTGATATTCATATTAAGCCAGGAAAAGAGCACTACATGGCAGATCAAGTGTCCAGGACGGCAATGAGCGAAAAGGCAACAGGTATTAATGATGAATTGGTGGATAGCAATCTTTTTCTAGTAGCGATCCGGACTGGTTGGTATGATGAAATTCTCCATGTTCTGACTACTGGAAAGATCCCAGAACACTTGACACCTGTAGAAAAGAGAAGACTGCTCCTGAAAACCAAAGCATATTCTCTTATAAATGGAAATTTATATAAATACTGTCAGGATGATATATTGAGAAGGTGTGTTTATCCAGAGGAGGTAAATCGTTTGCTAGAGGCTGCACACAGTGAAGGACACCTAAAGGGGGAAGAATTGGCTCATAGAATCATCCACAAAGGTTTATGGTGGCCTCATATTTTCAAGGATGCAATCAAGTTTTCTAAAGAATGCCACATCTGCCAGAGGTGTGCTCCCGCGCCAACCAGATTGAATTTCCAACCATTGGTCATATCTACAGGATGGCTCCCATTTGAACGATGGGGTCTTGATTTCATAGGACCAATTAGCCCAACTGGTCAACCTGGAGGTAAAAAGTATATTTTGATGGCTACATGTTATGCCACTAAATGGATAGAGGCTAAAGCTACTGTGGACTGCACGGCTTTAACAGTAGCTAAATTTATGTATAAACGTATTTTCTCAAGATTTGGTTGCCCACTCGAAATTACTAGTGATAGGGGCACACATTTTGTAAATCAATTGCTCCAGTTTATATTTGACAGGTACAAAATCTTCCATAAAAAATCTTGTGCCTACTACCCAAGGGCAAATGGTCAAACAGAAAGCTCCAATAAGATTTTGATCGGACTACTTCGCAAATTATCTTTTGATCATCAAAGCTCTTGGCCACTAGCACTAATTGGTGCAATCTGGGCTTTCAGAACCACGAAGAGGGGAACCAGAGGCGAAACTCCATTTCGGTTAGTATATGGGAAAGAGGCATTGGCACCATTTGAGTTCATTATCAGAAAGGAACTAGGAATCAAAACCATTGGAATTGAACCCCCCATTCAGAGATTGGTGGCATTAGAAGAGTACAGAGAAGGGGCAATGCAGAAACTTCTGGTAACACAAGAAGAGCGCAAGAGATTGCATGACAGGTATATGAGATCCAATGAAGTTCAGGAAGGGTCTATGGTTTTAGTGCATCAGGTTCCAGCAATTTCAACTAAATTGGCCCCCAAATGGACAGGACCTTATAAGGTACTCAAGGTATTGCCACATGGCGCAGTGCATCTGGAAGATTTGCAGGGTAAAAGGATTCCCTTGGTTAATATCTCCAGGGTAAAGAAGTATCTAAACTAAGTCAACTTGGAAGAATTTCAACCATGTACATACCACGTATCATTCGAGTATTTGCAATTATCTCGTCATTCAAGTATTTGGAGTTATTTCATTCAATAAGAAGACTGCACCGGGACGGTGCAAAGACTTGATGTGGGGGTCTGTAGTGCCGACATACACCATCCCCTCCCTTTTTTGGATTCAAGAAGTAGAGCATGGTTAAGCACTGACTTGGTAGAGTTGATGAACATCAGGTGGCCATGGCTCAACGGTTAATATGGGAGCTTGTCTTCCCATAGGTATCGGGTTCAAATCTGTGGCCCTGTGCGGGTCTACCACATCGTGACCATAATCCAATACCCATGTTAGAGTGCTTTATTCTTGGTAGCCCGCCATCCTCTTCTTTCCTTCTCTCTCTTTCCTTTTTCCTTCTCTCTCTCGCTCTCCCTTCCTATCCGCCCCGCATCCCCTCTGTCTACTCCTCCTCGGGTCCCACCATCCCCACCTCCACTCCCCTCCTCAGTCCACTATCCCGCACAAACCCCCTTTCTCTCTCTCTCTCTCTCTCTCTCTCTCTCTCTCTCTCTCTCTCTCTCTCTCTCTCTCTCTCTCTCTCTCTCTCTCTCTCTCTCTCTCTTTCTTTCTCTCTCTCTTCCTCTCGTTCTCTCTCTCTCTTTCTCTCTCTCTTCCTCCCGTTCTCTCTCTCTCTCTCTCTCTCTCTCTCTTTTCTCTCTCTCTCTCTCTCTCTCTCTCTCTCTCTCTCTCTTTCTCTCTCTCTCTCTCTCTTCCTCCCGTTCTCTCTCTCTCTCTCTCTCTCTCTCTCTCTCTCTCTCTCTCTCTCTCTCTCTCTCTCTCTCTCTCTCTCTCTCTCTCTCTCTCTCTCTCTCTCTCTCTCTCTCTCTCTCTCTCTCTCTCTCTCTCTCTCTCTCTCTCTCTCTCTCTCTCTCTCTCTTCTCTCTCTCTCTCTCTCTTTCTCTCTCTCTCTCTTCCTCCCGTTCTCTCTCTCACACTCTCTCTCTCTTTTTCCTCTCTCTCTCTCTCTCTCTCTCTCTCTCTCTCTCTCTCTCTCTCTCTCTCTCTCTCTCTCTCTCTCTCTCTCTCTTTCTTTCTCCCTCTCTCTCTCCACCTCTCTCTCCCCCCTCCCTTCTCTCTCCTCCCCCGCCACCTTCTCCACCGCTGACCCCCGCCCGCTGGCCCCCGCACTCCCCACCCCTCTACCCGCCCGCACCCGCCACCCCCCGCCCTCTCACACCCACCCCTCTACCCGCCCGCACCCGCCACCCTCCGCCCCCTCACACCCACCCCTCTACCCGCCCACACCCGCCACCCTCCGCCCCCTCACACCCACCCCTCTACCCGCCCGCACCCGCCACCCTCCGCCCCCTCACACCCACCCCTCTACCCGCCCGCACCCGCCAACCCCCGCCCCCTCACACTCACCCCTCTACCCGCCCGCACCCGCCACCCTCCGCCCCCTCACACCCACCCCTCTACCCACCCGCACCCGCCAACCCCCGCCCCCTCACACCCACTCCTCTACCCACCCGCACCCGCCACCCTCCGCCCCATCACACCCACCCCTCTACCCGCCCGCACCCGCCACCCTCCGCCCCCTCACACCCACCCCTCTACCCGCCCGCACCCGCCACCCTCCGCCCCCTCACACCCACCCCTCTACCCACCCGCACCCGCCACCCTCCGCCCCCTCACACCCACCCCTCTACCCGCCCGCACCCGCCACCCTCCGCCCCCTCACACTCACCCCTCTACCCGCCCGCACCCGCCACCCTCCGCCCCCTCACACCCACCCTTCTACCCGCCCGCACCCGCCAACCCCCGCCCCCTCACACCCACCCCTCTACCCGCCCGCACCCGCCACCCTCTGCCCCATCACACCCACCCCTCTACCCGCCCGCACCCGCCACCCTCCGCCCCCTCACACCCACCCCTCTACCCACCCCTCTACCCGCCCCCACCCGCCACCCCCCGCCCCCTCACACCCACCCCTCTACCTGCCCGCACCCGCCACCCTCCGCCCCCTCACACCCACCCCTCTACCCGCCCGCACCCGCCACCCTCCGCCCCCTCACACCCACCCCTCTACCCGCCCGCACCCGCCACCCTCCACCCCCTCCCACCCACCCCTCTACCCGCCCGCACCCGCCACCCCCCGCCCTCTCACACCCACCCCTCTACCCGCCCGCACCCGCTACCCCCCGCCCTCTCACACCCACCCCTCTACTCGCCCGCAACCGCCACCCCCCGCCCCCTCACACTCCCGCACATCCTCGCCCCTCACACACTCACATCCCCACACATGCGCACATAACCCCTCGCATGCACACCCTGCCACATACTCATACATGCACAGACACACACCCTCACATACACACATATGCACACCCACTCACATACACACACCCACATGCACGCACACACACATATATATGCACACGCACCCATGCAATCACATGCACACTCACACACATACATCCAAATCCTCAAATGCACACCCACACCTACTCCCTTCAATTACACATGTGCACCCCCTCACACGCACACACCCACCCACACACATACCCCCACACACACGCACCCACACACTCACACATAAGCACATGCACTCACGCATACATACATACCCCCACACACACACGCACCCACACATATATCCAAGGACTGAACAGATTTCTAAGAATGCCGAACTACAGAGATCTTCCGAAGAAGAAAGAGAAGCTGAATCCAAGTCATTTAAATTCTTTAGTAATTTGGTTGAAGAACATGCAGAGCTCCGTAATCTTTACATGGAGAAGTGCAATTTGGGGTCCTTTGAATGTTTTGTCGAAGTGTTGACCCTGAGAAGAGCAAGACATTTTGGAATATTGAACCAGTTATTTCTAGAAGATTGCTGCAAGGTTGGGTGCTGTGAGCTGAGGTGGTAAGAGCCCTCGGAGATGAAATAACAAAGAACATACAGTGAAGGCACAAAAGGCTTGAGTTTCAGAACCTTTCATCCAAGGGAATTCACAATATCACACCCATTTGGAAATCATTTTTCTGGTCCAAATTCGTGATACTCTCCTAAGTTATGGAAGCTCTTTAGAGTGAAAAGGTAAAAGTAAATTGTTAAAAGTGGAAGCAGGGAAAAGCTTTTTGCCACCAACTATTCACGGCGACTACCTATTTTTGTGGATCTAATTCAAATTAAGTGGAATATTTGACCTACCCCTCAATTTTGGGTGATTAACCGGCGCGTGATCAGTGGACGTGAAGAATCGGCAAGGCCCTCTTGTCCTATTGAGACCTATAAAATCAAGGGATTTGTGCTCATTTGGGGTACGCACACTGGGGTTACATGTACATGTACAACAATTTTAGAGATACAGTGGTTCGTGTATACGTGCAGAAGTCCTCTCTTGCACTTGGTGGTTTCAAGCCTATTGTAGAAGCTACTCTGTAGTGTGTATACAGAGGGTAGGCTTCTCAGTGGAGGGCTATGAGCACTATAGTGTAAGAGAGTAGCTTGGATTTTTTTCTTTTCTGTGAGTCAGTGTGTTGATTAAGCTCTATTCACTTGAGAAATTCTTACCATTTGTATTGTTCTGAGTTAGTCTGCATATCAGTGGCCCCTTATGTTCTGAGTTAGTCTGCATATCAGTGGCCCCTTATGCTGATGGGAAGAACCTGTCGTATTGGAGTTATTACTTTTAGGGTGGCTTGTTAGCCCTAAGCTTGCAGTTTCGAGCATCACTCTGCCCCACCTTGTAATCCATCTTATTTGAATCGAGAAGTGGATGGTCTTTTGTCTTCTTAGTCACATGTTGTTGATGTTCGCTGGAGTACATACAATCTTTGTGCATTTATTTACCTCTACTTGCTCACAGAAATGTTAAAGGGTATACTTCCCTAAAGAGAACCCTCCTTGAGTAGGCGACGTACTGGAAGTGTTTATTTTCTATAAAAGTGGATACCCCAGTACCTCCTCTACAGAGGTTGTGTGTATATGTGAGTGTGTTTATACATATGTGAGTGTGTATGTATATGTATATGTTTCTCTCTTTCTTTCTCTTTCTCTCTCTCCCTATGTCAATCAGAAACAAAACAATCACTTACATCGATGTAATTGTTTGAATCCTTTTCGTCAAAATGCACTTGAAGTTGTCCTTCATCAAATTTCCAAAGACGTGACCCGAAAATCTCTTGCTAAACTAAAGAGAGAAGATATTAGAAAAGGAAAAACATAAACAAAGAAAAAAGAGTGCAACAATATGTGCGATATACTTGCCAAAACTTGAGATCTAGAAAAATAGAGGTGTGATTAGAGAAAGAGAGAGAGAGGGAGGGGGGGAGAGAGAGATAGGGAGGGAGAGAGAGAGAGAGAGAGAAAGAGTGACAAATAGAGATAGGTTGTTCATGCACGCAAAATCGACAGTAGAATATCTAGTTTCAAAACGCGCGGAATGTCGAATTTTTGCTCTCGAGCACGGTTAAAATAGGGCATCGGTATGAGCGTGAGTATGAGCGTAGGTAGTTTTCAGTAAATTACCGACGCTTATACCAACGCTCATACCGGCGCAGCTATACCGATGCATCCATTGCCTAGTCGGTTTTCCAAAATTTTTCGATGGTCATATCGATGCCCACCCGTGACCATCGGTATGCGGATCATCGGTATGCCCTTGATGTGTTGTAGTGTAGTCCTAATGAGATGCATACTTTGAAGTTTAGTGCTTATTTTGAAATCTCAAATTTGGGACATCTGCATTATTATTTTTTGATTCAATTTATGCAAGCAGAATGTTGTGTTTGCTTTTCTCAAAAAAAAAAAGCATTGAATCTTTATTGCACCGATTTGGCTTTGAGGAATATAATTTCATTTCCACTCCGATGCGTACATTTTGAATATTGAGTGTCCACAGGAGATGCATTTGATGTTGATATCTAGTGTTAACGTATTGGATTCCTTATTTATGTGCATCATCTGATTCCATATTCGATTCTCAGTCTCTTAGATGAATAGATTTACGCATAGCCAAAGTTTTAAACATTGATATGTAGTCATGTTTATAATTTTGTACTTACTAGGTTTACATCACTTTGTTTTGTTTTATCTCAAGGTGGATAAGTACAACTAGAGTTACATGCTTTTTCCGACTCAATTTGGGATGTCTTTAAGAACACATGTATCCTGAAGTAGTCATGTGTTGTAGCTCATATCGTGGTTCATCAAGAAGCAACCTTTTTTATCCGCTTCTAGTCATCAAGGATCAACCTTTTATGGCCACATCTAATTATGATCCTAAGTATAGGGAAAATTTCATAGCTATGGTTGAGTGTGTTAGACTTGGTGTTGATCACACCTCGTCCACCACCATATTTACTAAGAGTTAGACTCCAATGGTAATTGCAGTAAACCTAGTGATTCTTTCTTTCACTAAGAATAGTTAGGTGATCTACCATTGACATTGACCTATACTATCATTGTGTGAAGGAAATATAGTTTGCTAAAGAGATCAGTTTGGTGTATGTGCCTAGATAGGATAATGTTGTGCGGCCTCATACAAACATTGTTCCTTTTGAGAAGGTTTAAGGTTGGCATGGTCCCTTTTCTGGATTGATCCTAGTCAACATTGTTTTGCACTTCACTACACATGAGTGTTAGCCCCTTGCTCACTACATCATTCGCAATAGTTATTGTTTGTTAAAATGTGTTAGTGGTGAGTGTAAACACACTTAGGATAATCGAGGAACTTCTTTTACTCTTTCGGAGTTTTTTCTCAACAACTTGTAGGTGCACCCATAAATCTAAAGGGCTTATTATGTTTCTATATTTTATATTGGGTAATACACTTTATGCTATGAAATAAGCTTGTCCTTATTCCATGTACTTTTTGTGTGTGTTCATGATCCCCAAACTCCAACATATAGACCTCTAGAAAGAGGAACAAACCTTTTTTTCTCCTTGTTCATGCATAAGAGAGATATTTGATGACTTACCCTTTTTGTTGAGCGAGGCATTAAGTAACTTGTGGGAACTAGCATTCGTATTGATGCCTATATGAAGAGTTTTTAAGAGACAAAACATATCATGTTGCCCAATGTATGCCAAAAGGAATCAAACTAAGCGCTTGGTGTGGTTGAGTTTATAGGAATTGAATCTTTTTCATTTGAAACCGCATGTTCATCCTTTTTCCGTGAATTGTGTTCATGGATGCCATTAGAAACATTGTGGAAAATCTAGAACCTGGAAAATCTAAAACATTCTTTTTTTTTTTTTTTTATAAAGGAAGTTCGGCAATAGCCTACTCTCCCGGACTTGAATTAAATTAAGAAACAAAGGTACAAGAAGAAGGGTCTAGTGCCCACGGGACCCCCCAAATCCCACAAAGCAGGGGAAGCATGGATGATTCCTAGGTTACATTACAAAGAAGGTTGATCACCCTCTCGTCGCCCTCATGCGGGACCCACTTGGGTTTGAGCTTGTTGTTAATCAAAATGAGGACTTGATGGTGTCTGAAGGGGGGGGATTTCTTACTGTTGGCGATCCTTTTGCCAAGGAGGAATAGAGATTTTTCAATCGACCACTCCCTGGGGGGGTCGCCGAAGTTGAGAGCACACCGCTCTCGCCAGATTTTCCACAGGACTTCCCCTCTGATTGCGTTCCAGAGAGCCGCAGAGCATCCAATCGCTTCTCCCAAGAGGACTTGTTTCCAACTAAGCTGTTTCTGAACTCTGATTTTCAGTCCAACCATCTGCCAGATTCTGGAGGAGTTGGGGCAAGTAAGGAAGATGTGTGGAACATCTTCGATTGCACGGTGGCAGCGTTTGCACCACGGAGGGATCCCACAAATTTTGCTTGCCTTATGGTTAGTCCAAATTCCGCGATGAAGGATTTGCCATAAGAGGACAGACTTCTTAATCTCTATAAGTGGGTGCCAGATACCCATGAATTTCATGTCCCACCGAAGCCGCGTCCAAGGCAGGCGCCACTTCTTGTTGAGGCTGATCTCGAGGTCATTTGTTTCTTTGATGTTCGGGATTTTGAGTAGGCTATTTCCATTGTGCCATTTGAGACCACGCGCGTTCGGAGCATCATGTCCCATGAGAAGGCGAGTTTTTTGACGATCCCAAGCGAGGCATCTGCTTTGCAAGGTGTTCCATTCTTCGTAGGAGATGTTTATGCGAGGGTCGATATCCTCGAAGTTGATCCAACTGTTGGTGTCTTGTTTCCAGAGGTGTTTCCATTTTTTGAATCCTTTGTTCCATAACTTCTTGGCATTTTGCATGTTCCACGATTCCACACTCCGGATGCCATGTATTGGAAACCAGATAGAGTCGTTTTGTCTGATTCCGGCCGCCCACTTCCAGTCCTCACTAATTCTTGTGAAGCTTTTGACTTTATTCCAGCCCTTCCAAAGAGAGCAAACGAGGTTGGAGCCTTTCGGGAAGACAGGTATCGGGGAGAATAGCAGGGTCATGATGTCAAGGTTCTTCCAGTTCGGGGACCCCGTGAGGGCCAACTCGTTTTTGTTTCTGAAGATTAGCTTGGCCCACGAGGCCTCCCTGTTGCACCAAGCTTTAATCATCCATTTGGCTGCCAGTTTGTTAGCCATACACCCAATGTCCAGGATGCCAAGCCCCCCGCTATCTCTAGGGCTGGTGCAGATGGCCCATTTGATTTTAGGCACCCCCCTTCTGTTATGGTCACCCGTCCAAAGAAAGTTTCTGCAAATGCTATTCAGTTTGGACAGGCCTTGCTCATTCGGTCTCCAGCAAGAAAGGAAATAGATGGTAGACGAGAGGAGGAACGTGTTGATAACCATCGCCCGTCCAGCGAGATTGATTTGCATGCCTCTCCAGTAGTTTAGCTTGTTTTCAAGTTTGGCCAGCACCCAGTTCCATCGCTGCTCCATAGAGACACCAAACCCCAAGGGGATTCCGAGCAGCCGAAAGATTTGGCCCTGCGGAATGATTTGACAGCCATGATCAATTAGAAGGCCAGGTTGGTGTCCCACAATGGCCCTAAAGGCGGTCTTGTTGTGGTTGATTTTGGATCCAGAGGCCTCACAGAAGGTGTCAAGACACCTCCAGAAAGTCTCCAAGCTGGTATTATCATTGTGAACGAACGCGTTCATATCGTCAGCAAAAAGTCTCATGATGATTTGACTGTGGTCGTGAGGTAGCTGGAGGCCTTTGATATTGCCAGCCTCCACATGATGAGCCACGAGTCTGCTCAGCCCCTCAGTGGCGATGGCAAAGAGAAGGGGGGCAAGAGGGCACCCTTGTCTAATAGATCTTTTAAGATGGATCGCCTTCGAAAGTTTGCCGTTAACGTTAATCTGGGTCGTTGCGTTGCCGAGAAGGGTCGCGATCATCTTGATGAATTTCTGACTACATCCGAGGTCTTGGAGCGACTGCAGAATATAGTCCCATTCCAGCCTATCGTAGGCTTTGTCAAAGTCGATCTTGAGGAAGACCACATCTTGATTAGACTCGTTTGCAAATTGAATACCTTCCCAAATATCCAAAATGGTTTCCAGGATGGACCTGCCTTTGATGAAACCTTTTTGGTCCTCGCTAAGCCAAAATCTCAGGTGGCATGCCAGTCTGTTGGCAATGACTTTGGCGACGATCTTGTATCCTGTTTGTAGCATCGTAATTGGCCTCCAGTTCTCGATTCTGTTTTTTTCCCCCTTCTTGTGAATCAGCTTGATAATTCCATTATTTATACAAGAAGGAAGAGCCCCAAAATTTAGCGCTTCTTGCCAGACCAACCGAAGAGGGGTGGCAACCACCAGCTTGAAGGATTTAAAAAACTCGTTAGTGAGTCCGTCGGGTCCCGGACTTTTACCGAGGGGGAGGGCATCTATGACCTCAATGATTTCTGTTTCAGAGATCGGGGCATGGAGCAGGGAGTGGAGGTTGGGAGGTATTCTCCGGGGGGAAACCCTAGAAATGGCAGCCATGCAGTCCCTTCTATGGTGGGAGAGGGGGTTCGAGGTTCCCAGGAGTCCCGTAAAGTGCCCTTCGATAATGCCGAAGTTATCTTCTTCCGAGTTGCATACATTGCCATGTGGGTCTAGCAGTAGGGGAATCGTCTCTCTGTTGTGTTTCCTTTTCAGTATACTGCACATCTCTTTGGTGGGTTTGTCGGCTTTTCCAGCCCACCACTCCTTGAAGAAGATTTGTAGGTTTTTCCTTTGAATTTCTTCTTCGTATCTCAACGCTGCTCTGATTCTTCGGAGACCTTTCTGGGCTTGGTGTTTTCCTTTGTTCACTTCCTCCTCGAGTCGCCAGAGTCTGCGGTACAGCGCTTCCCTACGAGCCCGCCGTACAGTCTCGAGCATCTTCTTAGTTCTGATCATGATCTTGCGAGACTTGTCGACCGCACTTCTCCAGCACTTGGCTGGGGCCAGGCCAGAGGCGAACGCCACCTTCCACACATCGGCAATCTCTTGATGGACGGAGGGGAGAGAGAAGGTGGAGGCGTTGGCATGGAACCACGGAGCCTTGTGGGTCCCGTAGGAAGGTTGGAAAGTGATAACAATCGGGTAGTGATCAGAGATGGTGAGGTCAGTACGCTGCGTGATGGAAGGGTGGCCCCACCGATGAGCAAAGCTCTGAGAGATGTAGCATCTATCAAGTCTAGCTTTCCTCAGATCCTCGCCCGCTTGGAGATTCGACCAGGAAAAGCCATTCGAGTCTTTGAATTCGACCAGGTCCAGGTGGAGTTTGGTCAAGTCCCACGTTTCTTTCTCCCGACTGTCAATGACCCTGCCCTTGCCCATCCATCTGTCCATAGGGTCCTCCACCATGTTAAAGTCGCCACAAATAAGCACGTTGTGGGGAAGCGAGTCAAGAGAAGTCCAAGTGTTCAGCCTCTCCAATTCCCCGTTAGGGGCGTACAGAGAAACCATAGTAACACAGAGGGGAGCACCAAAAGAAACCGCAATCCAGCGGTGATTTACGTCTTCAATGGAGTTCTCGAGCTTTTCAAGCCAGGGTTGTTTAACACCGATGGCCGTTCCACCGGACCCCCGCTGGTGCTTTGTTGAGATCCACACATGGGCCGAGGAAACCTGCCTGAGCCGTTTCAGAAGGTCTTCTCCGTCAATTTTAATCTCTTGAATGCATATAATGTCTGGTTTTAAGCTAGTGTCGCGGAGCCATTGACCAATGATGGCCGCTCTTGAGGGGTCAGTTAGCCCCCTAGCATTAAGCGAGATGACAATCATTTTTGTATTGATCCCTCTTTGCGGGAGGGAGCCTTGTCCTTTCTTCTCTTGGCTTCATCTTTCTTTTTCGCTGGTATCTGATCCCGACTTAGAAGTCGGTTCTTGTAGGGGCTTTTCCAGGGTAGCTCCATAGGCTGTTTTCCTTTGCGAGATACACCTTGTTGGGGGGAACTGGGCCTCGTGCTCGGCACCATCTCCGGGATCGTGGATCCAATGATGGAGCTTTCACTATCCATGTTGTCTTCATTACTAGTGGAGCAGCTGAAATCCGCTAGAAGATGAAGATGGAGTTTTCTGCGAGTGATGGTTGTTTCGCGATTGATGGTTGTTCTCGCGACTGATGGTTTGGACCCCCGGTATTTCGCCGCGATCGACGGTTTTGCCCTGCTTTGACGATCGATGGTTTCCCGCGCTCTGCTCTCCACGATTGATGGTTTCGCGCGTCAGTCCCCACGATTGATGGTTTCTGCCCTGGGCCTGCATGATTGATGGTATTTCGCCACGATCGACGGTTTTGCCCTGCTTTGACTTGACGATCGATGGTTTCCCACGCTCTGCTCTCCACGACTGATGGTTTCGTGCGTCAGTCCCCACGAGTGATGGTTTCTGCCCTGGGATTGGACGATTGATGGTTTCCCGAGACCCGAGCTTGTTTCTGCTCGTTGTCGCCGGCCGCACGGAGCTTTCTCGCTCAGTCCTTTCTGATGACGTTCAAGCCTCGTGCCTTCATCGCTGTTGATGGTTCACAGGTTTTTCTTCGTTATGAAAAAGGAATATTGAAGTGGTCGTAAAGGGGTGTTTGGCTTTGGTGACTAACTGGTCTGTGGTTGGTTTCTCCTCCTTGCTGGAGGGGCCTACCTTTGGGGGGGAAAGTAAAAGTGGTGCAGGTTCCCTTTGGCCATGGATGTGGCTTCTGCCTCTCTCGTGATAAGTAATCGGGCCCCTCCCCCGGGGGAGACCGATTTCCTGGCCGCTCTGCTGGAGGGGGGATCGTGTGCCGCCCCCGAGGCATCCGAAAGTGTTGTATCCCCCGTCGTGTCGCTCAGGAAGAGCTCAAGAAGTATTTGGCCCTAGGCCCCCGCTCGAAATTGTGCGACAATGGCTCCGAAAAGAGTGGCTCCCTCGAGGCCTAACTGTCAGCAAATGTCAGTTCTTACCAGCAAACCACATGCTGCTAGTCTTTGAGAATGAAGATATGGCGTTCCAAGCCCTAAGCGTTGACTTTACTCCTGACAAATCGAAATCACTTCGGTACCCTCTTTGGGTCGAGCTCCCTAACCTCTCTCCTATCGGCAAGCCGTTGGCTTCACGCGAAGACATTGGTGGTCTCATCTATGAAGGTGCAAGACACTCGTTCAATGCTAGGTGGCACCCACAAATCTGCGTCGAGGCCGACCTACAAAAACCTCCCCAACGCATGCTTTCGATGTGGTCAGCAAGGTCACAGGATTAAAGACTGCCCTCTCAGGCAAAAAAACAAGCGCTCGCAAGAAGCCTCCAAAACTGCTCATGTCAACAATGGCGATTTGACCCACCCGACCAAGGACGGGGATGACAAGGGCCTCCTCAAGCCACAAGCTGATGCGGATGGCTTTACTGAAGTTAGAAGAAGAAGGAAAAGAAGTCCGAGGGCCAACGGTGAGAGAAACAACCTGCCGCTTACCCCCAACAACAATTTGTATTGCAATCTTGGAAAGGAGATCAACGAGCTTGACTACCCAGGTGGGAATCCACTCGTGGAAGATACATACGACAATGCCCTAGAGATCCCCGACAAAGAAACCCCCCAGGAGGGTTATACTACAAGCAATCTAAAACATTCTTCATCGCATTGTGGACATCGCTATTTAATCCTTATTGTAAACTTCGATATGTTCGTTTTTTCTTATCTTTTTTTCAGATTTTTGAGAAAATTCTTGATCTCGATGTCCATCTCTAGATGAGCAGATTTTTACTTAAATCTTCGAGAATAGGATTTTCGTGCCATTTAAAAATCGTTGAATAAGATTGACATGCTTCTTGTGGAATTGTGACTTGAGTCGTTTCATCAGTTGAGAAGTTAAAAGATTTTGGTGTGATTAGATCTTCTGAGGTCGTAATTCCTAAGTTTTTGAAGTCTAGAAGATTGGTAAACGTAGATTTTATTTATTGTTTCTCCTATTCTCTTCTCTTAGATGTAAAAAGTATGCCAAAGAGTATCAAGAAGCGTTGGAGTTATTCTTCAAATTTGAAAAGAGCTGGTATTTTTGTTTGTATCTTATCTTTATTATCTGATTTTGTTTTTAAACGTTGGAGTAAATTACTCTTTAAGGAGTTCTACCTACTGAGATATTGATGTGCAACCCTTTCTCTTCATACATTCAATACCACGAAAGCTCCCAAATCCCATAGACAAGGTCCTTCTAGAGGGTGGAACTATATATGAAAACTCAAAACGCTCATGAGGCTCCAATGTCTTCAAGTGTGCACCATCAATGAGCGTCTTCTTCTTTATTGATTATTAGTTCTATTTCGATTCATTGTTTTTTTGTTTACATTGCTTTGCTTTCAATTATATTTTCCCTGTTTGCTCCTCTTCATGTCTCGATATGCACGCAAGCTACTCAATGGTTTTGACGATCTCTAAGTTCATTGTTTTCCTTAAATATGACCGATCTCTTTACATGTTTTCCCTTTTTTTTTGTCTACTATTTTTTTTCCTTCCTGTTTGTCCGTGTCTTATTGAAATCCACAGCATGTATATTCTTCAACTCCCTCTTTTTCCTCTCCTTCTCATGTGAAAACTTGCAAATACTTACCTATGTGTATCTACGTACGCATTGTAGGTTTGCGCATGTCAGTGTGCGTATATGGTTGTACGCAGAAGCGCGTCCCTGTGTTGTGTGTGCGTGTGTGTGCACACTCCAGCAATTATGTTTCTGATGTCCATAGCTGTGCTTTGGTATACTTTCTCTTTCATTTTAAGTTTTGGAGCATCTGCGGCGCGTGATGGAAGTGCAGTGACCTTCAATTTCTAAATCCCGATGCTTCAAAAGAATAAGTATAGGACTCGGAAAATTGTATATGCGTAATGGGTATCAGGGAATGGTCATCCTGTAGAAAGACGTTGCATGGTAGCCATTCTTTCTTTCTTTTTCGAAAGAGAAGACAGATAATAATCGATTGTGAAACAGGAAAGGGTAGACCTCTTTCCAGCGAAACTGAAATTTCAGATTCTCAATCATGCTCGATTGTAGCTTAGTAGTTCTCGATTGCATTTTTTACAAAGAAGAAGGAACTTTAAGAAAGAGAAATAGCCATAAGTCCTGCCACATGAGTGGATTACATCAGAAACGTCTTCGAAAGCACGATTCAGGCTTGTTAGATAGGATTTTACGTGAAAAATTCCTCAATAGTATAAACGCCGATGGATATGAGCACTGGGGCTGACTACCCTTTGAACAGTAAAAGCAGAAGAAAATAATAAAATGACCTTGAATGTGGAAAAGACGGTCTAGGCTTGTAAATGTTTACTGTCGAAAATAATAGCGTATAAACATTTATTTAAGGTTCACTATGCATGTGGACTTTCCGTAGATCGGACTTTTGATGACCTTTGCTACGTATGCATAAATATTGGAGTGATCTAAACATTGAAATTATCTGTTCGTTCCATCATCTTATACACAACCGTGATACATCTCTGCAGATAAATCCGCCTCAATCAACTTCTTGAGGACTGTAATAAAAGTACACTTTCTAGGACAGATTTATAGAGATATTTGCTTTTATGCGCTCGCTGTCAAACTATCTACGAGAGCTACAACCATCTATATTAGAAGCACTTAGACAGGAAAACAATGTTTATACTGTGGTTCTAAACATTGCACTTGAGTATCTGTTCATGCAATTTTCTGGCAGATAACGTGATACATACCTCCAGACACAATAGCTTGGTGCCCTTCATCGAAATACAGATCAGATATAATAATCGAAATACAGATCAGATATAATCAGGAGCGCGAAGACGTTTACGAATGT
>CM035416.1:112398031-112415531 GCA_020310875.1 Ceratopteris richardii | reverse complement strand
AAATAACTAAAACTTTGTTCAACCAATTCATTCTTCGAAGACATGTAAACTTGCTATGAGTCAAAGTCTAGATGACGAAGCACTTTAACTTCTCAAAGATATGTTTCAACAAGCATTTGAAGCATTGTCTTTAACTTTAAGAGAAATAAGCTAGATTCTCAAAAAGATACAAAGAATATCAAAAACATCATCCAACCACAGGATACTAGTGTGGCAATTACCATTAGTGTGTCAACCCATTGAGGTTCTGGTGATGAGTTTTTTACTCAAACAATGCTTCACTTGAGACTAAGTTCAAGTCACATTTAGTCTTTCTGACTCCTTATTGTGAATGCAATTCTTGTGCATTTTGTTGAGTCAAAAGAGTGAATTTACCAAGTGATACTAGGAACTTGATACTTGAGTTCGTCAGTCAAATCCTTGGTTGAAAATATCAACTAAAAATCAGAGTCCAACTTTTTTTAGAAATTTATCAAATATTTCTCATTGATAACACTTAAGCTTGAAGTCTTCGAAGAAGATTTTAGAAGTTACTTACTTCATATCTTCAATTTCCTTGATCTTGAAGTTATCTTGAAGTATCTTAAGATATTACTTCTATCCTTCTTGAATTAGACTCCTTCTTAGAATTCTTAATTGTCTTGAGGATCCAACTTAACTTCAAGACTCAAACTAGGACTAGAAAATAATTATCATACACGGTCCAATGTCCCATACCATCTTTCCTACATCAATTTGAGTATAAAATCTGGTGTCCCATACCACCCTATTTTATATTCACATTAATGTGTGGGTGATACGTATCCTAAAGTCAAAAAATCTCTTGATAGAGTACCTTCTTGCTTCAGTTCTTTATGAAAATTTTGAAGTTTTAGGCATTACCTCTAACTAGATATTCTAGGTTTTGATTCCTTCACATGATCATCTCATAATCACGTGCTTTTCCTTGGAAACTAAGAAACCTCTGATAGAGTACCAATTCTTTTTTGCTCGTGTTTTCAAATAAAAACCAATTAGAACTCCAAGTACTTGAATTTTCCCAAATTCAAGTTCAATTGGTTTATTCTTGAGCAATTTTGTAGTGACAAGAGCTTTTGACTTCTTGTCTTTAGATTCCTTTCTTTACTGATGCTTTAGGTACCTACCCGGGGACTTTATATAGGAATATCTCTACTGTTTAAGTCTTAAGCATCTGCTCATGCTCTTTGGATTTGTACCAAAGTCCCTTTAAGGATAGGCAAACACTATGTTTTACCTTCCACAGACTTAATTATCGCTAACACGGCTGCAGACTAGATACTTGGAATATTTATGCTATTCAAACTTGGAACAACTTACTATTTCGATTGCCAATACTTGGGCAAAATTCACAATAGTTCCAATCACAATTATCTTGGACAACAGTGGCCAAGATTGATCAAGTCTTTTTTATCATGCGATAATAATAAAGACTTTATCTTTATCATTAAGATCTCTTCAGCTTTTCTAAGCTTTTTCGCTTACTTGTAGGATTTTTTAGAGATCTTGTCCTAACTTAAGTCCAAGCATACACTTATGCCTCTCAAATTCCAAATCTAAGAATCTTTGATATACCTCTAGGTTATATCACTATTTGGACTTAAGTACCAATACTTGAGGTTTGGAATTGCTAAGGAACTACTTACTAACTAAAGAGTATGAAGAACTTTATTCTCAATACTTGGAAGAATGTTAGTCTTCAAAGACTTGAGATTCCTTTTAGGGAATCACATATCTTGAGTAAATGATTCATCTTGGAATCTTTTGCTATGTTAGAAGGATATTGGAAAGAAATTCTTTCAAACAATATCCAGAAAGTTTTATTGATTCAATTGTATTCATTTCTTGAGTATCAAACTAGAGGCTAAATATCACGTTTTGGATATGGTTTCCCATGCCACTATGAAAATTTATGCTTGAGCTTTTATTTATGTGATATTGACTCCTATTCTTGAGTTTTATACAAGATTCATTATTCTTTCTCAATCTTTAGATGTTACTAGAGTCCTCTAAACATATTTCACCAACAAAATTATGTTTAAAGTCCAAGCATCTATTGATGATTGATCCAATAGTAGTGCTACTATGAATACATAACTTTTGAACTTTATAGCCGATTAAGGAAAAGTTCACACTTGCTTCGAGTCTTTAGGAACTTATCTTATTTCCTAAAGAATGCTTAGATAGTTGCATCATTTACCCGAGATGCAACTATAGAACCTAACATCTTTTTTATTGACGTCAAAAATCGATTGATGTTGAGGTTCAACTTTTGATTTCCATCAAATGAAAACTTATAAAAGCTTTCATAACATTTTTTTTGGCACCTTCCTAAAAAAATATCATCATTCTTTGGTCCTATCATATAGTATGAATTTGTGTGTATTTTGGGAAGAGTTCATGAATCAATGAGGATCCTCTACTCGGAACATCTTCCGAAAATAAATTCATCTCGAACATGGTAGGAGAATGATCTTACGTGGAATAGAAGTCTTGACTATTTCATTTTAGCGTTTCATATTTTAGGAAAATATCTCAATCCTAAAAGTCACTTATTGAGCTTTCATCATGAGATACGAATCTTTAAACGTCAAAGAAACTTCTTAGAACTTTCCAACTCTTCTAAATAGAAGAGTGCTCATGAACTTGGAAACATAATTGAAGTTATCATCCAATCCTGGGATGATTGAGAAGTTACATAAATTATGTAACTAATCAACTAAAGATTATTTGCATGACTTTCTAAATATTAACTATACTGACAGTAATCACTATAAGCTTATCTTCATTATGCCCTAAGTACATCCGGGACTTAGGGTCATCATTCTCCTAGTGCTTAGTTATACCTAGTAAGACATCGAACATACTTAATCATTATTGAGTATTTATTTTTTATATCGGAGTATCAACTTGGGAAGGAATCGACTACTTACTTGAGTTGCAAACTAGAACTTGCATGTCTTTGTAACTAACTAGTCCTCTATCTTCCCAAATGTCTAGCTGTGAGCTTTATAAAGTAAGCTAAATAGTAATAGAGTACATTTTCATATCGTCTAGCAAACAACATCCCATTCTTTCATGCAAATGCATGTACCTACATGCAAGTCTAGATGCTCACATGCGTATGCATGCATGTTCTTTGTATGCCCAGAAAATAATGCGACAATCATGCATGAGCTTGATGCATTATTTTTTTCTTTGTACATCATGCAATCCTGATGTATGTATATCCTTCCCTTTGTCCTAATGCACTATGATATAAAAACATATCCTTGTGGTGCAAATAAAAAACTTACTCAATGGAAAGGAAATCTGTAATTAAACTAATAAAATACAGTCTTTGATGCACAAGGATCTTTTTTTAAACCATGTCTTTCCTTAATGCAAACTAATGATTGGGATGAGAAGCGGATGGTTTCATTATCATAATATAGACTTAATCAATTGAAATCTTGGTTATTTCAATGTGCATCTAGGATTAAGTATAGAATAATGAAAACAAGATAAATCAAGCATTAAGGCCAAGTAGAAACTCGAAAATACTTAGCTTTGATCATAGCTTCGTCCATCCTCTGATCCTCAGGAAGAGCCATTCTCCATCCTTTGGTCAATGGCAAAGACTACATACTCCTTGAAAACCATAGTTTCCTCGTGTCATTTTCTTGGACTATGTTTGTCTTATCCCGTCCTTTGCCTTCCGATGAGGTGGGGATGATGTACACATGAAGAGAAAAGAGAAATACTCCATCCTCCACAGCTAAGTTGAATCTAAGGCCATTTAAATGATGAGGTCCAAATGATATGATGGTGTGTCCATCATATAAATGTTGCCCTATTGCCCATAGGGAACTACATGGAGTACACGGATGCAAAAGCTCATAAAATTGATGAGTTGAGCATCGAATACACATTTGAAAATCGCTATCACGCTCTTTGTGAACATATGTAGACTGAATATCTGTTGCTATTACTTCTGCAGTCTGAACTAAATTTAATTTATAAAAATAAACATCACAAACGCTTGTAGGCGAGTTGGATAGACAATTTTCCATTTCCTATGTGTCTTGAGTTTGATTCTTGGGCCCGTATGTAATATCTTTAGCTCTTGATCTTGCCCATAGCCTTCTACAGCACGCACGAACTGCTTTTGTTGTGTATTTTAGAAATAGAATGAACTACTAGATGGTGGCCGACTTGGATAGGCGAACTACTTCGTGATAATGACGTCCCGGCTTCAAATCCTCTTCATGCAGCCAGACCTTCTCCCATCTTTTGCTTTTCTCTCCAAAGGAATTCGGGAGCAAAATGATGCCACTCCCGCGAGCAACAAGGATGATCGCCTACGAATTTTAACGACACAGAAAATTGGAGAATTGATGAAATAAAGGTCTACATGTAGAGAGCATGAAGATGATGAAATCCTTCAGGGTCTCCATTGAAGCATGAGGAAGATGATGAGCCTAGTAAGGTCACCATGAAAGCTTGCCTAGAGCTCTGATACCAATGCAAGAGAAAGAGGGTTACGACCACCACGTGCTAGAGAGATGCCTCTCCTCCCAACTTTATGCCTGTATATATAGGTGCTTGAATCAATGAGGACCACAAATGTAACTAGAGTCCACAAGTGCATGTGCAATCTCACCCACTCCTTTCATATCTACCAATAGAGTCTACTAGTGGTTGGAGTGATCTCCTCCACTGCTTTTGTACCTTCCACTAGAGTCCACTAGTGGTTGTTGTACTCACCTCTTGAGTTAAGTCCACTAGTCTCAAGTTCACTCACGTTAACTTGAGTTAGAAGAATCTAGAGCTCTTTGGGCAAAAATCTCTCCCCATGCTCCCCATAGGGATTGAACCCAAGACCTCCTCCTTCACAACCATGAGAACTAACCACTAGGCTAAGTGGATTACTTGAATATGAGAGCACATGAACTTATCCTTGAGTCTATTCTTGAGATCTTTGGTCCTATAGATGAGTGACCAAACATAACCCGATTTCAGATCTTTCTGAAGCTATCGGATCCCTAGACCATAGACTTACTTTATTACTACTACTACTACTACTACTACTACTACTACTACTACTACTACTACTACTACTACTACTACTACTACTACTACTACTACTACTACTACTACTACTACTACTACTATTACTACTACTACTACTACTACCTTTACTATGATTGCTATTGCCACTACTAGTAATGTTAATAGTTTTTCTACTATTGATAAAATAATTGTTCTTGTTGTTGTTGGTGCTATTGCTATTCTTACTACTACTACTACTACTACTACTACTACTACTACTACTACTACTACTACTACTACTACTACTACTACTACTAGTACTACTACTAGTACTACTAGTACTACTACTAGTACTACTAGTACTACTACTAGTACTACTACTACTACTACTACTACTACTACTACTACTACTACTACTACTACTACTACTACTACTACTACTACTACTACTACTACTACTACTACTTTTGTTGCTACTATTGCTGCCACTACTACTACTACTACTACTACTACTACTACTACTACTACTACTACTACTACTACTACTACTACTACTACTACTACTACTACTACTACTACTACTACTACTGTTGCTACAAGAGAAAGAGGATTACGACCACCACATGCTAGAGAGATGACTCTCCTCTCAACCTTATGCCTGTATATATAGCTGCTTGAATCAATGAGGACCACAAATGTAACTAAAGTCCACAAGTGCATGTGCAATCTCATCCACTCCTTTCACATCTACCACTAGAGTCTAGTATTGGCTGGACTGATCTCGTCCACTACTTTTGTACCTTCCACTAGAGTCCACTAGTGGTTGTTGTACTCACCTCTTGAGTTAAGTCCAATGGTCTCAAGTTAACTCACGTTAACTTGAGTTAGAAGGCTCTAGATCTCTTTGGGAAAAACTCTCTCCGCATGCTCCCCATGGGTTTGAACCCAAGACCTCCTCCTTCACAACCATGAGACTTAACCACTAGGCTAAGTGGATTACTTGAATATGAGAGCACATGAACTTATGCTTGAGTCTACTCTTGAGATCTTTGGTCCTACAGACGAGTGACCAAATGGTGCCCTTTTTTAGATCTCTCTAAAGTTATCGGATCCCTAGACCATAGACTTACTTTATTAAATTTTCCCCCCCTTTAGAAAATATTTTCATCCTTAAAAATAGAGCTATATACATACTATAGGCATCCCTTGAGCCTCATGTTCTAAAATTGGAAGAACAAGGTCATGCTCTAGAACTAGAAGAACATGTGTCATCTCTGTGGTTGCATCCGTGCCCATATGATTCAAAACACTGTCTGGTCTTGCACCTTGAAGAATTAGTCAAAGTGCAAAGTAGTGAATGAATAATAAGGGTGGATCTAAATACATCCCTGGCCAATTCACAGTTTTTGGATGTGCGATCAAGGCACAAACATGTGAACTAGGTGGATACAAATGACTAGTCCATTTCTAGGCATAATTGATGCATCGAATTAGTATTGAAGGTGGGATTCCTATCCCTTGCAAGACTTTGAGAACTCTTGATTCACTTGAATTTGTTTTGGAGAACTTAAAGTTTGCTTGTCTCAAACATCTAACTTGGATGTTTGTAGAATGATTTACTTTGATCCAACAGTTACTTGATTTTTCTATCCGACTAGAGAACTACTTTGACCTAATGAGTTTAAAAATCCTATGTAACTTGTAAGAGAAAGTTACCACTCTCTTTGAGTCAACCATACTATAACTTGACCAATTAGAATTCAAAATGAAAATTGTTCAACTTACGACACTTTTCTCATAGTCTTGAGCTAAAACGTCTTGGGAATTGTCAATCTTGCTGAGCAATTTCTAACTTTTCTATTCTAGTGTATACTGGACACTAGAAAATCATCTATGCTATAACTAGAAGCAAACTAAAATGAATAAGTTAATCTTGAACTTTTCATCTTTCGAAGCTTGAAAAGGTGCTTGTACAGAACATCTGTCTAGGATGTTTAATTTAGTTATCTGGGTCTATGCAGCAAACCCTGGTCTTTTTTGAAAGCAATCGGATACCATATCATAGCCAATTCTAAAAAAATTGGAAAGAAGAAAAAAATAACTAAAAATCTCTTCAACCAATTCATTCTTCGAAGACATGTAAACTTGCTATAAGTCAAAGTCTAGATGAACAAGCACTTTAACTTCTCAAAGATCTGTTTCAATAGGGATTTGAAGCATTGTCTTTATCTTTAAGACAAATAAGCTGGATTCTCAAAAAGATACAAAGAATATCAAAAACATCATCCAACCACCGGATAGTAGTGTGGCAATTACCATCAGTGTGTCGACCCAGCGAGGTTCTGGTGATGAGTTTTTTACTCAAACAATGCTTCACTTGAGACTAAGTTCAAGTCACATTTAGTCTTTCTGACTCCTTATCGTGAATGCACTTGTTGTGCATTTCGTTGAGTCAAGAAAGTGAATTTACCAAGTGACACTAGGAACTTGATACTTGCCTTAGTCAATCAAATCCTTGGTTGAAAAGATCAATTGAAAATCAGAGTCCAACTTTTTTTAGAAATTTATCAAAACTTCTGATTGATAACACTTGAGCTTGAAGTGTTCAAAGAAGATTTTATAAGTTAGTTACTTCATATCTTCAATTTCCTTGATCTTGAATTTATCTTGAAGTATCTTAAGATATTACTTTTATCCTTCTTGAATTAGAGTCCCTAGAATTCTTAACTCTCTTGAGGATCAAACTTAACTTCAAGACTCAAACTAGGACTAAAAGATAATTATCATCCACGATCCGATGTCCCATACCATCTTTCGTACATCAATCTGAGTATAAAATCTGTTGTCCCATACCACCCTATTTTATATTCACATTAATGTGTGGGTGATACTTATCCTAAAGTCAAAACATCTCTTGAAAGAGTACCTTCTTGCTTCAATTCTTTATGAAAATTTTGAAGTTTTAGGCATTACCTCTAACTAGATATTCTAGGTTTTGATTCCTTCACATGATCGTCTCACAATCACGTGCTTTTCCTTTGAAACTAAAAAACCTCTGATAGAATACCAATTCTTTTTTGCTCGGGTTTTCAAATAAAAACCAACTTAATTCCAAGTACTTGTATTTTCTCAAAGTCAAGTTCAATTGGTTTATTCTTGACCAATTTTGTAGTGACAAGAGCTTTTGACTTCTTGTCTTTAGATTCCTTTCTTTACTGATGCTTTGGGTACCTACCCCGGGGACTTTATATAGGAATCCCTCTAGTGCTTAAGTCTTAAGCATCCACTCCTGCTCTTTGGATTTGTACCAAAATCCCTTTAAGGATAGGCAAACACTATGTTTTACCTTCCACAAACTTAATTACCACTGATAGGGCTGGAGACTACATACTTGGAATATTTACGTTGTTCAAACTTGGAACAAATTACTATTTTGATTGCCAATACTTGGGCAAAATTCACAATAGTCCCCATCACAATTATCTTGGACAACCGTGGCCAAGATTGATCAAGTCTTGTTAATCATGCGATAATAATAAAGACTTTATCTTTATCATTAAGATCTCTGAGCTTTTCTAAGCTTTTTGGCTTACCTGCAAGATTTTTTAGAGATCTTGTCCTAACTTAAGTCCAAGCATACACTAATGCCTCTAAGATTCCAAAGCTAAGAATCTTTGATATACCTCTAGGTTATATCACTATTTGGACTTAAGTACCAATACTTGAGGTTTGGAATTGCTAGGGAACTACTTATTGACTAAAGAGTATGAAGAACTTTATTCTCAATACTTGGAAGAATGTTATTCTTCAAAGACTTGAGATTCCGTTTAGGGAATCACATATCTTGAGTAAATGATTCATCTTGGAATCTTTTTCTATGTTAGAAGGATATTGGAAAGAAATTCTTTCAAACAATATCCAGAAAGTTTTATTGATTCAATTGTATTAATTTCTTGGGTATCAAACTAGTGGCTAAATATCACCTTTTGGATATGGTTTCCCCTGCCAATATGAAAATTTATGCTTGCAATTTCATTTTTGTGATATTGACTCCTATTCTTGAGTTTGATACAAGATTCATTATTATTGGTCAATCTTTAGATGTTACTAGAGTCCTTTAAACATATTTCACCAACAAAATTATGTTGAAAGTCCAAGCATCTATTGATGATTGATCCAATAGTAGTGCTACTATGAATACATAACTTTTGAACTTTATAGCCTATTAAGGAAAAGTTCACACTTGCTTCAAGTTTTTAGGAACTTATCTTACTTCTTCAAGAATGATTAGCTAGTTGCATCATTTACCAGAGATGCAACTATAGAACCTAACATCTTTTTTTGGGACATCGAATCGATTGATGATCAGGTTCAACTTTTGATTTCCATCAAATGAAAACTTATAAAAGCTTTCATAACTTTTTTTTTGGCACCTTCCTAATAAAATATCATCATTCTTTGGTCCTATCATACAATATGAATTTGTGTGTATTTTGGGAACAGTTCATGAATCAATGAAGATCCTCTATTTGGAACGTCTTCCAAAAATAAATTCATCTCGAACATGGTAGGAGAATGATCTTACGTGGAATAGAAGGCTTGACTATTTCATTTTAGTGTTTCATATTTTAGGAAAATATCTCAATCCTAAAAGTCACTTATCGAGGTTTCATCATGAGATACAAATCTTGAAACCTCAAAGAAACTTCTTAGAACTTTCAAAATCTTCTAAATAGAATAGTGCTCATGAACTTGGAAACATAGTTGAAGTTATCATCCAATCCTGGAATGATTGAGAAGTTACATAAATTACGTAACGAATCAACTAAACCTTATTTGCATGACTTTCTAAATATTAACTATACTTATAGTAATCACTATAAGCTTATCTTCATGACTCCCTAAGTACATTCGGGACTTAGAGTCATCATTCTCCTAGTGCTTACTTATACATAGTAAGACATCGAACATACTTAATCGTTATTAAGAATTATTTTTGATAACGGAGTATCAACTTGGGAAGGAATCGACTACTTACTTGAGTTGCAAACTAGAACTTGCATGTCTTTGCAACTAACTAGTCCTCTATCTTCCCTAATGTCTAGCCGTGAGCTTTACAAAGTAGGCTAAATACTAATTAAGAGAGTACATATTCATATCTTCTTGCAAACAACATCGCATTCTTTCATGCAAATGCATGTACCTACATGCAAGTCCAGATGCTCACATGCATATGCATGCATGTTCTTTGTATGCCCAAAAAATAATGTGACAATCATGCATGAGCTTGATGCATTAGTTTTTTCTTGTACTGAGAATGTACATCATGCAATCTTGATGCATGTATATCCTTCCCTATGTCCTAATGCACTATGATATAAAACATATCCTTGTGGTGCAAATAAAAAACTTACTCAATGAGGGGAAATGTGGAATTAAACTACTAAAATACAGTCTTTGATGCACAAGGATCTTTTTTTAAACCTAGTCTTTCCTTAATGCAAACTAATGCTTGGAATGAGAAGCGGATGGTTTGATTATCATAATCTAGACTTAATCAATTGAAATCTTGGTTATTTCAATGTGCATCTAGGATTAAGTATAGAATGATGAAGACAAGATAAATCAAGCATTAAGGCCAAGTAGAAACTGGAAAATACTTAGCTTTGATCATAGCTTCGTCCATCCTCTGATCCTCTTGAAGAGCCGTTCTCCATCCTTTGGTCAATGGCAAAGACTACATACTCCTCCTTGAAAACCATAGTTTCCTTGTCTCATTTTCTTGGACTATGTTTGTCTTAGCCTGTCCTTTGCCTTTCTATGAGGTGGGGATGATGTACACAATACTCCTGCATAGCTAAGTTGAATCTAATGACATTTAAGTGATGAGGTCCAAATGATATGATGGTGTGTCCATCATATAAACGTTGCCCTTTTGCCCATAGGGAACTACATGGAGTACATGGATGCAAAAGCTCATAAAATTGATGAGTTCAGCATCGGATACACGTTTGAAAATTGCTATCACACTATCGAATAACGTATGTAGACTGAATATCCGTTGCTATTTCTCCGGCAGACAGAAGAGAATTTAATTTATATAAAGAAGGACACAAGCGCTTGTAGGCAAGTTGGATAGACAATTTCCACTTCTTGCGCGTCTTGAGTTCGATTCTTGGGCGCGTATGTAGACATTTAGCTCTTGATCTTGCCCATTGCCTTCTACAACATGCATGAACTACTTATACTGAATATTTTAGAAACAACAGACTGCTTGATGGTGGCAGACTTGGGTAGGCGAACTTCTTCGTGATAATGACGTCTCGGGTTCAAATCCTCTTCGTGCAACCAGACCTTCTCCCTTCTTTTGCTTTGCTCTCCAAAGGAATTCGGGACCAAAGTGACGCCACTCGCGCGAGCAACAAGGATGATTGCCTACGAATTTTAACGACGCACAAGATTGGAGAATTGATGAAATAAAGATCTACATGTAGAGAGCATGAAGATGATGAAATCCTTCAAGGTCTCCATTGAAGCATGAGGAAGATGATGAGCCTAGCAAGGTCACCATGAAAGCTTGCCTAGAGCTCTGATACCAATGCAAGAGAAAGAGGATTATGACCACCACGTGCTAGAGAGATGCCTCTCCTCCCAACCTTATGGCTGTATAAATAGTTGCTTGAATCAATGAGGACCACAAATGTAACTAGAGTCCACAAGTGCATGTGCAATCTCCTCCACTCCTTTCATATCTACTACTACAGTCTACTAGTGGTTGGAGTGATCTCTTCCAGTGCTTCTGTACCTTCCACTAGAGTCCACTAGTGGTTGTTGTACTCACCTCTTGAGTTAAGTCCACTGGTCTCAAGTTAACTCATGTTAGCTTGAGTTAGAAGAATCTAGAGCTCTTTGGGCAAAACTCTCTCCCCATGCTCCCCATGGGGATTGAACCCAAGACCTCCTCCTTCACAACCATGAGAATTAACCACTAGGCTAAGTGGATTACTTGACTATGAGAGCACATGAACTTATGCTTGAGTCTACTCTTGAGATCTTTGGTCCTACAGACGAGTGACCAAACAGGACCCAATTTCAGATATGTCTGAGCTATCAGATCCCTAGACCATAGAATTACTTTACTACTACTACTACTACTACTACTACTACTACTACTACTACTACTACTACTACTACTACTACTACTACTACTACTACTACTACTACTACTACTACTACTACTACTACTACTACTACTACTACTACTACTACTACTACTACTACTACTACTACTACTACTACTACTACTACTACTACTACTACTACTACTACTACTACTACTACTACTACTACTACTACTACTGTTGTTGTTACGAATGTTATTGATGTTTCTACTATTACTACTACTACTATTACTTCTACTATTGCTATTGCTACTACTACATCTACTACTACATCTAGTGCTACTGCTAGTCCGACTACAATTGCTACTACTAATACTACTATTGATATTGATTTTACTACTTCTACTACTATTGCTACGATCACTACTACTACTAGTACTATTACTACTGTTACTACAGCTGATACAAGTACTATGGCTGTTATTATTACTGCTACTACTACCACTACCACCACTTCTACCATCATCACAACCACCACTAATAGTGCTACAACTACTGCAACCACTACTAGTGCAAATAGTACTTATGTTTTGCTAATGTTGTTGCTACTACTATTTCTCTCTGTTACTATTGCTCCTCCTTCTCCTACTACTACTACTACTACTACTACTACTACTACTACTACTACTACTACTACTACTACTACTACTACTATCTGCTACTACTGCTGCTACTGCTACTACTACTGCTACTGCTGCTGTTACTGCTACTGATACTGCTATTGCTGCTTTTACTACTACTGCTACTACTACTAATACTACTACTACTACTACTACTACTACTACTACTACTACTTCTACTAAAACTACTACTAAAACTACTACTACTACTACTGCTACTACTACTACTACTACTACTACTACTAATACTAATACTACTACTACTACTAGTACTACTACTACTACTACTACTACTACTACTACTACTAGTACTACTACTACTACTACTACTACTACTACTACTACTACTACTACTACTAGTAGTAGTGCTACTTCTACTATTACTGCTACTGTTACTGCTACTACTATTGCTACTACTACTACTACTACTACTACTACTACTACTACTACTACTACTACTACTACTACTACTACTACTACTACTACTACTACTACTATTGGTGGTACTACTACTTGAAACATTTTGGAGAAGTTTGTAGGAGGTAGAAAAGTGCCTTTCAAAGCGATGAAGTTTTGTATAGCCAACGGGCACAAGATGAGCCATTGAGATTATGGAGATTCAAATTTACCATATACAAATTTGGTACGTGCAAAGAAATGCACTATGTACTTTGGAGCATCAAGGAGAATTGGTCGATACAAAACATATAGGTTCGTGCGCTGACTAGCTCAAAAAACTTACTATCTATGGACGAGATAATGAACTTCAAATGCTCATTGCAACTAGCGTGATTACAATTAGAGAAAATCCTTTTATTGGATTGATACACATAGGGTTAAGTGTATATAATGCATAAAATTATAAGGAATAAGCAAAATGTTCTATAGGAATGAATAAGACACTCAATGTGGTACCTCATATTTTTTAAGATTATGTAGAGATTGAACCTGAGATAGAAAATCTATGATTTATCGTAACTGAACCAAGAAAATGTTATGATAATCTTAAAGAACAACCTGGACACTAATACCTTTCTAATGAGCCATGTTGCACTCCATTTGGAGCTTTATAGAGAGAGTAGAAGCCTCTACAAGGTTACTGTTGGGGAAGAAGATGATGCAGAAAATTGAAGGAGCAAGACAATGATGGTCACAAGTGTATGGTTATTGCTTCCATATATTGTAAACGTGATTTCAAGTCTTTTAATAGACTCTAGAAGTGCTCCATGACTTCTGCAAGTGGAATTTGAATTCAAATGAAGGTTGGAATGGTTGTTGGAAGGAATCAATTCACTTTCCTACAATCTAGGAAAAGTGAAGATCTAGTTTGGTCTACTTTTAGGTGATTGATTACTTGATTGAATGTGACTCAACCACCACAAATTCATGGGATTTAGGCTCTATCTTTCTACTTTTATATGTGTAAAGCTCAAGGCTTTTACAATGGTAAAAGATCCATCAATTTTTTTTTAAAATATACTAGGTGAGCATAAGAAAAAGAATTCTTTAACAGATATTCTTTTGACACGATTGTCTTTGATGTAGATCAAATACACCTCAAGCATAGTGTACGCTTGATGTTCCAACAGCTCCCCCTCAAGCTAAAGTATGCTTGAGGCTTCATTCTCTAATAGGCTGAATACCTGCCATAGCTTTGAATCTACAAAGCTTTACTCCATCAAGTGCCAATGCCATCATATTTGTTACTTGCTTTTCAGTAGGAACAAAAGAAATTTCAATCTTCATTGCCATGAGCTTCTCCCTGATGAAGTGGTTATGAACCTCTATGTGTTTGGTTCTTGCATGAGAAATAGGGTTTGCCGCTAGATGCATGGAACTTACATTATCTCCGAATATGTGAGGTTTGGAACTCACAAGTCCCAAACATGTATACAATGCCTTTAACCATATTGCCTCTTGAGTTGCAATGGTCAAGCCTCTATACTCTACTTCAGTCAAGAATAAAGCAACTATTGGTTGCTTCTTGGAACTCCATGACACTAGCTTTGAACCTGCAAATGTTAAGTAACCAGAAGTACTTCTTCTGTCATCCTTTGTTCCTACCCAATCTACATCTGAATAGATTTTGATATCCAAATCTGAAGAGTAAGGATAGAATATACCTTCATTGAATGTACCTTTGAGATACTTAAGTACTCTCTTAGCTGGATCCATGTGTGGTCTTCTCGGCGAGTGCATGACCTGACTAAGCACTCTGACACTATATGAGATGTTTGCCCTTGTATGAGTAGCATATATCAAGCTACCTACCAAGCTTTGATACTCTTTAATGTCTTCAATTTTCTCACCTTCATAAACACTAAGTTTATGATTCATCTCCAAAGCTACAGGTTTTGTGTTCTCCATTTTGAACTTGAGAAGTAGATCATGAATGTATCTTCTTTGATTCAAATACATTCCTTCATCTGTCTATATCACTTGCATGAGCTCACAAATTTTGAACTCCTCTTGCATGTGTCTCTTGATCCTTTCAATGCCATTCACATCCTCACCTATCACAATAATATCGACTACATATAAACATAGATAAATAACCTCATTCTAATCCCTTTTGATGAATAGAGAAGGATCTGAGCTGATTGCTTTGAACCCTTGATCTTGAAGGTATGTTACCAACTTGTAATTCCAAGCTCTAGGAGCTTGTTTCAATCCATACAATGCTTTCTTAATTCTACAAACATAAGATGGATGATTAGGGTTTTCAAATCTTGGTGGTTGTGAGATGTATACCTCTTCACTCATCCAACCATTTAAGAATGCATTTTTCACATCAAGTTGGAGGAGTCTCTAATTCCTTGCAGCAACTACACTTATCAATGTCATGATTGCAGTCATCTTTGCAACTGGTGAGAATGTTTCCTCATAGCTATACCATGAGTTTGTGAGCATCCATTGGCAACTAATTTTTCCTTGTACCTACAAACTGATCCATTTGAATTTCTTTTAACTTTATATACCCATCTGCAACAAATTACCTTTTGATTTGATGACATTGGAACCAAATCCCAAGTGTCCATCTCCTTCAATGCATCTATTTCTTCTTTCATGACCTTTTCCCAATTAGGGTTTCCCTTTGTCTCTTCATACGTTGAGGGTTCCTCTGAAATAGAGTCTTTTTCCAAGTAGATTGAATGCTTTGTAACAAATGTGGAATCATATCCATACCTTTCTAGTTGTTTCTTCTCTCTTGCTTATCTTCTAGGTGCTTGTTTGGATCGTTCTCCAACCTCTTGCATCTTTGCTTTGCCTCTTGACTTCCATAGCTTTTAATCCTTTTCTCTTTCATCTTGGTCATCCTCTATATCACTTCTTGGATCCTGGACCTGTCTATCATGCTTTCTTCCTAATTGATGAGAATCAGAATCAATATCATATGGTAAAGTTACCTTTTGTTTGTCTTCATCATACAAAGACCTGTGTTCTTCAAACACAACATCTCTACTTGTACTGAATTGCTTGGTTGAAGGATTATAAAACTTGTAACCCATCTGAGTTGAATTATATCCAATAAACACTTCCTTTGTTTCCCTTTCATCTAGCTTACCTCTTCCTCTTATTTGTGATGGTACATACCTTGAAGTGATTTGGATGGTAGTCTATTGACAAGGTACACAGTAGTCGAAATTGCTTCTGCCCATAGATAATGTGGTAACTTCTTCTCTTCAAGCATTGTCAGGATGATCTGACCAATGTCTTGTTTCTCCTCTCTGCAATTCCATTTAGTTGAGGAGAGTAAGTGGTAATCACTTCCCTTTTGATACCTTTGTCCTGCAAGAATTCATCAAACTCTTTGGAGAAGTATTCTCCCCCTCCATCACATCTGAGCTTCTTTAGTGATCTACCTGTATGATTCTCCACATGTGCTACATACTTTTTGAAGCAATCAAACACTTCATTCTTACTCTTGATAAAGTAAGGAACACTCCATCTACTATGGTCGTCAATAAATGAGACATAATACCTTGATCTTGCCAATGAAGGTTCTTGAATTGGTCCCCATACATCTATATGTACTAATTCCAATAAGTTGTTGTGGATGTAGCCTTTGTGGTTGAATGGTTGTCTTTTTGCCTTCCCAATCTGACATGCATCACACATGTTGATCATGTGTTGCTTTGATATGTTCCGCAGTCCTAGAACACTTTGATCCCTCCATATATCCTTCAAGGTTCTATCATTCACATGAGCAAGCCTCTTATGCGACACTTCAAGCTCACTTAGGGTTTGAGACCCAAAAGTGAATAGAACTATGTTCCTAGTTTCTCTTACTTCAAAAGTAAAGAGCCTACCATGCTTCTCACCTCTCGCTATATTCTTGAAGCCTTGACATGGATCTTCCACAAAAGCTCCATGATGGGTGAACCTAACTTGCAAGCCTTTTTCAACTATTTGGCCTACACTTATTAGGTTTTTAGTGATAGTGGGTACATAGAGAACCTTACTGAGAATGTTTGTCCTGCCCTTGGAAGCGTTGACATTACCAATCTTCTCCACATTGTGCTTTGTGTCATGCCCTGTTTGCACTTCATGTCTATGTTTTGGACTTTCCAAATCGGATAGAAGTGCAATGTTGCCTGCAACATGATTCGGACATCCTGAATCTATGTATAACAAATGATCATCTTCTTT
>CM035416.1:112205531-112393031 GCA_020310875.1 Ceratopteris richardii | reverse complement strand
CCTTGCATGAAAAATTATCTTGGAAGCCAAGTGAATGGAGCTCATGTTGTCACCAAGAATAGTTGGAGTTCCAATCTCCAATCCAAGATCTGAAAATAGTGTCTTCATCCACATTGCTTCTTGACTAGATATGGCAAGGCCTCTGTATTCAGCTTCAATAAAAGAGAGAGAAACTTAGGGTTGCTTCTTGGATGACCATGAGACAAGTTTTGATCTTGCAAAGGTAAGATACCTTGAGGTGCTCCTTCTGTCTTCCTTGGAGCTAGTGCAATCTGCATTAGAGAACAATTTCAAACTTAAATCAGATATATAAGGGCAATATTGCCCTTCATTCATCGTCCGCTTGAGATATCTAAGAATCCTCTTGGCATCTTCAATGTGAGGTTTCCTGGTTGTGTGCATAAATTGACTTAGCACGCTCACACTATAACATATATCTACTCTTGTCAATGTGGCATAGTTCAAATTTCCCACAAGGTTTTGATAACCTTTGACATCTTCTGTGAGTTCACCTTCATGTGAGCTCAATTTATGATTAACCTCTATTGGAGTACCTGCAATCTTGCAATCTTGCATTTTGAACTTTGTCAACAAATCTTTAATGTACTTCCTTTGAGTAAGATATAGACCATGATCTTTGTATACCACTTTCAATCCTAGGAAATATGTAAGTGACCCTAGGTCACTTATCTTAATTTCTTCCTTCATCAGCTCCTTGACCTTCTTGATCCCATCTGTATCATTTCCTGTTAGTATAATATCATCCACATACACACACAAATAGATGACTTCAGAATTACTCTTTTTGATGAAGTGTGATGGATCTGCCTTGCTAGATTGAAACGCTTTGTCCTACAAGAATGAGACAAGCCTATGATTCCAAGCCCCTGAGGCTTGCTTGAGTCTATTTAAAGCTTTATTAATTTTACACACATAATCAAGATATATGTGACTCTCAAAACCAGGTGGTTGTGCAATGTACACATCTTCTATTATCCATCCATTAAGAAACCCATTTTTTACATCCAATTGAAGTATCTTCCAATTCTTGGAAGAAGCAATACTAAGCAAAAACCTAATTGTAGGCATCTTTGCTAGAGGAGAGAAAGTCTCCTCATAATCAATTCCCTCAGTTTCTGCAAAGCCTTTTGCCACAAGCCTTGCCTTATACCTGTCAATGGAGCCATCTAAGTTCTTCTTCGATTTGTAAATCCATATTGAACCTATTATTTTCATTGATGGAGACTTGGGAACTAGTTTGGAAGTGTTATTTTCCTCAAGAGCTTCAATTTCTTCTTCCATTGCATGCCTCCATTCTGATTTCTTTTTTGCTTCCTCAAATGTTGAGGGTTCCTCTTGATTTATGTCCTCCTCTTCAACTTTAGGAGGGTTATCCTTAACAAGTTTTGGAAAATCTACTTCAAGATCATAAGGTAAGTTGATCTTTCTACATGAATCTTCATACCAAGAACTATTCTCATCAAACACTACATCTCTACTCACCAAAAATCCTTTGGTTGTTGCACTCTATAATCTGTAGTCGTTTTGGTTGTTGTTGTTGTCATATCCAATGAATACACACCTTCTTGCTTTTGGATCCATCTTCCCTCTAACCTGTGAAGGAACATGGGCATAAGCAATACATCCAAAAATCTTGAATGATCCAAGCTTGGTCTTCTTCCATTCCAAGCCTCATATGGTGTCATGCCATCAAGTGATTTTGAAGGTAACATGTTAGCCAAATAAGTGGCTGTGGATACAACCTCAACCCATAAATAATTAGGTAAGTGCTTCTCATTTAGCATAGACCTTGGAGCTTCAACAATTGTCCTATTCCTTCTCTTTGCCACTCCATCTTGCTCTAGAGTGTACCTTCGAGTAATCTCTCTTTTGATTCCCCTCTCTTGAAGAAAGGAGTAAAATTCATGGGAGAGGTACTCTCCCGCTCCATCTAACCTTAGCCTTTTTAATGTTTTACCTGTTTGATTCTCCACAAGAGCTAAATAGCTTTTGAATCATGAAAAGTCTTCATCTTTGTGTTTCATAAAGTATAATATAGTCCATCTACTGCAATCATCAATGAAGGAGACATAATAACTTGATGCAGATATTGAAGCATCGTTCCTAGGTTCCCATACATCTCTATGAACAAAATCCAAAAGATCTCCATGCATATATCATTTGTTCATGAATGGTAATCTCTCAGACTTTCCAAATTGACATGCACTACACTTATAAATCATGTGCTATTTTGACAAATTAGGGAGCCCAAGTTCACTTTGTTCCTTGCAAATTTTCTTCAATGATCTTTAACCAATATGTGGTAATCTTTTGTGCCATACTTCCAATTCTGTGAGTGTCTGACTCCCATAATTAAAGAGAGCAATGTTCCTAGTGTCTTGTAATTCAAATGTGAACAATCTACATGTCTTTTTATCCTTTGCAATTCTCTTGAATCCTTGACTTGGATTCTCAACAAGTGCTCCTGATTTTGTGAACCTAACTTGTAGGCCTTTCTCCACAATCTCTCGTACAATTATCAAATTCTTTGTGATGGTAGGGACATAGATTACCTTGCTAAGTAGGTTGATGTTTCCATCAGGTGCTTTTACATTTCCTATCTTTTCCACCAAATGCTTTGTATCATCACCTTTCTACACTTCATGCTTGTTCCTTGGATCTTCTAAATCTAATAGGAGGGCCACATTTCTTGCTGCATGATTGGAACAACCTGAGTCTATGTAGAAAATATGCTCATCAAATTTACCTTGAGGCATTACCATATTGATGATTAGAAATGATTCCTCTTAATCTGAGTCTTCTGTGTAGTTATTGAAGTCTCTTCTTTCTCTATTGCCTCCTTGATAGTTTGAATGGTTGTAATTGTTGCAGTAACCATTGAAGTTGTTGTTCGTCCTCTAGAGTAGCCATAACATCCTCTTTTATACCTCTGCCTCTTTGATTCTCAAAATTCCTAAAGCAATTTTTACTTGTATGATTAGTTAATCTAGAAATAGAATAGGGATTAGAGTCTTGGGATCTCCACTTGCCTTGTCTTCCTCCTCTACCTCTACCTCTACCATGTCTTCCTCTACCTGCATACTTAGCTTGATGTGTACCTACTTCATCATCCACTTTCTTTCCTCTTCCTTTGTTCTCTTTGGACTTGCTTTTATCAGTTTACAAAGCAGAAGATTGATTACCTTTGGATCCTTCTCCATTCTAGATAAGCTTGGCCTCTTGATTAAGTAGTTGTCATATAAGTGTATTGAAATCTAGTACATGCATATCAATGTATAGATCCCTAGTTGTGGTGAATGATTCCTACTTGTCATCTGCCTTCAAGCCCTTGATGACCTGCCTTACAATTTCCTCTTCTTCTATTACCTCTCCAATGCTTCCCAACTGATCTCCTATGTCCTTGAGCTTTGTGAAAAAATCAATCACATTTTGTTTGGGAGCTTTCTTGAGAGTTGTAAAGTCGAGCCATAGTTGATGCTTCCTAGCCATTGTACTTGAAGAGAAGAATGCTTCAAGTGCAGTCCACACTTCTTGAGATGTTTTACAACTTCTAATGTGAGGCAACAAAACAATTTGAGATAGAGTTGAGGAGATATGACCTTGCAAGTGCTTCCTTGGAGCACCATGTTGTCAATCTTTCTTACTCTTCTTGTGTAGGTTGAGCTTTATTCCTGAAACTTTGCATTACTTCACCTCCAATTATATATCCATATAAATTCCTACCTTGAAGATAAGATTCCATCCTTAATGACGAGGTTGAGTAGTTACCTCTATCCAATTTTTTTCTCAATTGATGAAGGAAATCCATCTAAAATGTTGTTCAACGTTACTCTAATACTAGTATAAATAGATGAAAGTGTATTTGAAGAAGATGAAGTGGTGTTGCACAACCTTTACAGTACATCAGCCAAATAAACTCTACGGACATGAAGTGGACCCTTTTAGCTTCCCAATGAATGTATTAGACACCGTATTGTACCTTGGAAGATCAATCTCAAAAGACTAAATCAAAATAGACTAGTTTGACTAATAGACAACATGAAGAACAACTTTCTATTTTGTTCAAGAGTGCTTCAATATTTCACTCAATCTTCATTCTCTGATTACAATTGATCAGAGAGCTTTTAGAGGAATCTAATTAGGAAGTAATGAAAACTATTGGAAGCTATTTGTAGCACGAAGTAGTTTCTCTCTCTCTCTCTCTCTCTCTCTCTCTCTCTCTCTCTCTCTCTCTCTCTCTCTCTCTCTCTCTCTCTCTCTCTCTCTCTCTCTCTCTCTCTCTCTCTCTCTCTCTCTCTCTCTCTCTCTCTCTCTCTCTCTCTCTCTCTCTCTCTCTCTCTCTCTCTCTCTCTCTCTCTCTCTCTCTCTCTCTCTTCGTCCCTCCCGTTGCAGCCCCCGCCCGCCCACAACCCCGCCACCCCCTCCTACTCCCGCTTGCAGCCCCCACAGCCCACCCTCTCGTGCTTCCTCCTCTCCCCCACTCGTAGCCCCCCGTAGCCCTCACTCGCCTACAACCCCACCACCCGCTCCTACTCCCGCCCGCAGCCCACCCTTGCATGCTTCTTGCCACTCCCTCTTCCATGCTACCACCCTCCCCTTCCCCCCCCCCCCCCCTCGCAGCCCCTCCCACAGCCCCGCAACCCCTCGCCCCCATCACTCCCTGTTCCCCACAGCCACCCCCCACCACTCCCTCCTCCCCACAGCCACCCCCCACCACACCCTCTTCCCCACACGATCTCTCTCTCCCGACACACTGACGAACCAAGGGTTTCTGGAAAGAAATTGCAAGATTCAATAGTGTTTCAAGATATCGCAGCTGTGGAATCAAGTTTACACATTGAGTAACTCCTAAGTGGTTGCGGTCCTCTTTTTGGGTTTCCTGAAGGACACTACTCCTGTAGATCTTGGCAAGGGATTGCAGAAGAGTGACTCTCTCTCTCTCTCTCCCTCAACCCCCAACTCCACCCACCCTCCACTCCACCACCCTTCACTCCACCCACCCTCCACTCCACCCAACCTCTGCCTCCCTCCTCTCCCCACCAACAGCACCCTCAACTCCACCCACCCTCCACTCCACCCACCCTCAACTCCACCCACCCTCCACTCCACCCACCCTCAACTCCACCCACCCTCCACTCCACCCACCCTCCACTCCACCCACCCTCAACTCCACCCACCCTCCACTCCACCCACCCTCAACTCCACCTACCCTCCACCCCACCCAACCTCCACTCCACTCCACCCATGACACCCCCAACTCCATGCACCCTCCACTCCACCCTCCCCCAACTCCATCCACCCTCCACTCCACCCACCCTCCACTCCTCCCACCCTCAAGTCCACCGACTTTCCACTCCACCCACTGCACTTCCAACTCCACCCACCCTCCACTCCACCCTCCCCCAACTCCACTCACCCTCCACTCCACCCACCCTCCACTCCACCCCACCCTCAACTCCACCCACCCTCCACTCCACCCACCCTCCACTGCACCCACCTAAGGCTAAGATCAGGGGAATCCTTTCACGAAGTTCACACTCGAACAAAAGCACCTATTGTACGTCTGCCACATGCTTCTTGGTTAAAAAATGGATAGAAAAAGCTCTGCCCAAGACATCTCAGCAGAAGCTATGTGAGTCTCTTAGATTGGATGCAACCCTTAATGATTTTGTTGTTGCGGCATCATGCATTGAAGAAGTTAGAAAACATTTTGAAGGGGATACACAACCAAATTATGCAGCATAACTAGACCCTATTGGGCAACTGAGGAAAGAACTGGAGGCATTGAGAATTGAGCAAAATCACCAAGAAGAGAAGGTCTTGCAACCGTCATCGCGTCGCACTGATGATGGAGTAGCTCAACTTCGTCGTGAATTAGAATATTTGCGGACCACTCAGGATATAAGAAGGCAGATTTGGTGTACGATATTTAACAACAGTGGACATTCCAATGCTAATTGTCCTAGCAGGGTAAGTTGTCAATTTTGTGGAAAGGATGGCCATGAAGCTAGAGACAATTACTACCTCAAGGGTACACAACAACAAACTAACCCTGAAGCTCTCGATTCATATTATGCTAGTACTTCAAATAGGCCAACGAAGAATTGTCCAACGAAGCCTAGATATAATAGGCCATTGATGTGTTATCACTGTGGTGTGCATGGCCATATGCAAAATAGGTGTTCCCTTCCAGGAGATGCACCTCCTTGTCAGCATTGTCTAGAGGCTAAGGATCAATATACCAAAGATTTCCCAAGAAGCCATCTTGCTCCAATTCACATGATTGCAGTCTCCCCACACGTAGAAGGTATGACCACTCAGTCTTATGCTGTTTCATCTTCTTCAATGCCCACAATGACTAGAGCGAGACAAGTGGCAACAACCTTTAGAGAGGAACAACAAGGACTCCAGGATAAAGAGGAGGAAAAGAAGGCTGGGTGGAAGGGCCAAGTAGATATTGAAGGAGCTGATACAAGGATGGCTACTTCACTAAGGGACCAACCAACAAGTCAAGAAGAAGACACATATGTGGTAAACGTTGAGCAGATAGTGAAAGGTATTCATCACAAGGTTAGTCTGTATGAACTCATAAAGATGGATTCAAAAATAAGGAGTGACTTATTAAAGATTATACACTCTGATCACTTAAGCCAACCACCTAGCATAGATGGGTTCATGGTTGATTTTCCCCTTGCACCCCTGGTAGACTACCAAAGCTCAAGGTTATCTGTTTTTATAAAGGATGAAGCTCTCACAGGTGTGATCATAGATGGAGGCTCGAGCATCAATTTGATGCCAGATTTCACAATGAGGAAACTGAATTTGAACCCCACTAAGATGGCAACATTCACAGCTACACTAGCAGATCAACATGCGGTTGCGCCACTTGGCATTATTGAAAAGGTACTGATGATAGTATAGGGTTGTCACTTTGTTCTAGATTTTGTTGTTATTGCACTTCACAGGAGACTTCTTACCCTTTACTTTTGGGGAGGCCTTGGCTAAGGCAAGCAAAAGCTTTGAAAGATTGGGGGAAAAATAAACTATGGATTTCAACAAACACCAATAGCCAATTGCAACTACATTTGGAAGAAGGATTCGACTCAAGGAAAACTACTGGGTATACTATGAACACTCAGGTAATGCCCTCTTTACCCCAAGAAGAAGATACATTATTGAATTGGATGATGGAAAGTACAAAGTGTTGCACGGTGGAAATCAATGAAATAGAGGAAGTTGCGGATGAAGGAGTTGCAAAAAAAAGGCCATGAATTTCACAAGGAGTTAGAGAATGAGAGTTTGCACTAGAATACAAACTTTGCAGGGGAAACAAATGTAGAAGTATCAGGGAAGGAAGGATATGAGCCTGAATGCAGAGAAGATCTCCCCTTTTCGGATATACCTCAAGGGTGGACCAGAGAAAATATTGCAGAATATAAGCTAAATTCCACTCTTGCATACAGTGAAGATGATTTCTCAAGTAAGAGCAATCCTGAAACACTTGATCAAGAAGTAAATCTACGAGATGAAGAGAACCCTCAAGTAGTCCACTTGGCGTCTTGGCTATGGCATTATCCCCCTTTACTACAGAAGGTAACTTCTTTACTTTTTGCTTATAAAAATGTCTTTGCATGGTCCTACAAAGATCTAACAGGGATACCAAAGGAGCTTGGATTACATCGAATACCCTTAGTTGAGGGAGCCGTGCCTGCAAGAAGTAGACCGTATCGACTCAATCCAAAGTATGCGAAGGCAGTAAAGTTGGAAATTACCAAACTAGAAGAAGTAGGTATAATTGTTCTAGTAAAACATTCTAGGTGGCTTTCTTTTATGGTTATTGTACCCAAGAAAAATAATTGAAAAATAAGAGTCTACATTGATTTTCATGCCTTGAGTAAGGTAACCTTAGCCCTTCAGAGAGCAAGTACTTGAGGAAGTAGTTGGACACACTTTGTATAGCTTCTTGAATGGTTTTAGTGGCTACAATCAGATAGTGATCCATCCTAATGATAGGGACAAAACAACCTTCCTTAATCCCTGGGGCACTTATGTCTATACCCGCATGGCTTTTGGCTTGAAAAATGCACCAGCTTCATTTAATAGAACAATGTATCGGATATTGGGCAAGTGGTTAACAACCTTTCTGCGCACTTTCATGGATGACTTTTTAGTGTTTTTAGGCACAGATAGAAGAGCATCATTTCAAAATTTCCATGATCATTTGGAAAATCTAAAGGAAATCTTTGAACAATGTCTCAGAATAGGTTTGAAGTTAAATCCTGCTAAATGTCACTTTTTGGTCACTAAGTGCACCCTTCTTGGTCACATAGTATCTGTTGAAGGGATAACGGTTGACCTTGCAAAGGTTACTACTATCCTTTCCATGCCTGTTCCACAAACCCCAAAGGAAGTGCAAAGTTTTTTGGGCCATGTAGGATACCATAGAAGATTTATACAAATGTATTTAGAAATAGCTAAGCCCTTGTCAAGGCTTACCAGTAAAAAGGTCCCCTTCTCATGGAGTCCTAAAGCTGAGAAAGCATTTTGTGAACTAAAATTGAGGTTAGGTACTACTCCACTTTTAAGTGTTCCTAACTGGTCATTGGAGTTTCATGTGCATACAGATGTCATTCTTCATGCTATTGGTGTAGTTTTGGCTCAACCATCATCACACAAGGTTAATAGACCTATCTCTTATGCCAGGAGGCTACTTACCAAGGCAAAAAGGAACTACAGTACGATCGAAAGGGAAGATTTGGCTATTGTATTTGCTCTTCAAAAGTGTCGGCATTACCTTCTCGGTGTACATTTTATAGTCATATCGGACCATCAGCCCTTGAAGTACTTGATAAACAATCTTAGAGTGGTTGGAAGGGTTTGGCGATGGTTACTCCTCTTTCAAGAATTTGACTTTGATATTCATATTAAGCCAAGAAGAGAGCACTACATGGCAGATCAAGTATCTAGGACCGCAATGAGCGAGAAGGCAACATGTATTAATGATGAACTGGTGGATAGTAATCTCTTCCTAGTAGAAACTTATTCTGATTGGTATGATGGAATTCTCCATTTTCTCACTACTAAAAACTCCCAGAGCACTTAGCACCTATAGAAAAGAGAAGATTACTGCTTAAAACCAAAGCGTACTCACTTATAAATGGGAATTTATATAGATATTGTCAGGATGGTATCTTGAGAAAGTGTGTTTATCTAGAGGAGCTAAATCTTTTGCTTGAAACAACACATAGTGAAGGGCATCTAAAGGGGGAGGATTTGGCTCAGAGAATCATCGACAAAGGACTTTGGTGGCCTCATATCTACCGAGATGTGATCAAGTTTGCTAAAGAATGCAACATCTACTAGAGATGTTGTCCTAGGCCAACCAGATTGAATTTCCAGCCATTAGTCATATCTACATGATGGCTCCCATTCGAACGATGGGGTCTTGATTTCATAGGAACAATTAGTCCAATTGGTCAACCTAGGGTTAAGAAGTATATTTTGATGGCCACATGTTATGCAACTAAATGGATAGAGGCTAAAGTCACTATGGAGTGCACAACTTTAATAGTAGCTACGTTTTTGTATAAACGTATTTTCTCAAGATTTGGTTTCCCATTGGAAATCACTAGTGATAGGGCCACACATTTTGTAAATCAATTGCTCCAATTTATATTTGAAAGATACAAGGTCATTCATAAAAAATCTTGTGCCTACTATCCAAGGGCGAATGGCCAAGCACAAATCTCAAATAAGATTTTGATTGGGTTGCTGCGCAAATTACCTTTTGATCATCAAAGCTTTTGGCCACAAGCATTGATTGGTGCAATTTGGGCTTTTAGAACTACAAAGGGGGGAACCACTAGCGAGAGTCCATGTCACTTAGTATATGGAAAAGAAGCCTTGGCACCATTCGAATTTTTTATCAAAAGAGAAATTGGAGCTAGAACCATTGGAATTGAACCTCCCATTAGGAGAATAGTGCCATTAGAAGAATAGAGAGAAGGAGCAATGCAAAGACTTCAGGTAACACAAGAAGAGTGCAAATGATTACGCGATAGGTATCTTAGGTCCAGTGAAGAACAAGAAGTATCCTTGGTTTTGGTGCATCAAATCTCAACCGTTTCAACCAAATTGGCACCCAAATGGATAGGACCATATAGGGTGATAAAGGTATTACCATATGGAGCAGTGCATCTAGAGGACTTTCATAGTAAGAGGATACCCCTGGTCAATATCTCGAGAGTTAAGAATTACCAGAATTAAGTCAATATGGAAGAAATTGATTCACTATACATACCATATTTCATTTAGTGTTGCAATCTTAATTGAATAAAGGAGGAATTGCACTAGGATGGTGCAAAGACTTGATGTTGGGGTCTATAGCACAAAGCAATTTTTTTCCTCTCTCTCTCTCTGTCTCTCTCTCTCTCTCTCTCTCTCTCTCTCTCTCTCTCTCTCTCTCTCTCTCTCTCTCTCTCTCTCTCTCTCTCTCTCCCTCTCTCTCCCGTCGCAGCCCATGCCTACCCATAGCCCCGCCACCCCCTCCTACTCCAGCCCGGAACCCCCCAGGCCCACCCTCCTGTGCTTCCCTCTCTCCCCCACCCGCAGCCCCCTTGTAGCCCCCGCCTACTCACAGCCCCCTCACCCCCTCCTACTCCCACTCGTAGCCCCCGCAGCCCACCCTCTCCTGCTTCTTACCACACCCTCTTCCCCACTGCCACCCCCCAATGTGTAGCCCCGCCCACAGCCCCAGCAACCCCCCCACCACTCCCTATTCCCCGCAGTCACCCCCACCACTCCCTCCTCCCCACATCCACCCTCTGCCACACGAGCTTCCTCGCAGCTACCCCTACCACACCCTCTTCTCCACACGATCTCTCTCTCCATACACACTAATGGATCAAGACTAATGTACCAAGGTTTTGGGGCAAGAAATTGCGAAATTCAATAGTGTTTCAAGATATCACAATTGTGGAATCAAGTTTACACATTGAGTAACTGCTGAGTGGTTGCGGTCTTCTTTTAGGGTTTCCCAAAAGACACTACTCCTATAGAGCTTCGCAAGGGATTTCAGAAAATGTGACTCTCTCTCTCTCTCTCTCCCTCAACCCCCAACTCCACCCACCCTCCACTCCACCACCCTTCAATCCACCCACCCTCCACTCCACCAACCCTCCACTCCTCCCACCCTCCACTGCCCTCCTCTCCCCACCCACAAAACCCCCAACACACCAACCCTCCACTCCACCCACCCTCAACTCCACGCACCCTCCACTCCACCCTCCCCCAAGTCCACCCACCCTCCACTCCACCCACCCTCAACTGTCACTCACCCTCCAGCCCACCAACCCTCCACTCCACTCCACCCATGGCACCCCCAACTCCACCCACCCTCCACTCCACCTACCCTCCCATCCACCCACCCTCCACTCCTCTCCACGCCCGGCACCCCCAAGTCCACCCACCCTCCACTCCACCCTCCCCCAACTCCAGCCACCCTCCACTTCACCCACCCTCCACTCCACCCATCCTCCACTCCACCCACCCTCCACTCCACCCACCCTCCACTCCTCTCCACCCACTGCACCCCCAAGTCCACCCACCCTCCCCCAAATCCACCCACCCTCCACTCCACCCACCCTCCACTCCACCCACCCTCAACTCCACCCACCCTCCACTCCACCCTCACCCAACTCCACCCACCCTCCACTCCAGCCACCCTCCAGTCCACTCCTCCCACGTCACCCCCAACTCTACCCCCCTCCACCTCACCCTCCCCAACTCCACCCACCCTCCACTCCACTCCACCCACCCTCCAATCTACCCACCCTCAACTCCACCCACCTTCAACTCCACCCACCCTTCACTCCATTCCACCCACAAAATTGAACTCCACCACCCTCCACTCCACCCTCCTCCAATTTCACCCACCCTCAACTCCACCCACCCTTCACTCCACCCTCCCCCAACTCCACCCTCCCCCAAATCCACCCACCCTCCACTCCACCCACCCTCCACTCCACACACCCTCAACTCCACCCACCCTCCACTCCACCCACCCTCAACTCCACCCACCATTCACTCCACCCACTCCACTCCACCCACCCTCCACTCCACCCATCCTCCACTCCACTCCACCCACGGCACCCCCACCTCCATTCTCCCCCAACTCCATCCACCCTCCACTCCACCCTCCCCCAACTCCATCCACCCTCCACTCCACCCACCCTCAACTCCACCCACCCTCCACTCCACCCACCCTTAACTCCACCCACCCTCCACTCCACTCCACCCATAGCACTCCAACTCCACCCACCCTCCACTCCACCCACCCTCAACTCCACCCACCCTCCACTCCACTCCACCCACAACACCCCAGCTCCACCCACCCTCCACTCCACCCACCCTCCACTCCACCCACCCTCCACTCCACCCACCCTCCACTCCACTCCATCCACAACACCCCAAGGACACCCACCCACCACTCACACCACGGCCTCCCACCGCTCAATATTTAAGGTAGGCAAAATATCATGTTGGAGCTTTCGTGACATGAGAAGAAGATTTCTTTCGTGATCCGATGGTCAGAAGCTACTACATGAATTATGTGAATTATGTGAAGGATGTGCTTTTGAGGGTCATTACAATATCAGGAGCGGAAGATAATGAGGATCCTAGAATCTTTGCTTAGGAGTGCATAAATGAACCGAGATGTCCAATCCAATGGACGTTTTTGGTTAAGAGAGAGATCTCAACTTGCATTTGAAAGTGACAGTAAAAGTGTAAGAGGATAAATGACTGTTGTTGGTAACCATTCACGATGAATGCCTATTTTTGAGGATCTAATTCAGAACTGGAGGTCAGTACCATATTTGATCTACCCCTCCAATTTTGGAGCAATCAATCGACGCATGTTCAGTGAACATGGGAAATGGACAAGGCCCTCTTGGCCTATGGAAGCCTATAAAAGCAATGGACCAGTGCTCATTAGGGATATATATACGTATCTTAGCTGCGGCATATCTTCAGGTCTTCTCTTTGAACTCTATGGCTACAAGCCTACTGTAGGAAGTCACTTTGTGGGAGGATACATAGTGTGGGCTTCCTAGTGGAGGGCTAATAGCACTATAGTGTGAAGAAGTGGCTTGGTTTTGTCATTCAGTGTGAGTCAGTGGTATTTCCATGCTCTTTCCCTTAGAGCAAGTCTTCATACTTTTGTACTAATCAGTGCAAGTCTTCAACTAGTTGTGTTCATTGTATGTATTGGATGGATCTCTTGTATTGATTTTGTTTATTTTTGGAATGGCACGTTAGCTAAGAGCATAAATTTCTAGAGCATTTCTTTTGGTTATCTTGTAATCATCTGTTCGAACTAAGCAGTGGTTTAGTCTTCCATTATCGTCATTTGTCATTAATCTTCTCTCGGAATATCTACAATACCGTGCATTTTTTGTGACCGTGCCTGGGCACAGAGATGTTAAAGGGTATACTTCCCTAAGGAGAACCTCCCTTGAGTAGGCCAAGTAGTGTAAGTGCATACTGCCTGCTCTTGTAAGAAGTGGGTACCCGAGTACCTCCTCTACATTATTTCATAAAAACGTATTGACCATACTAAGATAAATACATTTAGCAAGTCAATTATGTGATCCCAACTTATTAGGAGGTAGGACATGCAAAGATACAGGTGGCTTCATATGAACATATCTCTTAGTTCCGAACTCCAAATGTAGTCACATTTTGAGTGTGTGTAGTAGAATTAGAGATCTAACTTTACGAAGTTGAATCACTAAAAATGATGCACCATGCTCAGAGAACCGATCTCTGCAATCAGATTGAAAGATGGAGAAGTGTGGCAGTGAATAGTGTACTCACATAGGCATGAAGATATGGACATAAATGATCATGAAAATAAATGTATTTTGACTGTAAGATACATTGGACATACTAGTTCATATGTGTGCATTGAGATCACACTCTAATATGGCATGAAGCCTAGCTAATGGAGGTACAACATCACGACTCAAAAGTCATGTATATATAGTGATGCTTGGAGCCTAGATTTGAATTTTGAATCTTGCTCACCTAAAACAAATCTCCTACTTTTAGTGATTGATTCTCCAAATACTTCAATCACAAATTGATGGCTTTCTCTTTCCTACTTATCAAGTGGTCTCAAGCACTTAGATTCTTTCACTTTTACATCAAGTAGAAACTCAAACCTTACAATGGTGAGTTCACATGTGAAATCTACAAAGATTTGACATTTCTTTCAAGTTCATATGTCTTTTGGTGACTCAAGCCACCACTTAGACTTGCCATGGACTTGTTCCAACAACAACAACCACCATCGCCAATCCATGGGTTTCACTCTTTGTCTCCGTCTTGGATATTGCAATCAATTAGACTTATCAATCCCCAACTTGTACAAACTACCATAGCATTATCTCCACGCATCCCAAACCCGCCAATCCCCTTTTTCAATATTTCTCCATCATAAGAACAAAAGACTAAATTAATGGATACTTCCCCACCTTTAATGGCTCTCACTCCCCTCTACCCCATTCTCCCTCTTCCCACTTCAACACCACCCTCCTTTACCATCCCCCCTCCACCATCACAAACAAGAATCCAAACATTCTAGAACCCTTTTCTCAACCTCTCTATATTTCTAGGTATAAATCCTTTATTTTCCACATCAAACATTGAAATTGCCTTAGCTCATACACTACAAGATATGAGGGGCATAGCGACGCTACATTTACCAACGGTCACTCGTAGTGTCGGTATAAATGTTGGAAAAGCTCACTTAAAGATACCGACGGTCAAGTGACCGTTCGTATGAACATTTTAAATGGATCGTCGATGTGCCCCGCAGCCGTTGGTATAAGCGTTGGTACAGGCATCGGTACAAGCATTGGTATGAGCGTCGGTATAATCGTCCGTAATTTACTGGAAGCTACTGACACCCATACCGATGCCCATACCGATGCCCATACCGATGCCCATACCGATGCCCATACCGAGGCCGAGTTTTAAACATACCGGGAACCCGAGAGCAAAACTTCACTTTTTTGCGCATGTTTGAGTATTGTTTGTCTTCTGTCGAACTTGCACGCATGAACCGAATTGGAAATTGCATTGTCTTGTGCACACACACACAGATCTCTCTCTCTCTACACACACACACACTCTCCCTCGGTTTAGATCTGACATCTTGGTAAATGATGCATGTACTGTTACCCTTTGTCTTCTTCTATGCTTTAGGTCTTATAATTTCTCTCCTCTTTCATTTTGCAGAAGTTCTTTGGCATCGATTGTTTGGAATTCGATGATAGACGACATACATTATGCTTTGATGACAATGATCCAAAAGAGGGACATACTTGTAAGTGATTGTTTTATTGTCTATTGATAGAGGGAGAAAGAGAGAGAGAAAGAGAGAGAGATGAGAGAGAGAGATAGAGATAGAGAGGGAAAGAAAGAGAGAGAGAGAGAGAGAGAGAGAGAGAGAGAGAGAGAGGGGGAGATACGAGAGAGAGAGAGAGTGAGATATGAGAGAGAGAGAAAGAGAGAGAGAGATAAAGAGAGAGAGAGTGAGAGAGATAAAGAATGATGAAAGAACGGAAGATAGAGATAGTAAAATAGAGCATACACACACACATACACACACACACATTTACACATGCATACATACACACATACATGTACACACATGCATGCTTACATACACACACATATACACACATGCGTGCTTACATACACACACATATACACACATGCATGCATACACACACATACAAATATACATACATGCATACATACACACACACATGCATACACACACATACATACACATATGCATACATACACGTACACACACCTACACATACATACACACACATACATACACACATATACACACATGCATGCATACATACACACAGATATACACACATGCATGCATACATACACACAGATATACACACATGCATGCATACACACATATACACATATACACACATGCATACATACACACACATGCATACACACATACATACACACACACATATACACATATGCATACACACATACATACACACATATACACACATGGATGCATACATAGACACACATACACATATACACACATGCATACATACATACACACACATACACATATACAAACATGCATACATACACATAGGAAAATAGAGCATACATACACACACACATGCACACACACAGATCTACACATTTACACATGCATACATACACACATACATGTACACACATGCATGCTTACATGCACACATATATACACACATACATGCTTACATACACACACATATACACATGCATGCATACACACACATACATACACACATGCATGCATACATACACACACATACACATATACACACATGCATGCATACATACACACACATACACATATACACACATGCATACATACACACACACACATGTACACACATGCATACATACACACACATGCATACACACATACATACACACACATATATACACATATGTATACATACACATACACACACATATATACACACATACATATACACACATATAAGCTAGTGTTTCAATTAAATATATATAATTAAATATATAAATGCTTGATTTTGAAGTTTTTTTTACATCAAATATATAAAAACAGGATTAGGGTTTTTATGCTATTTACACATACACATATAATACATATATACATTTATATACACTTGTGTACAGAAATATACATATTTTAGTTCTAGATATTTAAGATTAGGGTTTTAGGGTTTTAGATCTACATATATATAAAATAGGATTAGGATTTTAGAATTAGGGGTTTAGATTTTTATAGGTGTTTAAGTATTTAGGTTTTAGTATTTTAGGTTTAAGTCTAAGTTTTTTTTATTAGGGTTTTAGGGTTTTAACACCTACATAACATATATACACACATACACATACACATATAATACATATATACATGTATATACACATGCATACAGAAATATACATATTTTAGGTCTATATCTTTAAGATTAGGGTTTTCAGGTTTAGGTATACATATAAGTCAAATAAATTTATAAAAAGAGAAAATATAGAAAACAATTAAAGAAAAAACCTCAATATATAAAAGAATAAATATATATATAAAATAGGATAACTATATAGATAAATAAATATAAAAAGAACTAGTGTTTTAAATAATTTAATTAAATATATATATTTAAATTATAAAAGTAGGATTAATTAAGGAAAAACTCTGAATATATAAATAAATATGTATATAAAATAGGGTTTGAGGTTTTAAGGATTAGGATTAGGGTTTTAAGGTTTTAGGGTTTTAAGAAAAAATCTGAATAACTAAATAGATATATACATAAAATAGGATAATTATATAGATAAATAAATATAAAAAGAACTAGTGCTTTAAATAATCTAATTAAATATATGTAATTAAATATATAAAAGTAGGATTAATTAAGAAAAAATCTATATATGAAAATAAATAAATATATATAAAATAGGGTTTCAGATTTTTAGGATTACGATTAGGGTTTTAGGGTTTAAGGAAAAAATCTTAATAAATAAATAAATATATATATAAAATAGAATACTTAAAATGATAACTAAATATAAAAAGAACTAGTTTTTAAAATAATTTAATTAAATATATATAATTATGATTAAATATATAAAAATAGGATTAATTAAGAAAAAATCTTAATATATAAATAAAAAATAGGATTTTAGGTTTTTAGGATTAGGATTAGGGTTTTAGGGTTTAAGGAAAAAATCTGAATAAATGAATAAATATATATATATAAAATAGGATAATTATATAGATAAATAAATATGAAAAGTACTAGTGTTTTAAATAATTTAATTAAATATATAAAAATATGAATAATTAAGAAAAAATCTGAATATATAAATATATATATATATATGAAATAGGGCATTAGGTTTGTAGGATTAGGATTAGGGTTTTAGGAGGGTTTAAGAAAAAAATCTAAATAAATAAATAAATAAATATATATAAAATAGGATAATTATATAGATAAATAAATATAAAAAGTACTAGTGTTTTAAATAATTTAATTAAATACATATAATTAAATATATAAAAATAGGACTAATTAAGAAAAAATATGAATATATAGATAAAATAGGATATTATATAGATTAGGGTTTTAAGATTAGGGTTTTAGGTTTTTTAGGTGTTTAAGTATTTAGGTTTTAGTATTTCAGGTTTAAGTCTCTAGGAGTAAGATTTTTAGGTTTAATAAAAAAAATGATCTAAAATGTCCATATTGTAGCAGATGGCTTCTTTGGATCAAGAGGAGAGAATGGAATGTCCTTGCACTCAGTGCAAGTATCAAATTTATCGGAAACGACGGATTTGTACTGCACATGTTACAGAGTATGGATCCTTTGATAGGAGTCGACTAGAAAACCTACACTACCATTCGCATGATCCCCCAGGTGAGCAGATGGACCCAAATGACATTGCACCGGTAACCTCTCGTGGACAAAAGAGAACAAAGAAGGACTTAGACGTACAAGCAATTACTATTAATATTACACAAAATGAACATATGGAAGAGATGCTCAAAGTATTTTATGAGATGGACGAAGCTCATGATGGTGGAGAAGATGTCGAGAATTTCATGGACACAACAGAATTTCCACGATTAGAAGTCGATGAAGAATATGAAAACATGCAAAGACTAGCTCGTTTACCACTTTACAATGGAGCAAAGATATTTGTACCATGTGCGTCACTCGCGATGCTCAATCTGCAATCCATTTATGGATGGTCAGATAGTAGTGTCACTGAATTGTTCAGGTAAGTGGAAAACAAATTGGCTTTCATTGTTATCAAAATAACTTTATTTACTAATATCGTTTTAATTGCTTATTGCAGGCGTCTTAAAGATCAATTTTTGCCCAAGGGCAATGACATGCCTCCTACACGTGGAGATGCAAAAAAACTTTTATACTCCATGGGAATGGATTATACTAAAATTCATGCTTGTTCGAATGATTGCATTCTCTTTCGGAATGAATATGAGCATCTCCACGTATGTCCAAAGTGTGGAGCAGATAGATTTAGAGAAGACCTTGTAGGTGAAGCAATCTGCGCAAAGGTTCTTCACCACTTTCCTATCATTCCACGAGATTAGAACATGTTTAAATGCAAATGTATAGCTGAGTTAATGTCATGGCATACAAAGAGCAATTCTACAAATGGTGTAATATGAGTGCCTGCTGACTCTGATGCTTGGAAGCACATAGATAGTAAGTGGCCAGAGTTTGCTAGTGAGCCTCGATCCATACGTCTAGGCCTAGCTATGGATGGAGTAAATCCATTTGGTTTATGCAGTTCTTCATGGAGCACATGGCGTGTATGTTTGATCAATTATAACATCCCACCATGGCTGGCCACAAAGAAAGATCCTTTATTATTAGCTCTTATTGTACTAGGTAAGTATAAGGTAAAAAACATGGATGTATATCTTGCATCACTTGTGGAAGAACTCCACATTTTATGGGATGGGATTACTGTGCGTGACATGTCTAAACCTATAAGAAGACAAGACGAGCGAGTGCAAGGCATACTTATGTGGACGTTGCATGATTGGCCTGGTTATGGTGAATGTTCAGGTTTATCGATTTTGGGTTACCATGCTTGTCCCTTATGCAGACCATGACTCAAAGCACGCTATTCCAAAGCACTACCTAAAACTATCTATGAAGGACACCATAGATATTTTCCTGATGGACATGTTTTACATAAAGGACAAATTGGTCGAAAAGCACAACGCCAAATGAAAGCTATCGATTGGAAAAAACTAGGGGATTCAAAAAATCCAGTCATTGGCATGAAGCGGTTATCCATTTTTCATGAACTCCCTTATTGAAGTGAATTGTTGATCAATCATTTGGTAGACCCGATGCATATTATTAAGAATGTGGGAGAGATTCTTTGGAAAACTTTGATCGGAAAGAAAGAAAGCAAAGCACAAAGGGAGGACTTAGAAGAGTGAGGTCATATGCGAGAGTTGTGAGCAATTACTAAGCCCAACGGAACAGTATCCTTACCAAGAGCTCCTTGGGTGCTTCGCAAGATGGAAGAGCAACAAGTGAAGAAAACAATCTCAAAGTTTCAGACACCTACTAGATGCATGAGGTGTCTAAAGACTGTTTTCACACAAAACGATGATCTTGGAGGGCTCAAGTCTCATTATTGGCACAAGGTTTTACCGTTTGTTCTCCCTATAGCCCTAAAAGATTGTCCTTCGGAGGATGCACGAAGAACCATTTATAAAATTAGTTCTTTAGTAGGGTGGATCTCTTCTAAAGAGATAAATAAAGATAGCATAGAGAGTGCGAAACTCAATGCTATCGAGGCTGTTTGTATGGTAGAGAAATACTTTCCCACAAGTATTCTCACTATTCAACTTCATTTACTGGTTCATGTGGTAGATGAAGTTGCAATAGCAGGAACTGTCCATAGTCGATGCATGTTCTTCTTAGACCGCTTTATGAAGACATTAAAAGGGTATGTTCGACAAAGAGCATGTCCAGAAGGTAGCATGGTAGAGGGATGGCTTGTACAAGAGTCTCTTGTATTCATAACTGAGTTTCTACGTATGTCGGATCCCGAAATGCCTTGCTTATGGAGCAATGATGAAGATGTTCGTCTCGTAGGCGATGAACCACAAGGTAAAGGATTGCAAAGGAAAATGGATGCAACTTTTAGAGAGAAGGCAATGAAGTTTTGCATAGTTAACTATGAGCATATGCAGAAGTGTTTAGAAAGGTATGAGCTTTCGAAGGAAACCAACACAAACGAAAAAGCTCAGTTTCGAAGGAATCGTTCAACTCAATTTTTTCCTCTTCCAGAAAGTCTTCGACCTCTTCCACCTTTTCCAACGAGCAGATGTCTAGATACAGCAGTTTCACAAGCAAAGGCAACGGGTGAAGATATCTCTAAACAAGAAGACGAACTTGCAAAGGGATGTGATTGGGAGTATACTAAATACGGTGCACTATGGTCTCATGGAAGACACTTTCAGATCACACGAATCGATAAAAATAGTTCTACTTTTGATAGTGGGATGATGGTGAACTTTTTGCAATAAAGTAGAGCGAGTGCAAGAGATGAGAATGCTCAAGAAGGCCAGCTAGATTATTGTTGTGTGATTCAAGATATCTTGACACTATCTTTTAGGAAGTTTTATTATTTTGTTTTTTAAGTGAAATGGTTCAAAGTAGTCACCTCTGGAAGAAACGCAACAGTGAGGTGGGATAAAAGCGGTTTGCTTCAAGTCGACTCCACAAAATTATGGACGGATGAAAGGGATACATTTGTAGTTCCTGAACATTGTGAGCAAGTTGTTTTTATACCAGATTCAAAAGAACCAGAGTCGCTTTTTGTTTTACAAGTCACCCAATGTAGTAGATAAATTTGTGAGAACATAGACGTAGAAGATAGTCCATCTGTAGTGGACTCAGAGATTCATTCGATAGTCGAGGAGGAAAAGATCATTGTTCGAGAAGAAGAGGTCATTGTTCGAAAAGACAAAGCAATAGACAATGATCAGGAAAAAAACCAGCATAGCAAGCAATTTAGAAGCCATTAATATAGAGATAGATAATCTTGGTGCATCGGATCTTCAAGAGGATGCTACATTAGAGGATTTTTGAATAAAACACTTGTACGTACTAATTCTTGTTTTTTTTTCTATTTATTCTCTTTATTACCTTTATTATCACATGCTAATTATTTGAGCTCTTTTGTTACAGAGCACGATGGGAGACAGTCCTCTATTCATTGCTCATTCCATGACAAAGGAGCAGTATTTATAGTTCATCTCTCACGTACCTCCTACGTATATGGCCACTGCGTCAGAGTATTGGATCGCTCGTGGTAGCACTCCTCCCGATCTCACTCCTAGCAGCCTCACTCCTGTTGGCCTTACTCCTGATCGCCTCACTCCTGTCGTTGTCACTCCCACCGGTGTCACTCCTACCGGTGTCACTCCTACGTGTGGTGCTACTCCCGCACGAGGTATGTCTCCTAGCTTTGTGACTCCACCACGACCATCTTTTCAGCCATCTCCTACTGGGTCTAGTAAAAGACATGTGCATTCAATCCCTCAGCACTATACAGATTCTGGCCCGTCTCATAGGCCGAGGTCACGCTCTAGAGCAGGAGGTTCTAGGAGTGGATCCACATGTAGGTCTAGAGGAGGCAGCTATTGTGGAGGTAGTGCGACAAGCATTGTGTTGCCTGCTTCTACTCCTAGGACAAGTACCTCAGATGTAGATACGCCATGTAGTACACCATGTGGAACACCACATACACCTTGGGGTGCTCATGACCATGATGACTCCAAGGTGTATAGTATCCAAGATGGAGCTCTGGTGGTGGATGAAGCTGGCAAAACAATGCGTGCACGTACACGATAGCTTTGCTCCATACAATTTGGAAACTCCATCATGCTGAAATGGAGTGAACACGATAATGATCCGAAGAATTATATCACACAAATGATTTACTAGGAGATCCGACCAATCGATGGACGGTCTCTTGTCAGTTTAGAGTGGATTCTGGACACCGCACGTGAGGTTATGTCTCACTGATGATCAGAGGCTCATGATACTTTTAGAGTAGGATTACCAAAGCCTGTATGCTTAGATGCTGAGGAATGGGATCTGATTCGTGACGAGTAGCAGCAGACTCCTGACCAATATCGCCAGCAACAAGATGCCATAGCCATACGTTTAGATACGGTTGGACCGTCACATTTGGGCAGCGACAGATATGACACGATGCATCATGAGTTTGTAAGTAACATTTCATTTATTGAATTTTTTTGTGTTCAGTTTCTCATGTATGTTCCTCTAATGTTTTGTATATTTGTTGTAGGAGCTGGCAATGGGTCATCCTCCAACACACCGATTGACTGCACTATTGGAGGACTTGGAGAGACGCGGTGCGGTCATTTCATGGGAGCGTTTGCGATGAGGTGATTAATTTATAAACTTCATTTTTACTTGTTGTTTGTAATTTCATGTGAATTTATCTCATTCCATTAATGCTCTTTGTTGCAGGACTGCTGATATGGAACGTTCTTTGCATGTGTATGGCAGTGGCACACCAAAATTTTGTATTTGATTTTTATAAGGAAATGCATTGCTTTGCCACTTTTTTTGTACATGGTTCATGGTTCATTCTGATTATCTCTTTTATGTTCAATAATATTATGTTTTATGAAATCATATTTCGGTTGACATTAGAGTACACATCATATGTACTAGGTTTTTTTTTTTGGCAGAGTGTATTGTCTTTTGTTAAGCAACATCATGGTAATGTTGCTGTAGCAAAAGACAACACATTCTGCCCAAAGAAAATTTTGTAGATATGGTCGTCGGTATATGCGACGGTACTCCCAGTAATGTCATCGGAATAAGCATTGGTACACCCAGCAGCTGCCAGTATATGCGACGGTGCACCCAGCAAAGGCATCGATATGGGCGTCGGTATGAGCATCGGTAATACCGACGTTTATAGCGATGCCTATACCGATGCCCATACCGACACCCATACCGGCGCTGTAGTACCGAGGTGCATACTGACAGCTACACTGATGTCGCGGCAAAAATAGGCGTGTTCATTTTCCTTGGTAAAAACCTCCGTATATGGTCGATCTATTGTAGTGATATATTCACTTATATGCATCAAAATAGCTTTGATTACGCCACTCTTGATCATCTTAATGACAATCTATAGGCTCAAGTTTCATCTTTACAAAAGGAAGTCAATGTAATCATGGTAGAGAATGCATCCCTCAATGCAAGATATACCAATGTCATAGAAGCTCATATTATACTTGAAGGATAGTTAGAACAACAAGATAAAGAAGTTTCGTAGCATCTTAAAGATAACTTTTGATTATAGATGGAGCAAAACACCAAATTAAGTCACAACATGGGACTTTTAAGAAGCGACCTTGATGTTGTGCCTGAAGAGAACATAAGGTTACAAAAGTAGAATGAAGAGAATTTTGAAGCTATTATGGAGATGAACGGTACAACTCCTTTGAGTTTGGATTTATACATAGAGAGTTTGGGTTTAGGGATTTATACAAGCATACATACTCAAACAGATAAAAGCTTGGGCTTTGAGGTATAAAGGAGCATATATTCATAAAGGTTGAATCAAAATAGACTAGTTTGACCAATAGGCAACATGAAGAAACTTTCTATTTTGGTCAAGAGTGCTTCAATATTTCACTCAGTGCTCATTCTTTTATTACAATTGATCAGAGACCTTTTAGCATAATATAATTGGGAAGTAATGCAACCTATTGGAAGTTATTTCATCAGAAAGTATTGAACATACTAAGATAAATACATTTAGCAAGTCAAGTATGTGATCCCAACTTTTCAGGAGGTAGAAGATGCACAGATATAGGTGACTTCAAATGAACATATCTCTCAATTTCCAACTCCAAATGCAATGAAATTTTGGTAATCTGTAGTAGACTTAGAGACCTAACTTTATCAAGTTCAATCCCTAAAAATGATGCACCATGCTCAGAGAAGCCATCTCTGCAATCTGACTCAAAGGCTGAGAAGTGTGGCGGCACTGCAAGAAATAGGGGGGGCATAGCGATGCCCCGGAATTGAAACCAAACGGGTACCGTCGCTTATGCAATGCTATCTTCGCATAAGCAACGGTACAATTTCCAATTTTTTTTCGACATTCGTTGCATAAGTGATGCTAGCGTCGCTTATGCGACGCTAAATAAAAGCATCATAGATACCATCGTTGACTAGCCACGTGATTACTGACGTTGGCAAACTGAAGAGCGTCACATATGCGACGCTATGGAATGTAAAAAAAAATTCGATTTCTCTCGGCACATTTGTGCTGGGATTTGGACGTGAGAGCGAGCAAGAAGAGACCGAGAGAGAGAGAGAGAGAGAGAGAGAGAGAGAGAGAGAGAGAGAGAGAGAGAGAGAGAGAGAGAGAGAGAGAGAGAGACATCTACTTGAAGCAAGGTATGCGCACACACACACACACTTACACACACATACATATGCATACACACACATATACACACATAGACACACACACAAACACATAGACACACACACATACACACAAATACACACACATACACACAAATACACACACATATACACACATACACAAATAATGTTGCATATACACATGCACACATAATGCATACACATGCACACACATATATACATACATATACACACACATACACACATACACACATACACACATACACACATACACATACACATACACACACACATACACACACACATACACACACATATATGCATACACACACATGGAGAGACATGCACACACATACACATACATGCATACATAATGCATATGCATATGCGTACATCCATACATACTTACATGCATACACACATATGCATACATAATGCATATGCATATGCGTACATACATACATACTTACATGCATACACACACATATGCATGCATAATGCACATGCATACATACACATACATAATGCATATGCATACATAATGCACATGCATACATACACATACATAATGCATACACATACATATGCATACATAATGCATACACACACATATGCATACATACATGCATACACATACACACATAGAAACATACACACACATAGACACATACACACACATAAACACATACACACTCATAGACACACACACATACACATAGACGCGCACACACATACACACACATCTACACACACACATACACACATAGACACATACACACATAATGATGCATTCACACACATACACATGCATACACACATAAACACACATATACACACACACATACACACATAGACACACATATATGCATACACACACACATAGAGAGACATACACACACATACACATACATGCATACATATGCATACATAATGCATACATACATACTTACATGCATACATACACATACATAATGCATACACACACATATGCATACATAATGCATACACACACATACACACACCTATGCATATACATGCATACACATACACACATAGACACATACACACATAGACACATACACACACATAGACACATACACACACATAAACACATACACACTCATAGACGCGTAGTGACACATACACATAGACACACACACATACACACACACATATACACAAACACATACACACATAGACACATACACACATAATGATGCATACACACACATACGCATGCAAACACATACATATGCATACATACATGCATACACATACACACATAGACACATACACACACATAGACACATACACACATAAACACATACACACTCATAGATACACACACATACACATAGACACACACACATACACACACATATACACACACACATGCACACATAGACACATACACATATACACATGCATACACACACATACAGATGCATACACATACAGACACATATACACACACATACACACATACACACACATATATGCATACACACAAACATATAGAGAGACATACACACATATACACATACATGCATACATATGCATAGATAATGCATATGCATATGCATACAATGTACATACATACTTACATGCATACATAATGCACATGCATAGATACATACACACACATAGACACATACACACACATAAACACATACATACTCATAGATACACACACATACACATAGACACACACACACACATACACACACATACACACATAATGATGCATACACACACATACACATGCATACACACATAAAGACACATATACACACACATTCACACACATATATGCATACACACATAGAGAGACATACACACACATACACATACATGCATACATATGCATACATAATGCATATGCATATGCATACATACATACTTACATGCATACATAATACACATGCTTACACACATATGCATACATAATGCATACACACACATATGCATACATAATGCATACACACACATACACACATATGCATACATAATGCATATGCATATGCATACATACATACTTACATGCATACATAATGCACATTCTTACATACACATACATAATGCATACACACATATGCATACATAATGATACACACACATACACACACATGCATACATACATGCATACACATACACACTTAGACACACACACATAGACACATATATACACATAAACACATACACATTCATAGACGCATAGCGACACATACAGATAGACACATACACATACACACACACATATACACACACACACAAACATACACACATAGACACATACACACATGATGATGCATACACACAACATACATACACATAAACATATACACACTCATAGACACACACAAATACACATAGACACACACACACACATATATACACACACACACATACATACGTAGACACATACACACATAATGATGCATACACACACATACACATGCATACATACATGCATACACATACACACATAGACACATACACACACATAGATACATGCATACACATAAACACATACACACACATAGACACACACACATACACATGGACACACACACACACATATACACACACACAAACACACATAGACACATACACACATAATGATGCATACAGACACATACACATGCATACACACATACAAACACATATACACACACACATACACACATACACACATAGAAACATACACACACATAGTTACATACATACACATAAACACATACACACTCATAGACACACACACATACACATAGACACACACACACATATACACACACACACATACACAGATAGACACATACACACATAATGATGCATACACACACATACACATGCATACACACACATATGCATACATACATCCATACATATAGACACATAGACACATACACACACATAGATACATACATACACATAAACACATACACACTCATAGACACACACACATACACATAGACACACACACACACATATACACACACAAACACACATAGACACTTACACACATAATGATGCATACACAGACATACACATGCATACACACATACGAACACATATACACACATATGCATACATACACACATATATGCATACACACACATAGAGAGACATACTCACACATACACATACATGCATATATATATACATACATAATGCATATGCATATGCATACATACATACATACATACATGCATACATACACATACATATACACACACATATACACACACATACACACACACATATACACACACACATACACACATAGACACATACACACATAATGATGCATACACACACATACACATGCATACACACATACACACACATACACGCACATACATACACACACACATGCATACATACACATAATTAATGCATACACACTTACATATGTACACATATATACATTGATTTCTAACCATTTTGTTTTATATGTTAGGTATTATGGATCCCAGTAGAGAGAGAAAGGCAAAACTCACTCTCATAAAAAGTCTTATGAGAGCAAGAGTTCCGTCTTGCTACAAAAGTAGAAACATCATTTTTCTCTTGAAATGTAAATAAGAATGGAACCCCCTTACCTGATAATACGTCATTTGTTATTTTTGAAGAAGACTCATTGGTCCATGCACGTGGAGCTTCTTCATGAACTCTTTCAAGGTACTCACTAACGTAATACATGCACTCTTCAAGCATCCAACCCTTTGCCATGGATCCTTCTGGTTTTGCTCTTTGTCGCACACAACCTTTTAGTATTCCCATAAATCGCTCAACCCAAAACATCCATCGAGTGTTGACAACACCTGCAATCTCTATCGCATCTACATGATGGACTAATAAATGAACCTAAATATCAAAAAATGAAGTAGGAAGTTCTTTCTCCATCAAACATAGTAGCTATTTGCATTCACATTTTTTTTGTGGGATCGAGTTTTTGTCAATCTCTTTGGATGTAATCCACCTATACATATCATAAAAACAATTATAAAGAAGTTAATTAGAATATAAAAGATATCCAATATTCATACATATTGAATATAAAAGTATCATAATTACCTTATAAGTGATCCAAGACGATAGATCACATCTCGTACTCCTTTCGTTGTACATCCATCGATAACCAAAGGTAAAATATGTTTCAAAAAGTTATGCCAGTCATGGGTCTTTAACCCAGATAGGCTCTTATCATCCATAGTAAACATGTTTTGAAACGATGCTCCATATCCTGTAGGAGTCTGAATCAATTGAATTCTATTGTTGATAGTCTGTATCTCTTTTGTTGTAAGTACCCAAGGAGCAAGTGCATAAGTCATTTCTTGTCGATGTCTATCAAAAACTGGCCATAACTTTGGTTTGGATTTTTGATCTTTCAAATCATTCCTTGATGCTGTGGTATCTTTTAGTCCAACAAGATGCTGCCATAGTGAATAACCAATATTTTTTAATATATGCATAGGATCAAGAAGATAACATACTTTTAACTCTTTCTAGTACTCCAAAGAATACCATATTGATATGTTCTCTATGATTGCCAATTTTCCTTTACCTCTCTCGACATACTGATTATCTGAATCATCACTAAAGATTTCTGCTTCTGGATCTATCAGAGGTCCACTTGTCCATTTTTTATACCAATCCATAGGCTAGGTTTTGGACACTGACCTGTTTCAAGCTTTCCATTAAAATGTATCGCTTCTCTTTTAGATCTTAATGGATGATCATCAGGCAAGAATCGTCGATGTCGAAGATAAATATTTTTGTTGATATTCTTACTATAGATTGATCTCAACCAATCACCACAATATGGACAAGCTTTATAACCCTTAGTAGATATTCCTACATCATGGGAAATGATAAAAATATAATTAGATTAAATCATATTTATTTACATGCATATCGAATAAAACAATTACATCAATACCTGAACAAACATCATATCCAAGAAAATCGTGAATAGTCCAAGCCACAATACCACGGACCGTAATATGTCTTTCATTAATGCTTTTTGATACAGATCTTTAACTTGTCTTTTGCCTGGGATTAAAAGTGAAAGCATTAAATGTTCCTTTTTAATGCTAAGATATGGCGGAAGATTGTAGTTTATGACTACCACTGACCATGTTCATCATTTACTGGATTTCATGGAGAATGGATTAACCCCATCTAATGCAACTCCTAACTTTAGATTCTGTGGATTTTGTGCAAATTCAGGCCATGTAGAATCAATATGCTGAAAAGCAACACTATCATGAGGAATTCTCATTATTCCATCATCACTTTTGTGATCATGTCCCCAAGTCAAAAGCTTTGATAATTCGGGGCTTTGAAACAGATGTCTAATCTGTGGATCCAATGGAAAATGTCTCAATACCTTTTTTGGGATTTTACCTTCTTCGCCCTTACATCGAGGAGATTGACATTTGGGACATGTCAAAGAGTCTGCATATTCACCTCTATATAAAATACAAGCATTAGGACATGCATATATACATTGATAATCTATACCAAGATTGTTGATTATCTTCTTCATTTCATCATGCGACGTAGGAAGAATATTCTGACTTGGTAAAAACTTTTCAGATAATAACCTGTAAGTTTATCAAAAAAAGATATATTAAAAAAAGTAAATAAATAAATATACATATATATGTGCATATAATTTTATATATGTGTATGCTTATGTACCTCTTTGAAAATATTCGTGCAAAATTTGATTGTTTTGGATGGCAGGATACGATTGTTTGTGTTGGAGGATATCAAGTATGTACCTTCATTGAATGATTTGTCGATTTATCATATGTTCAGTTTGAAAGTGTGAGAAGCGGGTTTATAATTGCTATTCAAAGAAGTTGGCACTGTTTATAGGCCATATGATGGTGACCTAGATGAATCGCATGCACAGAGGTTACTCAAGATAGAGCAACCTGATTATAAGGGACTAGTACCAGCAGGATTTCTGGGGTATGCAGTAAACCTCTTGAATGTCAATGATGAGCATCTGAACTTTAGGATACAAAGTGAAAATCATGGTGGCTTGAGAGGATCACTTTTATACAGCTTGTTCAAAGAACTTCAGGTTTATGACACTGAAGTTTCTTGAACAAGCTGTATAAAAATGATCCTCTCAAGCCACCATGATTTCCACTTTGTATCCTAAAGTTCAGATGATCATCATTGACATGCAAGAGGTTTACTGCATACCCTAGGAATCCTGCTGGCACTAGTCCATTGTAATCAGATTGCTCTATCTTGAGTAACCTCTGTGCATGCGATTCTTCCACATCACCATTGTATGGCCTATAAACAATGCCGAATTCTTTGAATAGCAATTATAAATCCGCTCCTCACACTTTCAAACTGAACTTATGTGTGAATCCACAAATCATTTAATGAAGGTACATACTTCATATCCTCCAAAACAAACAATCGTATCCTGCCATCCAAACAATCAAATTTTTTACGAATATTTTGAAAGATGCATTAATAGTTTTAAAAGATGCGCGGACAAAAAGTGTCCATTCAGTTCAAGTTGTTGTTCTTACCTGATCTAAAGTAAGAATAAAAAGCTGCATGTATATATATATATATATATATATATATATATATATATATATATATATATATATATATATATATATATATATATATATATATATATATATATATATATATATACATATATATATAAATAGATAGAAAATTGAAAATTATACCTTAATAGTGTCGAAACAGATACATTACTCCATCCAAAATGATTTTGAAGGTTGAGAATAAGTAAGCTCGCACTTAGTCGTGTCAAACGACTTCCTTGATATACATGCTTTAGACATTCCTCTCAAAGATATTTCTCATTTTTAGAAATATCAATGCTCTCACTATCATTTTGATACCAATCCTCAATAAAATCTACCATGCCATCATCTTCATCATTGTCCCACAAATCTTGTACTTTATCGTCTTTTGAATATAGATCTTTCAACTTTGCATATTGCACAGGATTAGATTTGCGTAGCCACCTCATGGAAGCTTCTGATAAATGAGGTCTTATTGGTAATTGTGAATGTTGTGGAAGAATATCATCAACATCATAGGTTGGAATCTACACATATAAATAAAATTCATTAGTATTCCATAAATGAATAAAAAGTAAACTTTAAATATAAAATTAAGTATATAACTTATTACATATGGATGTAAATTTTTTATTCTCTCTAGCTAAAAGGTGATCTTGGAGGTCTACGCCATCCATAATTCACTAATAGTTCATCACCAGCATGTAATGTAGTAATAGCATTGACAACTATGTATCTTGATACATCTCTACTCATGTATGGTGATTCATGACTATTTTCACGCTCCTCAAATGTGCAATTAGTCCTTGAACTATTATGTAACCCTCGACTACTATTTATTAAACCTGTAATATTTCCATGTGTATAAGGTCTTCCATCAATATATAATCTTTCATTTTCTGCATGTAAAATCCTTCTACGAGTAAGGGATGTTGCGTTCAAGCATATTCCATAAGTACTCATGCTTTGAACATAACGTGAAAGTCGATGCCAATCTCCCCATCCATATATAGGACCACAAATTGACATAAGAGTGACTTCAGAGTTCAGAGGCACATACAAATCCTCTACAATAAAGAGACCATGACCAGCATTAGTAATAGTGGATGGAGCAATCATATAGCGATTACCCCAAAAGTTGAAAACCTCTCCATCTAAAGGAAGTGGTCCTCTATTCCATCCTCCATATCTTCTTCTATCATATGTTTGTACTAAAGAATGATCACGAGCTGGAAATGGATAATCTCCAGCCGTTTCATTCTCTAAACTAGGAGGTAGAGGATTTCTAGAAACCTCTGCTTGTAATTGATAAACAGCAAGTCCATGATGTGTATGAGGTATATTAACATTATGAGAAAAATCACCATCATCATCATCATCGAGCAAGTATTCTTGTATATCAATGTAATTTCATTTTATATGTGGTTTTTAAATAAAATAATGACATTAATAAAAAATAGAAAATACATACCCAAGCATTATCACGTTGACTAGGTGATGGTGCACGCTCAAAAGTACCATACTCTGCCTCATGTTCAAAATATTCCAATCGTGGTCTTTGATACGTGCCATAACAAGAGTTACACCAACATATAATATGCTCTTCATAGTAAAATTCATCATAATTCCTATCAGAGGACACATGTGAAGTCGTTACATGGGTAGGAGGTGGTGGAGTACCCTCTGATTGATCAGAATCTACACATAATAAGAAACAAAAAAATATAAGTTATGTATCCATCAAATATATTTAAAATTAAAGGTTTGATATACTTATAACATAAAGTCGTTGCACGATGAGGAGACGGTGGTGGAGTTCCATCTGATTGATCTGAATCTACAAATAATGGTATTTGATATTAATAATCTGATTATCTACATACACAAAAAATTCACATATACATATTTACACATACACACATATTTACATATACACATTTACACATACACACATATTCACATATACACAACTACACATTATTGTGGGATAAATGCATGTATTTTGTATGAATGAGTGTATATGCATGCATGTGTGTGTACGTATATATGTGGATATGTATATGTGTGTTTATGTTATATGTATGTATATGTGTATATGTATACATGTATGTATGTGGTATATGTTTGCATGTATATGTGTATGTGGGTATGTGTATGTGTATGTGTGTGTATATATGTGTATGTATTCTGATTTTTGTTTTTGTTTGAGATTAAATTAACAGGAGATATTGTATAGTCGAAAAAAATAAGAGGCGAGCTAACATACCACCTGAGACGTGGTAGTTTTTTCTTAGACAGCTACGTCTTCAGGAGTCATTTCCTCAGCAGACGGTACACCAATTAATAGTTTATATTTATAATTTTTATATATTTTTAGTAATTTTTCACATTTAATTTTGTATTTTTTTCTTGAATAAAGAGGTTGCTGCAAAGAAGAGAATGGAGTCGGGCCACACATCGCACCTAGGCCAAATGGGCCATAATGGTTTTGTAGCTATGTTTGTAAGTATATGTGTTATTGTGAGTATATTTTTTATTTTAGTTAAAATGCAAGCAACTAATGTTTTTTATTTGTTTCATTGTAGCGGAAGGATTATGGCCGATATCCTACGAAACATGAGATCGAGTATGCTACACATTTTGGATATCAGCATTGGAGCAAGTATATGCAAGATCATCCTGATGCCTTTGTGAGTATTTTTAAATTTCATATAATTATTTTATTTTTATGAATGGTTTAATGATTTTATTTATTTATGTTTGTTATATGTAATACAGGAGTATTATGGAGAGACAAATATGTATGAGGTGGAGACACAAGTATAAGTGTATATGTGTGTATGAGTATGTGCATGTGCATGTGTATGTGTGTGTATATGTATATGCATGGATACATATAACTCTATGTGTATATGTGTGTATGTGCATGTATATGTGTATATGTAGGTATGTGCATGTGTGTGTGCATGTGTATATGTGTTTGAATACTTTAATTATATAATTTATTCATATGTGTGTACCTAAGTGTATATGTATGTGCATGTATATGTATGTATGTGCATGTGTATGTGTGTGTATATGTATGTATGTGCATGTGCATGTATAAGTGTATATGTGTGTATGAGTATGTGCATGTTGTTGTGTATGTGTGTGTATATGAATATGCATGTATATGTATATATGTGTATAAGTATATGTATATGTATATGTATATGTGTATATGTATATGCATGTGTATGTATATGCATGTGTATATGTATGAAACATGCATGTGTATGTGGATGCATTTCCATTTGCATCCATGTGCATGCATGGGAATGTGCATGCATGTGGATGTGCATATACATGTACTTGCATATATGTTAATGTGTGTGTGTATGTATATATATATATATATATATATATATATATATATATATATATATATATATATATATATATATATATATATATATATATATGCAATAATGCATGCATGTAAGTCTTTTTATGTGGTTGTAGGAATGTTTGTGCATATGCATGTGTATATGTGTGTATGTCTTAGTGTATGTGCACATGTATCTGTGTGTGCATGTGCATGTGTATATGTGTATATGTGTGAAAGTGCATCTTCATCATGTAAAAGTGTATGAGTGCATATCATTAAGTGTGAGTATGCTATGTGATGAAAATAACACAATTCAAATGATATACAAAGAATAGAAATTGAACTTACAATAGTTAGCCATACTTTTTGCTTGGTTAGCTTCTTGAATAACCTGCAATAAAGAGAGAAAGAAAAGAGAGAGAGAGAGAGAGAGAGAGAATTCAAAGAGAGAAAGATGTAGAAAGAGAGAAACAGAGACAGAGGGAGACAATAAGAGAGAGCTTAGGCAAAACAACAATTTTGCATATACTTGCTTCAGCTCGTAAGTGCAGCGCAATTGCGAACGTTGGAGAGCTCTTCGATCGGCTGTGTGAAAATGCCGAGCGAAGAGCCTCCAACGTTTTAATTTTTGTCCGTTAACAGACCGTCGTGTAAGCGATGCTGCCCATCGTTGCATAAGTGACATCTTTTTAGCTTCGATTATTCGACGCCGGGCATCGTTGCCTATGCAATGCAGAAAAGCGTCACTTATGCAACGCTATTTAAAAGCATCATCTTAGCGAGACTGTATGGGAGCGTCGCAGCCCCGTCGCACCACAAGTCAGAAAAACCGTCGTTTGGTCCGTCGTTTAATCGACGGTCCGCGTGCGACGCTAATTACGATGCATGTTGCAATTTTATAGTGACGAAATTCTTTCGCCTTAACCGTCGCTAAACACCCGTATTCCTTGTAGTGCGGTGAACAATATACTCACAAAGGCATGAGGATATGGACACAAATGATCATGAAAATAAATGTATATTGACTCTACCATACAGTGGACTTACTGGTACATATGTGTGCCTTTAGATCACACTCTGATATGGCATGAGGCCATGATAATGGAGGTACAAAATCACGATGCATAAATCATGTATATATAGTGATGCTTGGAGCCAAGATTTGAATTTGAATCTTTCTCACCTAAAACAAATCTCCTACTTTTAGTGATTGATTCTCCAACTAATTCAATCACGAATTCATGGCTTGTTGTTTCCTACTTATGAAGTGGTCTCAAGCACTTAGACTCTTTCACTTCTACATCAAGTAGAAGCTCAAAACTTACAACAGTGAGTTCACATGTGAACTCTAAAAAGATTTGACATGTCCTTAAAGTTCCTATGTTTTAGGTGACTTAAGCCACCACTTAGACTTGCCATGGACTTATTCTAACAACAACAACCACCATCGCCAATCCATGGGTTTCACTCTTTGTCTCCTTCTTGGATATTAGACTCAAGCAGACATATCAATCTCCCAACTTGTACAAACTACCATAGCATTATCTCCACACATCCCTCACCTGCCAATTCCCTCGTTCAATATTTCTGCATCACAACAACAAATGACTGAATTGATCAATATTTCCCCACGTTTAATGGCTCTCGCTCCCCTCTACCCCATTACCCCTCTTCGCACTTCAACACCACCCTCCTTTCCCATCCCCCTCCACCATCAAAAACAAGAATCCACACATTCTCGAACCCTTTTCGCAACCTCTCTACATTTCGAGATATAAATCCTTTATTTTCCACATCAAACATTGAAAATGTCTTAGCTCATATATTCACTTATATGCATCAAAATAGCTTTGAATATGTCACTCTTGATCATCTTAATGACAATCTACAGGCTAAAGATGCATCTTTACAGTCAATGTACTCATGGTACAGAATGCAGCCCTCAATTCTGGATTTACCAATCTCATAGAAGCTCATATTATACTTGAAGCATAGTTAAAACAACATGATCAAGAAGTTTTGTAGCATCTTAAAGATATTTTTTTAGTAAAGATGGAGGAAAAAATCAAATTAAGTCACAACATGGGTCTTTTAAGAAGCGACCTTGATGTTGTGCCTGAAGAGAACATGGATATTGTATTTGTATGTCTGTGTGCCTACAATCATATGTATGTGTGCATGGATGCGTGTATGTAATGTATCTGTGTGTGTATGTATGTACGTATACACACCGTGTATGGAAACTCGCAAGTGGCACAACGTGTGCCTAGGTGAACATAGATGTGTATGCGGATATCAGCTATACATGTCCATAACGATTTATTGGTTTACTTTCTTTTTTGTTTTTTTGTTTGCAGAATAGAGTATCCACTTTTTAATTACTTAATCGGCAAAGATCAAAGCTATGCTTGGTGGAGGTGCAGTTCCTTGAATCTTACATACATCCCAATAAAAAAAATATGAGTCATTTCTTGAAGGGAGTGCGCGCACATTTAAGAAGATATCTGTAATATAGTGTAGGAAAAGAAAGATGTTAAATATGTAGAAAGCTGTGCGTGGATAATATTATCTTTTCGTCGTATAAAGAAGACAGACGACAATGGATCAACAAAGCAGGAAAGGCATTGTGTGGATTCCACATAGATTACAACGTCCGAGTTTCACTTTCTAAAGTTTTGCAGAGAACAGCAAACGATTGAAGAATAACGACTTGTTAAGCGAAGATGCTCAATCTTTTCGAGAAGAGAAAAGCTACCAAATCAGCGCCTTACACTGATAATATAATATAATGAACTCAGAAGTTGATTCGGAAATCGAGCCTCGCGATAAAGCACTGACGAAAACGTTTTATACCATTAGAGCTCTCAACAAGGTTCATAATTCACCTCTACCAAAAAGTAGAGTTTAAAATTAGATCTGTACTATGCATCTGAACGTTTAAGTAGAGAGTGCCAAACAGTTCGCTTCTTTACTTGTGAATTCAACTCACTGCCGCAGGAATCAAGAAATGTATCACGCACGTGATCGACTCGTTCGAACGGTATAATGGAGAGCTATCCGTCTTAAAGTTTCTCTATCTGTTGTTTCAATTCTCCATCACATAATCGTGTTAATATCTGCAGATGCTTAACACGACAAGATCTCTTGAGACCGCAGCAGGTACTCTTGCCACCAGCAAATATTGAGAGATTGGCCATGTAAAATTAGGCACAGAAGCGACTACCATCAAGCTTGACAGTTCTCCGCCCGGAAGATCGTCGATCATTGAATCAACAGAGCACAGAGACAAAGTAGCCGTATTCATCGTCATGAGAATGATGAAGGAGAGAACTGCTTTCATTATTGGCGTAATAGGTGAATCTCTCTCACTTGCGCACAGTATTATCATACTCTAGGTCCTCATTTCAGGCACAGAATGAGAAAAAAAAAGAACTAAACTGTCAATCATTAAAGTCCATTAGCTTCTAGATGAGGTAAGCGGACATTTTCAGTAATTATTTTGCTTTATCGTTCTTTACAGGAAATGTAACAGCTACTCTAGTTTATGCGTCACCCATGTAAGCAGCCATTATTTATCATCGTATATTTTCTCGTTGGTTTTTCGATTTATGCTGGGTACAGAGAAAATATTACAGCATTGCGGACTCCCTCCCTGAAGGTGTTTTTTCTTTTTTTTTTCTTTGTTCTTTGCAGGGTCACATTCTATCGTATAGCCAAGAAAAAAGACAGCGGAAGCTTCTCCCCCATTCCGTACATCACCACCTTGCTTAGCGCATCACTATGGACATACTATGGTGTAATAAAGCCAAAAGGTTACCTAATTGCTTCAACGTGTTCGATAGGAATGTTCCTGCAGACATTCTACATAGCCATCTACATTGTATACGCAACGGTGCCGAAAAGGGTAGGAATTGAACTTACAAGTTCTCTGTTTATCACACATCTATATAGTCGCCGAAGCCATCCGTTTACTTCTTCTTGTTCCATCATGAAATTAAGATGCGTGCAATCAAACTACTAGTCATCTCTTGGATAGCCTTCACAGCAATTCTTCTGAGTACGCTGTTTGGATCAAGTGGGGATAAGAGATTGACTATAATTGGATACATATGCGCAATCAGCTCCATCATAAATTACGCATCACCGCTGTCTATCTTGGTAAGAGTTTCTTACGAATTCGGTTCTGAGTAATACCGATGAAATAAAATTTAAATAATATTCGTCCAACATGGATTCAAATAAGCAGAGGAAGGTGATTACTACAAAGAGCGTGGAGTACATGCCTTTCCTCCTCAGCCTTTCAATATTTGTTAACGGAGGGACATGGGTCACCTACTCTTTCATCGTCAAGGATGCGTTCCTTGGGGTAAGGGCACTCCGTTACTGTATGCATAAGCAACTACGATGCTTCCAGAATGTTAAAAAATGAAACTTTGTGAGCTAACAAGCCTATTGCAAGTTTATTTAAATAAATCTAACCCTTCAAGTGTGTTCTTCATTTAAAAGGTCCCTACTGGAACAGGTTGGTTGTTTGGGACGCTGCAGCTCTTGCTGTATGTATGTTACTACAAAAGAACTCCAAAGAAGTCGAATCAAGTGGAGACATCCTTTGAGACGATCAATATCTGCACAACAGGCCAATTGGAGCTGGGGCAGACATTTAAGCCCGAGGAAGCCGGAAGGCAGGCTGAAGCCTGTTGATTCTTTTAGAAACATGTGTGATATTTCTGTACCTTGACATACGCTTCGAGGGCTCTAAGACAGTCCATGGTGATTCAATTGTTCTGTTCTTAAAAACAAGAATGAATTTCGTGTCGTCACGTAATAGAGCAGACTACATATTGATCATACTTTTTCCTTCCTGTAATTGAACTCTATTCTTCTTATAGGTACGTCTGCATACAGAAATCAGATTCGAGGGCTCTAAGACAGTCCATGGTGATTCAATTGTTCTGTTCTTACTAAACTTTTCCTTTAGGAAATGAAAGAATTCATTTAACTCCCAATGCTAACATCGCATAAAGGTATTGTACCTTGAAGTGATGAATACTATAAAGAAGAATTGAGAATCGTGAAGATGGTTTTTCCTTCAAAAGATCTTCCGAATTCTTCTTCTCAAAGTTGATTTTAGAGTCTTGAAGGACGCTATATACTTTATTCTATAGATTCTTTGTAAAGATATAGGAATGTCAAATAGGTTCTTGGTCCTTCATTGTGATCTTTTATCATTTCCATTTTTGAAATTTTAAGCCACATGAATGTTTTTGCTTTTTAGCATTAACATTTGAACTTTCAATTTGAAAACCATAGTTTAGCTAAAAGATTCCATTCTATTTCATAAGTATTCTTTATAATGACTTCTTTGGTTGGCTCTTGTAGCCTAATTTGGGTGTTCAATGTAGCACACCCATTGAACCCTTATCAATATGTTTTTGATCTTCATTCTTCAACCCTCTTTGGCCTTAGTTCTTTTTCTCTATTGATGTCCATTGATGCAACATAAAAAATCTTCAATAAATATCAAGAACATTGCTAAGGGATGTAGAACTTTAAAGAAATAATTTTTTTGTTCAAACTAGTACTCAAAATGAGTACAAAAAATTCAATGGGATAAAACTATCATTATGGAAGAGTCAATCTTATGATGTTATGATTGGAGAAAGGAAATCTAGCCTTTGGACTTGAAGAAAGAAAATAGCTACTATGTAATAATTATAGATAGTAATAATGATGATGATATAGATATCAACAAGATAATTTCAATCAATTTTGTAGATCTTGTATAAAATATGTATTCCATCATTTTTTAATGCAAGGCTAGAAAATAATTATATTAGAAGCTCTAATAATAAATGAGAAAGCTACTTACATAAGGTGTACAAAATATGAAAGCTATAAATGCTTAAAAAAAGATTTTATTATTAGAAGGTAGTCATAAAAGGGTTTAAGATATTGATAAAATTAAGTATTTTTTGAGTATTAGATAAGATTAATCTAATGCAACTCTTTTATACATGTAAAAGTTCAAATGGCCAATAGGAAACTTTCATATATGTTTTTAAATAAAACATGTAGTGGTGTGGTCAGCAAGAGTAGTGTAATTTTGATTGCATTTGTGAAACTTAAAAAATATGTGTTTGTGCTCTCTATGGAATGTGTCTTTTCTGTTTATTCTATAGCTCATGTGTAGAATACAGTTTGTGATGTCCAATGCTCAAACGTCTACTGGAAGGGTGCCATTGCGGATCTCTACAACAAGAGAATCCATCATAGTGCATCATCATCACAATATTTCACTAGTGTCAAAGCATTCTCAAGTTAATGATTTGTTGCTTTTGTGCAAGCAAACCGAGCACTCGCCCACCCACCCAAGGCTTTCTCCAAGGCTTATGATTAAGTGGTGATCAAGGCATAGAATTTGGCATACCTTGTCATTCAAGTAAGCAAAGTCCCTATTGCCCTTATTGGTTGTGCATGAAGTGGGGGGGGGGGGGCTCAATGATCAAGGAAGAAGAAGGTTCTTGATACTTTCGAGATGCTCACCCAATCAAATACTACCGCCCCTAGACCTTGCTTAACCAATTTTTTTTTTCCATTAAGCTATAGTCGTGTGGTGTTGAAGAGGGAGAAAGACTAACATTCACATTACCTGGAACATGTTTTGGTCCCTCAGAAGTTCAATCCTTGCTCTCAAAGCCTATTTTGAAGCTTTTTTGGGGTGATTCTTGAACCCATTTTTGGAGTACTTTCACACATTATTTTCTTTACACATGTTCAAGAACATGAAGAAGAGTTTACTTTGTGCTTCTCTCACACAAAATATTCAACTTTGTCATTGTCTTTTTAGCCATACTAATAAATCTTTAGGTTTCTTGAAAGGTTTTTCACTTGTGGTGGGAGCCTTAAGAACATAGGAGGCAAAAACTTGTAGTCGTTTTTGGCTAGTGTTTAGGCTTTGCATTCATCCTCTGAGTGGGATTTTGCTACATAAATTGAGCACATGCACACTATGTATGCTTTTGTGGACATGGCTTATGTATTTCCATGTGTTCATTAATATAGCCATTACATTTTTGCATAAAGCTTTTGACATTGATAAAGAGGGTTGTGGTGATGTAGGTGGAAGAATTACCCAACCTCTCCATAGGAGATGTATGCTAGTTGCTAATAGGTGGTCGGTAAGCCTAGTTGGCTACTTTTCATTAATTTATTATATGCAGTGGATTCACTAAATCACTATGTAGGTTTACATGTTAGTACTTGTAGTTTTATGAGTTTTTTATATTGTTCATATGCTCATTTTGAAGAGGAGACTCTTGCAAAGTTTTTCCATGTTTTTTATTTTGTCAACTATATAATGATCAAATTACTGCTTGATAAACTTATTGGTGTGAGCACATATATTCTTGCATAATTCTTTTAGTTGGTCATTAACGTTTATTAATATATTTTAATGGGAAAACCCTGTTGAAGTTTTACCAAAATGTAACACTTGGCCATCATTTTTGGAACCATTGTCGTGGCATTCTTAGAAAGGAGAGTGAATGAATGAATGTGACCTTGGCTTTGGATGAATGTATGGAAGTTCAGAAATAAATTAATGCCTTTTAGTCCATACACCCTTCTAAATTGAGAAAGAATAGCTACACAAGGAGTGGCAGCAAGAAGGTAATCTCAAACATAGGTTTCAAAACATGATATCATAATCAAACAAACAGTCTTCTCTCGACTTTGGTCCGTTCTTTTCGTTTCATTTGAGGGATACAATTTGCACAATGGTCTAGTCACAATTCTTCCCGTATTTTTCCCTTTTCATAAGTAAATTGAGGATCTCCATTTAAGTGTTTCTCACATCACACACAAGATAACAAGAGAACATGCCTTCTAGAGAAATTATTGGGAATAAGCACGCCACCAACAGTACTAAAGTAAGAATGATTTCTCAAAGGATCTTATCTCACGAAGCCAATGCTTGTTCATAAGATCCATTCACGTTCACTTCCAAATGTTTGCTCATTGTTCGATTTCACTTAAAAAGCTCCTTAAGTTCCCGTTTAGGTTTTCTCACAATAAATTATTTGAATCCATCAAAATTCGTTGTATTCGGAAACACAAAATATGCGAACATTGTAGCGACTTTTAATGCATAGCTTCAATGTACACACGTTCTTGTCATATTGTCCATCTTTTGGGGAAGTTCAAGAACCCATATGACATTATTTCAAGCGAAGCGAAGCGATGAACATATGTTTTTATTGTTACAATCTCAAATACTTCATTGTAAGTGTGCATACCTTCTCCTTCATATATGAATGAATGAAGAAAGACTACGACATATCCATTGTCTTACGCCTCATTAAGAGATGATCGTGCGGCAAAATTAAAAAAAAAACCATGCAATGCTTCTTTGCTCAATACTCTAAGATTTTCCATGATACTCCTTCGTCACTCTCTCAATGCAACACATTAAAAAAAAATGTGCCACGTTAGTTCATATGCACAATAAACACAACAAAAATCGATTACTGAAAATCAAAACTTCATGCTGCAGGATTATTCTCATCAGTCAAAAAGCATTTTGATGCTAAGAAATATGAACAAAATTGTTTTGCACAACAAAGATGGCTGAACTCTGTATCCTTAGAAGCTATTGGTGAACAAAAGATACATAAATCTGAGTTGAGTGAAGACTCATAATAGTCCTGTTTGAAACAAAAATGCGAAATAGAACACATACAAACTTGAAAAATTCTTACCAAATGTTCAAAGATGCCGTGTTGGATTAACATCTAATTAATGATGCATTGAACTCCCTTTAGAGAATAGATCATATTATTTGCTTTATGTTTGGCCACGACGAGCGTCCTGTCCCTCTATTAGCACTTGCCAACTCTTCAGCTACAACATGTATATGAGTTCTTGACCGAAGAACCGACTTGATGCCTTCGTGAGCTAACTGATGAGCTAAGCTAGTGAGAACTATCTCTTTCTCTATACAAGTTCACGAGAACATCTTGAAATTGTATCCATATTTCAATTTGTCAGAAGCATAGCAGATTTAAACAATGATCAGAAGCAATCATGGATATTCCTTCATGCCCAAAAATATGAGTTCCAGCATCTTAGTTATTATGTATCCTTTGAGAGACAGCATCAAGAAGACCATGATAGCTTGATTAACTTGAGAGCAAACGCATGTAGTTCACTGTTCCATTTTTGTTAGAATTTGCAACACCTTGATACTGTTTGTAACAATTCTAGTTGAGCTCCTGTGTATGCATATGCATTGTGCATGAATATGCATGTGTATTGTGTATGCATATGCATTGTATATGCACATGCATTGTGTGTATGCATATGTATGTGTATGTATATGCATGTGTGTATGCATATGCATGTTTGTATGCATATGCATGTGTGTATGCAAATACATGTTTGTACGCATATGCATGTGTGTATGCATATGCATGTGTGTGTATGCATATGCATATGTATGCATATGCATATGCATCTGTGTATGCATTTGTGTGTATGCATATGCATATGCATGTGTGTAAGCATTGTGTGCATTGTCTGTATGCATGTGTATGCATATGCATATGTATGCATATGCATATGTATGCATATGCATATGTATGCATATGCATGTGTATGCATATGCATGTGTGTATGCATATGCATGTGTGTATGCATATGCATGTGTGTATGCATATGCATGTGTGTATGCATATGCATGTGTGTATGCATATGCATGTGTGTATGCATATGCATGTGTGTATGCATATGCATGTGTGTATGCATATGCATGTGTGTATGCATATGCATGTGTGTATGCATATTCATGTGTGTATGCATATGCATGTGTGTATGCATATGCATGTGCATGTGTATGCATATGCATATGTATGCATATGCATATGCATATGTATGCATATGCATATGCATATGTATGCATATGCATATGCATGTGTTTATGCATTGTGTGCATTGTGTGTATGCATGGGTATGAATATGCATGTATGTATGCATATGCATGTGTGTATGCATATGCATGTGCATGTGTATGCATATGCACATGTATGCATATGCATATGCATGTGTGTATGCCTTGTGTGTATGCATATGTATGTGTATGCATATGCATGTGTATGCATATGGATGTGTATGCATATGCATGTGTATGCCTATGCATGTGTATGCATATGCAGATGCATGTGAATGCATATGCATGAGTGTATGCATATGCATGTGTGTATGCATATGCATGTGTGTATGCATATGCATGTGTGTATGCATATGCATGTGCATGTGTGTATGCATTGTGTGTATGCATGTGTATGCATATGCATATGCATGTGTGAATGCATTGTGTGCATTGTGTGTATGCATGTGTATGCATATGCATGTGTGTATCCATATGCATATGTATGCATAGGCATATGCATGTGTATGCATATGCATGTGTGTATGCATATGCATGTTTGTATGCATATGCATGTGTGTATGCATATGCATGTGTATGCATATGCATATGTATGCATATGGATATGCATTTGTGCATGCATTGTGTGTATGCATATGCATTGTGTACGCATATGCATTGTGTATGCATATGCATTGTGTGTATGCATTGTGTCTATGCATATGCATGTGTATGCATGTGCATGTGTATGCATGTGCATGTGTGAATGCATTGTGCATGTTTGTATGCATATGCATGTGTGTATGTGTATATGCATTGTGTATGAATATGCATGTGTATTGTGTATGCATATGCATTGTATATGCATATGCATTGTGTGTATGCATATGCATGTGTATGTATATGCATGTGTGTATGCATATGCATGTTTGTATGCATATGCATGTGTGTATGCATATGCATGTGCATGTGTATGCATATGCATATGTATGCATATGCATATGTATGCATATGCATATACATGTGTGTATGCGTTGTGTGTATGCATATGCATATGCATCTGTGTATGCAAATGCATGTTTGTATGCATATGCATGTGTGTATGCATATGCATGTGCGTATGCATATGCATGTGCGTGTGTATGCATATGCATGTGCGTATGCATATGCATGTGCGTGTGTATGCATATGCATATGTATGCATATGCATATGCATGTGTGTATGCATTGTGTGCATTGTCTGTATGCATGTGTTTGCCTATGCATATGTATGCATATGCATGTGTATGCATATGCATGTTTATGCATTTGCATGTGTGTATGCATATGCATGTGTGTATGCATATGCATGTGTGTATGCATATGCATGTGTGTATGCATATGCATGTGTGTATGCATATGCATGTGTGTATGCATATGCATGTGTGTATGCATATGCATGTGTGTATGCATATGCATGTGCATGTGTATGCATATGCATGTGCATGTGTATGCATATGCATGTGCATGTGTATGCATATGCATGTGTATGCATATGCATATGCATGTGTATGCATATGCATATGCATGTGTGCATGCATACACATGTGTGCATGCATACACGTGTGTGCATGCATACACATGTGTGTATGCATATGCATATGCATGCGTGCATGCATACACATGTGTGTATGCATATGCATATGCATGTGTGCATGCATACACATGTGTGTATGCATATGCATATGTATGCATATGCATATGCATATGCATGTGTGTATGCATTGTGTGCATTGTGTGTATGCATGGGTATGAATATGCATGTGTGTATGCATATGCATGTGTGTATGCATATGCATGTGCATGTGTATGCATATGCACATATATGCATATGCATATGCATGTGTGTATGCCTTGTGTGTATGCATATGTATGTGTATGCATATGCATGTGTATGCATATGGATGTGTATGCATATGCATGTGTATGCATATGCAGATGCATGTGAATGCATATGCATGTGTGTATGCATATGCATGTGTGTATGCATATGCATGTGTGTATGCATATGCATGTGTGTATGCATATGCATGTGTGTATGCATATGCATGTGCATGTGTATGCATATGCATATGCATATGCATGTGTGAATGCACTGTGTGCATTGTGTGTATGCATATGCATGTGTGTATGCATATGCATATGTATGCATATGCATATGTATGCATAGGCATATGCATGTGTATGCATATGCATGTCTGTATGCATATGCATATGTATACATATGGATATGCATTTGTGCATGCATATGGATATGCATTGTGTGTATGCATATGCATTGTGTACGCATATGCATTGTGTATGCATATGCATTGTGTGTATGCATATGCATGTGTATGCATGTGCATGTGTATGCATGTGCATGTGTATGCATGTGCATGTGTGAATGCATTGTGCATGTTTGTATGCATATGCATGTGTGTATGTGTGTATGCATTGTGTGCATGTGTCTATGCATGTGTGTATGTGTGTATGCATTGTGTATGTGTGTATGCATATGCATGTGTGTATGCATATGCATGTATGTGTGTATGCATATGCATGTGTGTATGCATATGGATTGCGTATGTGTGTATGCATTGTGTATGTGTGTATGCATTGTGTATGTGTGTATGCATATGCATGTGTGTATGCATATGCATTGTGTATGTGTGTATGCATATGCATGTGTATGCATATGCATGTGTATGCATATGCATGTGTGTATGCATATGCATGTGTGTATGCATATGCATGTGTGTATGCATATGCATGTGTGTATGCATATGCATGTGTGTATGCATATGCATGTGTGTATGCATATGCATATGCATGTGTGTATGCATATGCATATGCATGTGTGTATGCATTATGCATGTGCATGTGTGTGCATATGCATATGCATGTGCGTATGCATTGTGTTTATGCATCTGCATTGTGAATGCATATGCATTGTGCGTATGCATATGCATGTGTGTATGCATTGTGCATGTTTGTATGCATATGCATGTGTGTATGCATATGCATGTGCATGTGCATGTGTATGCATATGCATATGTATGTATATGCATATGCATGTGTGTATGCATATGCATGTTTGTATACATATTCATGTGTGTATGCATATGCATGTTTGTATGCATATGCATGTTTGTATGCATATGCATGTTTGTATGCATATGCATGTTTGTATGCATATGCATGTGTGTATGCAGACGCATGTGTGTTTATGCATATGCATTGTGTATGTGTGTATGCATTGTGTATGTGTGTATGCATATGCATTGTGTATGTGTGTATGCATATGCATGTGTGTATGCATGTGCATGTGTGTATGCATGTGCATGTGTGTATGCATATGCATTGTGTATGTGTGTATGCATTGTGTATGTGTGTATGCATATGCATGTGTGTATGCATATGCATGTGCATGCATATGCATGTGTATGCATATGCATGTGTGTATGCATATGCATGTGTGTATGCATATGCATGTGTGTATGCATATGCATGTGTGTATGCATATGCATGTATGGGTGTATGCATATGCATGTGTGTATGCATATGCATGTATGTGTGTATGCATATGCATGTATGTGTGTATGCATATGCATGTGTGTATGCATATGCATTGTGTATGTGTGTATGCATTGTGTATGTGTGTATGCATATGCATGTGTGTATGCATATGTATGTGGGTATGCATATGCATTGTGTATGTGTGTATGCATTTGCATGTGTGTATGCATGTGCATGTGTGTATGCATGTGCATGTGTGTATGCATGTGCATGTGTGTATGCATGTGCATGTGTGTATGCATGTGCATGTGTGTATGCATGTGCATGTGTGTATGCATGTGCATGTGTGTATGCATATGCATGTATGTGTGTATGCATATGCATTGTGTATGTGTGTATGCATTGTGTATGTGGGTATGCATATGCATGTGTGTATGCATATGCATGTCTGTATGCATATGCATGTCTGTATGCATATGCATTGTGTGTATGCATATGCATTGTGTATGTGTGTATGATATGCATTGTGTATATTTGTATGCATTTTGTATGTGTGTATGCATATGCATTTGTGTATGCATATGCATTGTGTGTATGCATATGCATGTGTATGCATATGCACGTGTGTATATGTGTATGGATATGCATGTGTGTGTTTATACATATGTGAGTGTGTATGCATATGTATCTCTCTCTCTCTATGTCAATCGAAAACAAAACAATCACTTACATCGATGTAATTGTTTGAATCGTGGTCGTCAAAATCCACCATAAGTTGTCCTTCGTCGAATTTGCAAAGACTTGATCCCAAAATGCATTGCAAACTTAAAGAGAGAAGATATTAGAAAAGCAAAAACATAAAGAAAGAAAAGAGAGTGCTAGAGTATGTGAGATATACTTACCAAAACTTCAGATCTAGAAAGATAGAGGTTTGCTTAGAGAGAGAGAGGGAGGAGGAGAGAGAGAGAGGGAAGGAGATAGAGAGACAGAGAGAGAAAGAGTGACAAACAAAGATATGTTGTTCGCGCACGCAAAGTCAAAAGTAGAAGATCTAAGCTCAAAACGCCCGAAATGTTGAATGTTTCCTCTCGGGCCCAGTTAAAACCAATCGCCTGTATGAGCATCGGTATGAGCATCGATAATTTCCAATAATTTACTGATGCTCATACCGATGCTCATACCGATGCAGTTGTTCCGAGGCTAAGCGGTTTTCCAAAATATTCCGAGGGTCATACCGATGCCGACGTGGACCATGGGTATGTGGAACGGCGGTATACCCTTGGTATGTTGTAGTGATTGTGACATCCTTCCAGCTCACCCAATAAGTGCCCCCTTATTTCCTTCTTTGTCCTTGGAAGCACATGCCTTCCTCATTTACAGAAGCCATGGAAAGTATACATGCCTGATGCAGTATGAGCCATGACTGTCAAAGATTAGAGATGGCGAGGACAAATGGTGAGAGGAGCCTATTACAGATGGAGACTCGAGAGTAGACTTCAGAGCATGCCCTTGCCAAGCAGGTCTGCTTCTAACTGGATGCTTTTCTCCTCCTCAAATTAGGATGAAGATCGTCTGAAAAACTCAAAGGCTGTGCTTTCATTTCATTATCCATGTCCATTTTCTAAGCTTCTAGCTGAGAGAAAATAGCATCAAACCCATTTAGATTATCAAAAACACTATCTATGTCCTTCATGCCAAGTTCATATAACTTTCTAATTGAGTACACTTTATTTGATGTTGTTTCTTTTTCATATTTGTTGCATAACTTCTTCTCAAGCTCCTATGCACGTTTATAATAATATATTGTAAATTAAACATTATCTATGAGATGCAATGGAATGATAGACCTAGCCATGTTATCCAACTCATCCCAATCATCTTCATTCATCTCATTAGGCTTCTTTGAGATTCCATTTGCTCGCTTCCATTGCCTTCTGTGAATCAAAACATATTTAATCTAATGCTTCCATAGAGCAATGTCTATGCCATCAAATGTTCGGATCTAAAAATGGTCTTTGCCCTATATCTTATAGCTCCTCCTAGGAACACTCGCATTAGACCCTAATCCACCAAATGTGCATGCGATCTTTGATGTCATGATGATAGAGAATTGACTAGAAGGATAATGGAGCTAGAAAATTCCAAACACTACTACGGTGTGGTCGAGATTCGATGATCAAGCCATGATTGAGCAATGTTGAGTCACTAGAGCGGACTCGCAAGTGTGAGCCTTTGCGGGTCTCACTCATGTCTTCCTACTTCATCAACATCATTGCAAGTATTGCTTTATTGAAGGCTTTGATCTCGTATCCAAATGTCTTGATTTCTTTTGGAGCTTCCGAAGACCGTTCTTCCCATGCAATGCTTTCTTATCAAACGCTCGGTTCATCTTGTTGTGTATGGATGCCCATTGTCATTACATAGCACCCTCTATTGGATTGGTTGGGATTGAAATATTTTTGTCCCAAGCCAAGAACCCTCAAGCAGACGGGTTTTCTTTGATGCTTAATTCGTAACCACATTCTTGGAGACTTTTTGTTATCAACATTGATTGTGTGAATAAAAAAGGATGTTGATCGGAAGTGAAAGGAAAAACTCTTTTCATATGTGCAACTACAATGTATTCTGTATTGGTAGTCCCAATAGAAAGGGTAGGTGTCGCGTGGAGAAGGGAGAAGGATAAATAAGTTTTTCCTTTTTTGCCTTTGGGAGGAGCTCTCTCAGTAGGGGAATGCCTTGTATTTATCTTGGATCCACCCTAAGATTTTCATGAGATACATTTTTCATAGCTATTGGCAATAGGTAAACTAGTCTCTGATGACATATGTGGAGAGCTCTTGAGTAAAGAGATCCATAGATAGTCAATGGTGGGCACTCAGAATGGAGATGCATATAATGGTCATGATTTTAGCCAAGTAAAGAGTTAGCAATGTAGGATGAGCAAGAACAATTGAAAGAATGGTCATCAGAATAAGGGTCGAAGTAAATCAAGGAAGACAGGTATCCAGTGCAATTATTTTCATAATAAAGGACATATGAAGAAAACATTCTATGTCTTAAAGGATGATAAATATAAGGGAGACAATGTTGATGGGCATGTTAAACACTTACCTACACCATCTTCTTGGATTGTGGAGATAGAAGAAATCAATGCTATTCTTTTTATGCTGATGTGTGGAAACTTGCTAATAGTATGCCCACTAAGGCTCTTATGGTTGATTCTCTTTCTCACATATGGCTTCTAAATTTTGGTGCTTCTTTCCATGTTACACCACATAGAGAATGATTCTCTAGTTATGTAGCAGAGTCTTTTGGTATAATGAGACTTGGTGAATCTTACAAGTGTGACGGTGTTGAGATTGGAGATGTGGTTGTGCAGTTCATTGATGGTTCAAAATTTACAATGCATAATGTATTCCATGCACCTTTGTTATCAAGCAGTTGGATGTCATTTGATCAACTTGATGACCTTGGTTACAAGATGGTTTTCTATGATTGGTCCATTCACATATCAAAGGGCAATATGGTGATTGCAAAATGAAGCAAGGTTGTCCCGATTTATCCTTTATTTATATCATAGAAAGGACACTTGTTAGCTATTATTAAACAACCTATGGATTGTATTTGGCATGGTTTTTTGGGCCACATATCTCATAGTGTAATGGAAAATCTTTCTCATTGCAGCTACTTACTAGTGTTGTATTTCTCTCATTTTTAATTTTTTGACCACTATCAATATGGAAAGAAAATTAGGAATGTGCAAAAGACACACATTGAATCTTCAATTCAGCCTTTAGATCTTGTTCATACAAATGTGTATGGTCCTATGCCTATAAGGTCATTAGGTGGCTCTCTTTCCTTTTTGAGTTTCATAGATAGTGGGACTACAAAAGGCTAGGTATCCTATCAAACCAAAGGATGAGGTATTCTCTACTTTTAGAAAATGGCTTGCTTCCATTCAGAATGAAAAAGGAACTAAGCTCAAGGCTTTACATTCAAATAATGGGTTTGAGTATACCTCTCATGAATTCAACGGTTCTATCAATCTAGTGGAATTCGTGGAGGTTTATAGCTTTTTATACTTTAGTAAAGAATGGCGTAGGTATAAGGATGCATAGAACTATTCATGATAGAGTAATTTCTATGCTACATCATGCAAACCTTTCACAAGGCTTTTGGGTAGAAGTAGAATTGACTACATTTCATGTGATTAACCTTTCAACTACTACTTCAGAAGGTCTCAAAGTGGAACAAGAGATATGGATAGGAAGCCACCATATTATGATCATTTTTGAGTTTTTGGGCGTGAATTGTATGTACATATACACACGAATCTTAGACAAAAAGTGGACCATAAGTCAATGAAATGCATTTTTCTTGGATGTGGTCGAGAAGGCCAATTTGGATATCACTTATCGGATGGTGAAACATGGTGAGAGATGAAAAGTAGTGATGTCATTTTCAATGATTGTAGGATGCATAAATAACCTTTTAAGAAGTTTGAAGTGATAAGAGTGGTGTTTGAGCAAACCAATTGTTGAGCCCATAAAAGTCATATTGGTCAAAGTTAACTACAATCAAAGTTAACTATAGTCAAAGTCAAAATGACAACATCAAACGAGTCAAATTCAACATGTTCAAGGTCAAAGGTCAACATGGGTGAAGTCAAAGCGTTTAAAGTCGGGTGTCAAGGTGCACAGGTAGTGCACAATTAATTGTTCACAAAAGGTAAAATTGCAAAAGTTGGTTGCACGTTGGAGAGGTATTTCTGTAATTTATCTAAGGTTCAAAGTGTTTTTGAAGTGTTTGGAAGGTTCACGTGAACCCTCTCTTAGGTGCACAATTGAAGAATTAAAAGGGAAAAATGTGAAGGTATGTGAAGTGGCAGTCTACGCAGAAGTGAAAGTATGGCCCCCAATTAAAATTTGTTGCTTTAGTCTAAAGTCACTACAGGACAAAACAAGGATTCGTTGTCTGTCCACTTTTGGGGACAATCGTGGGACATCAAAGTGAGCACCAAGATACTCTAGCAGTTAGGAGTGTATGTGAAACGACACCAAATCAAGGCAAGGAATTAATCTTGAGGGACTAAGCAAGGTGGGCATAGTCTGGACTAAGCAAGAGAGAGAAGTGCAAGAGACACACAGTGTGCGACTGAAGTGCAAGGTGTGCATGAAGAGTGACTAAGAATTGTGCAGAGAAGGACTAAGCTATTCAACCAAAGATCCCAAGGTCTTACTGAAGGTGTGCGCGTGCCAACGGAAGGTGTCCATCCCCTCCCCTATTGGAAGCTTGAGTGCAAGGTGTGCACATGTGCAAGCTTGGAGAAGGTGGAGGTCTCGCGCAGAGAAGGCCGGTAGCAACATAAACCTTGGGTATTTTGTACTTTGTGATTGCTCACTCTGTGGGATTTTGCAGAGAAAGCATTGGTTGTATTGTGCATCACCATTGTATTTGTCTTCTTATAATCAATCGACAAAGGCTTCGAGTGTCTGTATCTTTCTTCTTATCTTTCCCTTTTCTCCTAAAAACACTCAAATCCCTCTCTACATAAGAATCTCCCAACAAAATTTGGCACGCAGGGTGGGACCACAAGTGGATTTGAGCATACGAGAAGCAAAGTGCAAAGTGTAGAAGAGTTCAAGTGCCGATGGTGCTACAGTGCTACTTCATTGAGTTAAGAGGTAAATTTTCTTATTAATTCTCTTAGCCTAAGAGGATTATGAACATCTCATGACCCCAACCTGGTCTCAAACATTGAGGGTCACCTGCAAAGCAACAAGAAGGAAGGCTGTTAGAAGAACCTCCAGTCCATTGTCGTCAACATCATCAGTAAAGAGCATGGATAGGAATTACAAGAATTAAGGGGAGGTGGCATAAAAAATGGGCTACGGTGTACCATATGCAGCAAACAAGGCCATGTGGTAAGCAAATGTCCATTCTTAAATGTATCATGTCAGTTATGTAGGAAAATGGGGCATGAGGCTCAAGATTGTTCTTCAAGAGGAATGCCTGCAACAACATATTGGACACAAGGAGGAGCCCTACCACGAGCTAATGTGATGGCGGCTGCACCTAATCAAGGTAACAATTACAACCCTAGACAGAGGAATAACTTTGGAGATGGGCCTAGGAGGCCAATTATTTGTTTTAGATGTGGAGAATGTGGGCATTACCAAAGTAGGTGCACTCTACCAGAAAATGCCCCTCCTTGCAGAAACTGTCCAGAGGCCAAAGACCACTATACTAATTGTTGCCCTAAGAACCAAGCATCTTCATCTAGGCCCCACATTCAAATGATTTCTATTGGCAAAGAAGAAATGGTAGATCAAGTCAATGTGCCATCACCATCTACCAGGGCGGTGCAATTAGAAGAATTTGAATCTTTTACACTACAGACAAGAAGCAAAGGGAAGGCTCAAGTAGAAATAGGACAAGAATCAAGGATTAATGGATTGAACAAAGACAAAGAGACATCTAATGACAAAGCCACCACATGTGTAGATACAAGGCAAAAAGGTACCAGTGATGCCATTGGACATGCATTCAACAAGGCTCATGAGGAGTTTGGTAAGTCTATTGGAGCCCATGCTCTTAAGGAATCAGAAGCTTCAAGACTACTCAAGTCCATGAAAAGGAGGTCAGTATTTTTTATTTAATAAAGACGGATGGGAAATTCAGGTCCGATCTCTTGCAGATAATTGATGAGGCTTCGACAACAAGTTTAGTGGCAAAGGCTAGTGTTATGCATAAAGATACAATTGAATGGGAAGCACCCCTCACAGATTATAAGAGCCCTCGGCTGGCAGTCTCTATCAAAGGTCATGACTTTGAAGGAGTTATTGTAGATGGTGGTTCTGGCATTAACTTGATGCCTGAACATTCCATGAATTCACTGTAACACTGGTAGACCAAAGCATAGTAAAGCCTATGGGAGTGGTCCTTGGATTCCCAGTCAAGATACAAGGTACCATCTTTAACTTGGATTTTGTTGTTTTAAGGTTGCCATAAGTAGAAGGAAGTTTCCCCCTATTAATTGGGAGACCTTGGTTAAGGCATGCCAATGTACTACATGACGGGGGTAAGGACACAATGTGGATAAAGCAAGAGGGAAAAGAGTTACAACAGATATTTTTAGAAGAAGGTCCAGACAACCAAAGGCATACTAGCATGATGCTGACAATTGGTATTTGTATAGAAGAATAATTGTTGGACAAACTAGAAGCAGACCTATTCGAAGAGGAAAATTTATACGAAGAGGAAAACATGCTGGCTTGGCTTTCATGTAGAAGACCCATCCTCGTGCTATGGAATTTTTCCAAACTCAAGTAGAGAGGAAGCATATGAAGAAAAAGAGGCCATCATTCAGGTTACTGATTCGAGTGAGACAGTCTCAGTCAAAGGCCATAGAAGAGAGAAGAAAAGAAAAGCCCTTAAGTGTAGTGTAGTATCCTTCTATGTTCCCTCTCTCTCTTTGGGGCATGAGGCAGTGGGCTCCAAGCACAGGGGTCAGAACCCACTAGTCCTAAGAAGATAGAAGAGAAAGAGATTGAGAGGAGAGCTCTCAGATGCCTTGGGCTGCAGCTTCGGGGAATGTCCGTTCCATTTCTTGGACATACTTGTGTTCCGGGCAGCTGTTGCTTTCATTTTCATTACTACCTCAAAAGATTTGTTATATCTCTCTCTCTTCTCTCTCTCTCTATCTCTCTCTCTATCTCCCTCTTTCTTTCCCCCTCTCTCTCTCTCTCTTTTCCTCTCTCTCTCGGTCTCTCACTCTATCCCTTTCTCTCTCATCCCTCGCTCTCTTTTTCTCTCTCTTTTTCACTTTCCCTCTCTCTTTCCCCCTCTCGGTCTCTTCCCTTTATCTTCTCTCTCTCTCTCTCTCTCTCTCTCTCTCTCTCTCTCTCTCTCTCTCTCTCTCTCTCTCTCTCTCTCTCTCTCTCTCTCTCTCTCTCTCTCTCTCTCTCTCTTTCTTCTCTCTCTCTCTCTCTCTCTCTCTCTCTCTCTCTCTCTCTCTCTCTCTCTCTCTCTCTCTCTCTCTCTCTCTCTCTCTCTCTCTCTCTCTCTCTCTCTCTCTCTCTCTCTCTCTCTCTCTCTCTCTCTCTCTCTCTCTCTCTCTCTCTCTCTCTCTCTCTCTCTCTCTCTCTCTCTCCTCCCTCATCCACTCCGCACCCCTCCGCCTCCTCCCCCTCATCCACTCCGCACCCCTCCGCCTCCTCCCCCTCATCCACTCCGCCCCGCTCCGCCTCCTCCCCCTCATCCACTCCGCACCCCTCCGCCTCCTCCCCCTCATCCACTCCGCCCCCCTCCGCCTCCTCCCCCTCATCCACTCCGCCACCCTCCGCCTCCTCCCCCTCATCCACTCCGCACCCCTCCGCCTCCTCCCCCTCATCCACTCCGCCCCCCTCCGCCTTCTCCCCCTCATCCACTCCGCACCCCTCCGCCTCCTCCCCCTCATCCACTCCGCACCCCTCCGCCTCCTCCCCCTCATCCACTCCGCACCCCTCCGCCTCCTCCCCCTCATCCACTCCGCACCCCTCCGCCTCCTCCCCCTCATCCACTCCGCACCCCTCCGCCTCCTTCCCCTCATCCACTCCGCACCCCTCCGCCTCCTCCCCCTCATCCACTCCGCACCCCTCCGCCTCCTCCCCCTCATCCACTCCGCACCCCTCCTCCTCCCTCCCCCTCATCCACTCTGCCCCCCTCCGCCTCCTCCCCCTCATCCACTCCGCACCCCTTCCACTCCGCCCCCCTCCGCCTCCTCCCCCTCATCCACTCTGCACCCCTCCTCCTCCCTCCCCCCTCATCCACTCCGCCCCCCTCCACCTCCTCCCCCTCATCCACTCCGCACCCCTCCGCCCAACTCCGCCCCACTCCGCCCCTCTACCCCTCACAAGTTCCGCACCCTGCCCCTCACAGTTCCCCCGCTGCCCTACACACTCTCACACACACACTCACACACGCACACTAACACACACATGCACACATACACTCTCACACCCATGCATATCCACACACACACACATACACACTCCCATACACACACACCCTCATACACACACATGCCCATACAAATACACACACAACACACACACACACCCTCACATAAACATATATGACCACCCACATCCGCACACATATATGGCCACACACACCTGCACACACATATATGCCCACTCACACACACACGCGTATGTCCACACAATGGCGTTTATCATCAAGGGAGAATCAGGAACATGCTTCGGATATCCCAAGATGAGAGTCAAAAAGATCAACTCTCTGTGGATACAAGTAAATGTGGTCAATACTAGGATACATGATCTTGGTCAGCCTATGGATAAATTTTCTTCAGCAACTATCTCAAAATCATATCTATATTGGGATCTCGGCAGCCGGTCTCATTTCACAGATCTTTTAGTAAAAGATGTTAACTCTTTCAGTGGCAACTTGTGCAGGATGGAAACATTGCCTCCTGTGGCATGATCATCGCATGGCAAAAGTGGATGGAGAAAGTCAAAAATTGGGAAACTAGATGCACGCTTGGTACAGGATGTTACAATTTTGATGGGATTGAGACATGCATATCAATAGGTCTTTTCTTTGAAGACTATGGTAAATAAAGAAGCACCAGGCCATTCACGGCGACTACCTATTTTTGTGGATCCAGTTCAAATCAAGGGAATAATTGACCTACCCCTTCAATTTGGGATAATTAACCGGCGCGTGATCAGTGGACGTGAGGATTCGGCAAGGCTCTCTTGGCCTATTGAGGCCTATAAAAGCAATGGATTTTTGCTCATTTGGGTACAACAATTTTAGAGATACAGTGGATCGTGCGTACGTGCAGAAGTCCTCTCTTGCACTTGGTGGTTTCAAGCCTATTGTGGGAGCTACTCTGTAGTGTGGATGCAGAGGGTAGGCTTCTCACTGGAGGGCTATGAGCACTATAGTGTAAGAGAGTAGCTTGGATTTATATTCTTTTCTGTGAGTCAGTGTGTTGATTTATCTCTATTCTCTTAAGAAATACTACCATTTGTATTGCTCTGAGTTAGCGGTCCCTTATGCTGATCTGCGGTATTGGAGTTAATACTTTTAGGGTGGCTTATCAACCCTAAGCTTGTACTTTTGAGCATCTCTCTGCCCAACCTTGTAATCATCTGATTCGAATCAAGAAGTGTATGGTCTTCCTTGGTCATTGGTTGTCCATATTTTCTGAAGTATTTACCACTCTGTGTAATCCGTGTTATCTACCTGCTCACAGAAATGTTAAAGGGTATACTTCCCTAAAGAGAACCCCCCTTGAGTAGGTGACGTACTGGAAGTGTTTATTTTCTATAAAAATGGATACCCCAGTACCTCCTCTATAGTTTGGCAGGCCCGATGGGACCTTTGCATTTCTGTGAGAGGTGTTTTTCCCTATTGCAATTGCGAATAGGTACATGACCCATACACGAGCAGATAAGGAATCTCTTCGTGTTCGAAGGAGCCTTAACAAGTTAGCAATAACCACGGCTAGTGAGTCTACCTCCCCTCTATCCTCCCTAAATTTATCTATTGATTTGGGTGCGACACCATTGTCAAAAGAGGGGTATAGGAGAACTCTAGACTTCTCCTCAGATACATCCGAAGAAACACCAGTACAGATGGAGGATCTCTCTCATTTGCTCTCCAGATTAAACATCAAATTCCCTACCTTCAAGGGCAAGCTTATGAGGATGCTGATGATCATGTGAGGAGATTCATCTCTTTATGTCCTGGACGAGGTCTGCAGAATAGAGAGGACGCAATGTTGGTGCTTTTTCCATCCACATTGGAGGGTCTTGCAGATAAATGGTATAGTCAATATGGAGATGGCCATTTCACTACATGGGAGGTTCTGAAGGCGGCATTCTCACAGACATTCCGACCCAGTGATTCCTCAGAAAGAGCTTTAGATCAGCTAGAGAATTTGAAGCTAAGGCCAGGTGAATCTTTTCATGAACTTCACACTAGAACAAAAGCACTTGTTGCACGTCTGCCACATGCTCGAGGTGACTTTTTGGTTAAAAAATGGATTGAGAAGGCTCTGCCCAGGTCATCTCAGCAGAAGCTTCGTGAATCTCTTAGATTGGATGCGACCCTCAATGATTTTGTTGCAGCGGCATCACGCATTGAAGAAGCAAGGCAACATTTTGAAGGGGATACACAACAAAAGTATGTTGCAGATCTGGATCCTATTGAGCAACTAAGGAGGGAACTGGAAGCATTGAAGATGCAACAAAATCAACAAGAAGAGAAGGTCCTGCCACCACTGCGTCGCACTGATGATGAAGTAGCTCAACTTCGTCGAGAGTTAGAAGATTTGAAGACCACTCAGGATATAAGGAGACAAATTGGGTGTACAATCTGTAACAACAATGGACATTCCAATGCTAATTGCCATATTAAGGTAAGCTGTCAATTTTGTGGAAAAGATGGTCATGAAGCCAGAGATTGCTATTACCTCAAGGGTACACAGCAGAGAGGTAACCCTCAAACTTTGGATTCATATTATGCTAGTACTTCAAATACATCTAATAGAGAGGAGAATAGGCCTGCAAAGCCTAGATATAATAGACCTTTGATGTGTTATCGTTGTGGTGAGTATGGCCACATGCAAAATAGGTGTTCCCTCCCAGAAGATGCACCTCCTTGTCAACATTGTCCAGAAGCCAAGGATCATTATACCAAAGATTGCCCAAGAGGTCGTCCTGCTCCAATTCATATGATTGCAGTCTCTCCACATGAAGAAGGAAAAACCACTCAGACTTATGCTGTTTCATCCTCTGCAATGCCCATGATGACTAGAGCTAGGCAAGCAGCTACAACCCAGAGAGATGAACAACAAGGATTTCAGGATAAAGAGGAAGAAAAGGAGTCTGGATGGAAGGACCAAGCACAAATTGAAGGAGCTTATAATAAGATGACTACTTCTCTAAAGGGCCAACCAACAAGTCTGCAAGAAAACACTCAGGAGGTAAACATTGAACAGATCTTGAAAGGTATTCATCACAAGGTTAGTCTATATGAACTTATAAGGATGGATTCAAAAATAAGAAGTGACTTACTGAAGATTATACACTCTGCTCACTTGGTCCAATCACCTAGTATAGACGGTTTCATGGTTGATTTTCCCCCTGCACCCTTAGCAGACTACCAAAGCTCAAGATTATCTGTTTGTATAAAGGATGAAGCTCTCACAGGTGTGATCATAGATGGAGGCTCTGGTATCAATTTAATGCCAGATTTTACAATGAAGAAGCTGAAATTGAACCCCACCAAGTTGGCACCATTCACGGTTACATTGGCAGATCAACATCGGGTTGCGCCACTAGGCATTATTCAGAAGGTAGTGATGGTAGTACAGGGCTGCCATTTTGTTCTAGATTTTGTTGTTATTGCACTTCCACAGGAGACTTCTTACCCTCTGCTCCTGGGGAGACCTTGGTTGAGACAAGCAAAAGCTTTGCAAGATTGGGGAAAAAATAAACTATGGATTTCAACAAATACCAATAGCCAACTGCAACTACATTTGGAAGAAGGATTCGACTCAGGAAAAACTATTGGATATACTGTGGACACTCAGGTAATGCCCTCTCTACCCCAAGAAGAGGATACATTGTTAAATTGGATGATGGGAAGTACAGAGTGTTGCACAGTGGAGATTAATGAAATTGAGGAAGAAGTTGCAGATAAGGTAATTATAGGAAAGGGCAATGAAGACCACAAGGTGTTGGAGAATGAGCAATTGCAGGAAAGCACAAGCCTTGAGGAAGCAACCCAGATAAAAGTATCAGAGGTAGAAGACTTTGAACCTAAGGGCATAGAAGATCTTCCTTTCTCAGATATACCTCAAGGATGGATGGAAGAACATGTTGCAGAATATAAATTAAACTCCACTCCTGCATATAGTGGAGATGATTTATCAAACAAGGCCAGTCCTGAAACATTGGTTCAAGAAGTAAATTTAGGGGATGAAGAGAACCCTCAAGTAGTCCATTTGGCATCCTGGTTGTGGCATTATCCTAATTTACTACAAAAGGTAACTTCTTTGCTCTTTACTTACAAAAGTGTCTTCGCATGGTCCTACAAAGATCTAACAGGAATACCAGAAGAGCTTGGATTACATCGGATACCCTTGGTTGAGGGAGCTGCACCTGTAAGAAGTAGGCCATATCGACTCAATCCGAAGTATGCAGAGGCGGTAAAAGTAGAGATTACAAAATTAGAAGAAGTAGGTATAATTGTGCCAGTAGAACATTCCAGGTGGCTTCCTTCTATGATTATTGTGCGGAAGAAAAATAGTGGAAAAATAAGGGTATGTGTTGATTTCCTTGCTTTGAATAAAGTGACTATTCAAGATGGATTTCCTCAGCCCTTCACAGAGCAAGTACTTGAAGAGGTAGCTGGTCACACTTTGTATAGTTTCTTGGATGGTTTTAGTGGCTACAACCAGATAGTGATCCATCCTGATGATAGGGACAAAACAGCCTTTGTCACTCCCTGGGGCACTTATGTCTATACTCGAATGGCTTTTGGTTTGAAGAATGCACCAGCTTCATTTAATAGAACGATGTATCTGATATTGGGCAAATGGTTAACAACCTTTCTACGCATTTTAATGGATGACTTTTCAGTATTTTTAGGTACAGATAGAAGGGCAGCAGTTCAAGATTTCCATGACCATTTGGAAAATCTAAAAGAAATTTTTGAGCAATGTCTCAAAACAGGTTTGAAATTGAATCCTGATAAATGTCACTTTTTGGTCACTAAGGGCACTCTTCTTGGTCACATAGTATCTGCTGAAGGCATAACGGTTGACCCTGCAAAGGTTACAGCTATTTTTTCCATGCCAATTCCACAAAGCCCGAAGGAAGTGCAAAGTTTCTTGGGCCATGCAGGTTATCACAGAAGATTCATTAGGATGTATTCAGAAATTGCTAAGCCCTTGTCAAGGCTTACCAGTAAAAAGATCCCTTTCTCATGGAGTGCTGAAGCCGACAAAGCATTTTGTGAATTAAAGTTGAGGCTATGTACTGCTCCACTTTTAAGTGTTCCTAATTGGTCATTGGAATTTCATGTACATACAGATGCTAGTCTTCATGCTGTTGGTGCAGTTCTAGCTCAACCATCATCGCACAAAGTGGATAGACCTATCTCTTATGCAAGCAGACTACTCAACCAAGCTGAAAGAAATTACAGTACAACGGAAAGAGAAGGTTTGGCTATCGTATTTGCTCTTCAAAAGTTCCGACATTATCTCCTTGGTGTACATTTCATTGTTATTTCTGATCATCAGCCCTTGAAGTATTTGATAAACAAGCCTAGAGTAGCTGCAAGGATTTGGAGATGGTTACTCCTATTCCAAGAATTTAATTTTGATATTCATATTAAGCCAAGAAAAGAGCACTACATGGCAGATCAAGTGTCCAGGACCACAATGAGCGAAAAGGCAACAGGTATTAATGATGAACTGGTGGATAGCAATCTTTTTCTAGTAGCAATTCGGACAGGTTGGTATGATGAAATTCTTCATGTTCTGACTACTGGAAAGATCCCAGAACACTTGACACCTGTAGAAAAGAGAAGATTGCTCCTGAAAACCAAAGCATATTCTCTTATAAATGGAAATTTATATAAATACTATCAAGATGATATATTAAGAAGGTGTGTCTATCCAGAGGAGGTAAATCTTCTGCTGGAGGCTGCACACAATGAAGGGCACCTAAAGGGGGAAGAATTGGCTCTCTCTCTCTTTGGGGCATGAGGCAGTGGGCTCCAAGCATAGGGGTCAGAACCCACTAGTCCTAAGAAGATAGAAGAGAAAGAGATTGAAAGGAGAGCTCTCAAATGCCTTGGGCTGCAGCTTCGGGGAATGTCTGTTCCATTTCTTGGACATACTTGTGTTCCGGGCAGCTGTTGCTTTCATTTTCATTACTACCTCAGAAGATTTGTTATATCTCTCTCTCTTCTCTCTCTATCTCTCTCTCTATCTCCCTCTTTCTTTCCCCCTCTCTCTCTCTCTCTTTTCCTCTCTCTCTCGGTCTCTCACTCTATCCCTTTCTCTCTCATCCCTCGCTCTCTTTTTCTCTCTCTTCTTCACTTTCCCTCTCTCTTTCCCCCTCTCGGTCTCTTCCCTTTATCTTCTCTCTCTCTCTCTCTCACTCTCTCTCTCTCTCTCTCTCTCTCTCTCTCTCTCTCTCTCTCTCTCTCTCTCTCTCTCTCTCTCTCTCTCTCTCTCTCTCTCTCTCTCTCTCTCTCTCTCTCTCTCTCTCTCTCTCTCTCTCTCTCTCTCTCTCTCTCTCTCTCTCTCTCTCTCTCTCTCTCTCTCTCTCTCTCTCTCTCTCTCTCTCTCTCTCTCTCTCTCTCTCTCTCTCTCTCTCTCTCTCTCTCTCTCTCTCTCTCTCTCTCTCTCTCTCTCTCTCTCTCTCTCTCTCTCTCTCTCTCTCTCTCTCCTCCCTCATCCACTCCGCACCCCTCCGCCTCCTCCCCCTCATCCACTCCGCACCCCTCTGCCTCCTCCCCCTCATCCACTCCGCACCCCTCCGCCTCCTCCCCCTCATCCACTCCGCCCCCCTCCGCCTCCCTCCCCCTCATCCACTCCGCCCCCCTCCGCCTCCTCCCCCTCATCCACTCCGCACCCCTCCGCCTACTCCCCCTCATCCACTCCGCACCCCTCCGCCTTCTCCCCCTCATCCACTCCGCCCCCGTCCGCCTTCTCCCCCTCATCCACTCCGCACCCCTCCGCCTCCTCCCCCTCATCCACCCCGCACCCCTCCGCCTCCTCCCCCTCATCCACTCCGCACCCCTCCGCCTCCTCCCCCTCATCCACTCCGTACCCCTCCGCCTCCTCCCCCTCATCCACTCCGCACCCCTCCGCCTCCTCCCCCTCATCCACTCCGCACCCCTCCGCCTCCTCCCCATCCACTCCGCACCCCTCCGCCTCCTCCCCCTCATCCACTCCGCACCCCTCCGCCTCCTCCCCCTCATCCACTCCGCACCCCTCCGCCTCCTCCCCCTCATCCACTCCGCACCCCTCCGCCTCCTCCCCCTCATCCACTCCGCCCCCCTCCGCCTCCCTCCCCCTCATCCACTCCGCCCCCCTCCGCCTCCTCCCCCTCATCCACTCCGCACCCCTCCGCCTACTCCCACTCATCCACTCCGCACCCCTCCGCCTTCTCCCCCTCATCCACTCCGCCCCCGTCCGCCTTCTCCCCCTCATCCACTCCGCACCCCTCCGCCTCCTCCCCCTCATCCACTCCGCATCCCTTCGCCTCCTCCCCCTCATCCACTCCGCCCCCCTCCGCCTTCTCCCCCTCATCCACTCCGCACCCCTCCGCCTCCTCCCCCTCATCCACTCCGCACCCCTCCGCCTCCTCCCCCTCATCCAGTCCGCACCCCTCCGCATCCTCCCCCTCATCCACTCCGCACCCCTCCGCCTCCTCCCCCTCATCCACTCTGCACCCCTCCGCCTCCTCCCCCTCATCCACCCCGCACCCCTCCGCCTCCTCCCCCTCATCCACTCCGCACCCCTCCACCTCCCCCCCCTCATCCACTCCGCACCCCTCCGCCTCCTCCCCCTCATCCACTCCGTACCCCTCCGCCTCCTCCCCCTCATCCACTCCGCACCCCTCCGCCTCCTCCCCCTCATCCACTCCGCACCCCTCCGCCTCCTCCCCATCCACTCCGCACCCCTCCGCCTCCTCCCCCTCATCCACTCCGCACCCCTCCGCCTCCTCCCCCTCATCCACTCCGCACCCCTCCGCCTCCTCCCCCTCATCCACTCCGCAACCCTCCGCCTCCTCCCCCTCATCCAATCCGCACCCCTCCGCCTCCTCCCCCTAATCCACTCCACACCCCTCCGCCTCCTCCCCCTCATCCACTCCGCACCCCTCTGCCTCCTCCCCCTCATCCACTCCGCACCCCTCCGCCTCCTCCCCCTCATCCACTCCGCACCCCTCCGCCTCCTCCCCCTCATCCACTCCGCACCCCTCCGCCTCCTCCCCTCATCCACTCCGCACCCCTCCGCCTCCTCCCCCTCATCCACTCCGCACCCCTCCTCCTCCCCCCCCCCCCCCCCATCCACTCCACACCCCTCCGCCTCCTCCCCCTCATCCACTCCGCACCCCTCCGCCTCCTCCCCCTCATCCACTCCGCACACCTCCGCCTCCTCCCCCTCATCCACTCAGCACCCCTCCGCCTCCTCCCCCTCATCCACTCCGCCCCCCTCCGCCTCCTCCCCCTCATCCACTCCGCACCCCTCCGCCTCCGCCTCCTCCCCCTCATCCACTCCGCCCCCCTCCGCCTCCTCCCCCTCATCCACTCCGCCCCCCTCCGCCTCCTCCCCCTCATCCACTCCGCACCCCTCCGCCTCCTCCCCCTCATCCACTCGGCACCCCTCCGCCTCCTCCCCCTCATCCACTCCGCACCCCTCCACCTCCTCCCCCTCATCCACCCCACACCCCTCCGCCTCCTCCCCCTCATCCACTCCGCACCCCTCCGCCTCCTCCCCCTCATCCACTCCGCACCCCTCCGCCTCCTCCCCCTCATCCACTCCGTACCCCTCCGCCTCCTCCCCCTCATCCACTCCGCACCCCTCCGCCTCCTCCCCCTCATCCACTCCGCACCCCTCCGCCTCCTCCCCCTCATCCACTCCGCACCCCTCCGCCTCCTCCCCCTCATCCACTCCGCACCCCTCCGCCTCCTCCCCCTCATCCACTCCGCACCCCTCCGCCTCCTCCCCCTCATCCACTCCGCACCCCTCCGCCTCCTCCCCCTCATCCACTCCGCACCCCTCCGCCTCCTCCCCCTCATCCACTCCGCACCCCTCCGCCTCCTCCCCCTCATCCACTCCGCACCCCTCCGCCTCCTCCCCCTCATCCACTCCGCACCCCTCCGCCTCCTCCCCCTCATCCACTCCGCACCCCTCCGCCTCCTCCCCCTCATCCACTCCGCCCCTCCGCCCAACTCCGCCCCACTCCGCCCCTCTACCCCTCACAAGTTCCGCACCCCGCCCCTCACAGTTCCCCCGCTGCCCTACACACTCTCACACACACACTCACACACGCACACTAACACACACATGCACACATACACTCTCACACCCATGCATATCCACACACACACACATACACACTCCCATACACACACACCCTCATACACACACATGCCCATACAAATACGCACACAACACACACACACACCCTCACATAAACATATATGACCACCCACATCCGCACACATATATGGCCGCACACACCTGCACATACATATATGCCCACTCACACACACACGCGTATGTCCACACAATGGCGTTTATCATCAAGGGAGAATCAGGAACATGCTTCGGATATCCCAAGATGAGAGTCAAAAAGATCAACTCTCTGCGGATACAAGTAAATGTGGTCAATACTAGGATACATGATCTTGGTCAGGCTATGGATAAATTTTCTTCAGCAACTATCTCAAAATCATATCTATATTGGGATCTCGGCAGCCGGTCTCATTTCACAGATCTTTTAGTAAAAGATGTTAACTCTTTCAGTGGCAACTTGTGCAGGATGGAAACATTGCCTCCTGTGGCATGATCATCGCATGGCAAAAGTGGATGGAGAAAGTCAAAATTTGGGAAACTAGATGCACGCTTGGTACAGGATGTTACAATTTTGATGGGATTGAGACATGCATATCAATAGGTCTTTTCTTTGAAGACTATGGTAAATAAAGAAGCACCAGGCCATTCACGGCGACTACCTATTTTTGTGGATCCAGTTCAAATCAAGGGAATAATTGACCCACCCCTTCAATTTGGGATAATTAACCAGCGCGTGATCAGTTGACGTGAGGATTCGGCAAGGCTCTCTTGGCCTACTGAGGCCTATAAAAGCAATGGATTTTTGCTCATTTGGGTACAACAATTTTAGAGATACAGTGGATCGTGTGTACGTGCAGAAGTCCTCTCTTGCACTTGGTGGTTTCAAGCCTATTGTGGGAGCTACTCTGTAGTGTGGATGCAGAGGGTAGGCTTCTCAGTGGAGGGCTATGAGCACTATAGTGTAAGAGAGTAGCTTGGATTTATATTCTTTTCTGTGAGTCAGTGTGTTGATTAATCTCTATTCTCTTGAGAAATACTACCATTTGTATTGCTCTGAGTTAGCGGTCCCTTATGCTGATCTGCGGTATTGGAGTTAATACTTTTAGGGTGGCTTATCAACCCTAAGCTTGTACTTTTGAGCATCTCTCTGCCCAACCTTGTAATCATCTGATTCGAATCAAGAAGTGTATGGTCTTCCTTGGTCATTGGTTGTCCATATTTTCTGAAGTATTTACCACTCTGTGTAATCCGTGTTATCTACCTGCTCACAGAAATGTTAAAGGGTATACTTCCCTAAAGAGAACCCCCCTTGAGTAGGTGACGTACTGGAAGTGTTTTTTTTCTATAAAAATGGATACCCGAGTACCTCCTCTACATGTAGCAATGATGAAGCTACTTCAAATCCTATATCGAGGGCTAGTTTGTTATGGATACTGGTGTGGATATCATGTGTTATGTCATTTTTTATGATAGTCAGTGCAAGGCTTTACAAGGATGTGGAAGGAGTACCTCCAAGTCTTTGGAAATAGAGGGTTCCATTGGATGAAGAAGCTTGATAGTAAAAATGAAATTTTGCAGATTAAGTTATAAAGTAGCTGCAACAAAGATACAAAAGATGTAGTATGGAGGAGCTAATATTCTAATGAACGATTAAGGGTACCTCTATGAGATGGTCAGTATGCCCAAAGAGAAGACAAAACCAATGAACTGCAGTACAATTAGAGACTATGGAGGAGTTTCTCGTAGTCATCATATCATGGCTCAAGGCCTATCATCAGCACAACTAAAGATTCATGGATCACCTCGGACTTGGAAAATTTTTCCAGGTTGTACATAGCCTTCTCATATCATTTGTCTCAACTTTTAGTATTTTTTATCCATTTTCATGCTAGTTCCTTGAGTTTTAGCATTTTTAGCAACCCTTTCATAGCCCCTTACATAAGCACAATTTTTGGACATTTTTCAAGCATTTTTAGAATATCTCTAGCATTTTTTCATCCTTTTCAAATTTAATTTTCTTGCTAAATTGAAGGAATAAATGAATCTCTCTGTGGTTTTGATTGTGAAATTTGGCCTAGACCTGTAGGAAATTTTTTTGAGAGTTTTTTGGTTTTTTTTTGCATTTTTTTGGATTTTTTCTGTATTCTTCTCTAATTTTTGGATATTTTAACCAAAATAAAAACAAAACAAAAGGCCCCCATGGACTTTATTTTTTCCAAAAACAAAAACAAAACAAAAAAGGGGAAGGAAAATTTCAAGGGAAAAACTCTCTCTCTCTCTCTCTCTCTCTCTCTCTCTCTCTCTCTCTCTCTCTCTCTCTCTCTCTCTCTCTTTGTCTCTCTCTCTCTCTCTCTCTCTCTCTCTCTCTCTCTCTCCCTCCCCCCGCCCGCCCCCCACCCCCATTTTTTTCTTTTTCTTATTTTATTTATTTATTTATTTATTTTCATTTTCTTTTATTTAATCTTATTTTTATTTTTTATTTCATATTTGCCAACCATGTGCGTTCGAAAGATTTAAAAAAGAAAGAGGAAACATTTTAATCTTTTCATTATAAATAATTAAAAATATATATACTTTTTATTTTTCATGGTCCAAAACTTTTGGCTCTAGATTGCACCTCGGATGGCCACGTTTTTCAAACTTGGGGTCATTTTCATGTATTTTGGAACCTCTGGACTAGCTTATTTTTTTCCAAAATCCCAGCTTCTCTCTGACTTTTTTTCAAAACCCACATGTTTTGAGCACATTTCTCATGTTCTTTTAATTCCACACATGGTCCACATGGTCTATTCTCACTTTCTTTTACGATATGTTTCATTCTTTCCCATATGCACCCTTTGTAGCTTTCTTGTTTTATCTTTTTGGCCCTCTCCGGACCCCAAACTCCTACTTCCTAACCCTCCCTTTACCCTCTGCCTAGCCCCATCCTTACCCTCCCTGCCTATCCATCTCTGTCCCCTTAGCCCTCCCTTCCCCTTCCTTCCTACCCTTCCTTTGCCCTCCTTTGCTTTTCCGTGCAAAATTTACACTTTTGGTTCTTCTCTGGTGTTTGTTCTCTCTTGCTCCTAGTGGACTTGGTTGTTGCTCAAGTGTCCTTTTGAAGATTCTGTAGCACAGAAATCATGATGTCATATCTGCTTAGAGTTTTGATTGTAGCTCTCTAGGACGGAGAGCCCATAACGTGGTGGGCAACTATTGAGCCCATAAAAGTCATATTGGTCAAAGTCAACTATAGTCAAAGTCAAAACATCAAAGTGAAACCTATCAAAGTCAACATGTTCAAGGTCAAAGGTCAACATGGGTGAAGTCAAAGCGTTTAAAGTCGGGTTTCAAGGTGCATAGGTAGTGCACAATTAATTGTTCACAAAGGGTCAAAATTATAGAAGTTGGTTGTAGGTTGCAAAGGTATTTCTGTAATTTATCTAAGGTTCAAAGTGTTTTTTAAGTGTTTGGAAGGTTTAGGTGAACCCTCGCTTAGGTGCACAATTGAAGAATTAAAAGGGCAAAATGTGAAGTTAGGTGAAGCTGCAGCGTACACAAAAGTGAAAGTATGGCCCCCAATTAAAATTTTTTGCTTTAGTCTAAAGTCACTACAGGACAAAATAGGGATTTGTTGGCTACCCACTTTTGGAGACAATCTTGGGACATTAAAGTGAGCACGAAGATACTCTAGCAGTTAGGAGCGTACATGAACTGACACTCAAATCAAGGCAAGGCATTATTCTTGAGGGACTAAGCAAGGTGGGCATAGTGTGGACTAAGCAAGAGAGAGAAGTGCAAGAGACACACAGTGTGCAATGTAGAGAAGAGAAGTGCAAGGTGTGCATGAAGAGTGAATAACAAGTGTGCAGAGAAGTGCTAAGCTAGTCAACAAAAGATCCCAAGGTCTTATTGAAGCTGTGTGTGTGCCAACAGAAGGTGTCCATCCCCTCCCATATTGGAAACTTGAGTGCAAGGTGTGCACAAGTGCAAGCTTGGAGAAGGTGGAGGACTGGCGTAGAGAAGGCATGCAGCAACAAGAACCTTGGGTATTTTGTACTTTGTGATTGCGCACTCTGTGAGATTTTGCACAGAAAGCATTGGTTGTATTGTGCATCACGATTGTATTTGTCTTCTTATAATCAATCGACAGAGGCTTCCAAAATCTATATCTTTCTTCTTATCTTTCCCTTTTCTCCTACAAACACTCAAATCCCTCTCTACATAAGAATCCACCAACATCAATCCTCTAGTTACCATGCATAAAAATGTAGCATATAGGGATGTTCAAAAGAATGTCCAATCACATCAATCTACAAATGATCCTCTTTAGCAACCATTAAGATGCTCTAGATGTGTCCCACATCCACATGATAGATATGTTTTAGGTTTTAATTTTATTTTGCTAACAAATGCTAGTGAGCCTTCTTGCTATAAAGAGGCTATGCAGATAGAGGATCATGTTAGCTGGGAGCATGCCATGAAGAGTGAGTTGGATTGCATTCACAAGAATGGTACTTGGGATTTAGTACCTTTGCCAAAGGGCAGGAAAGCTTTACCATGTAAATGGATATATAAGTTGAAATTCACATCATATAGTGCTTCTCTGAAATATAAAGCACGACTTATTGCAAAGGGTGTTTAGCAACAACATCGTGATGATTTAAAGGAAACCTTCTCCCTAGTGGTCAATATAACTACCCTATGCATGTTGCTTGGATTCAATGCAATGGAGAACTTAGGGCTAGTCCAAATGGATGTGGAAATTACTTTCTTTTATGGAGATCTTATAGATAAGATCTATATGGAACAACTGAAGGGTTATATAGTTCATGGAAAAGAAACTCTAGTTTGTAAGCTGAAAAATAGCTTATATAGACTTAAACAGTCCCCTCAATAATGGTACCAAAAAATCAATGCTTTTATGAAGTCTCAACACTATTCTCGAGGCAATGAGGATCATTTTCTCCAGACAATGAGAAGCTCGAGTGGAAGCTTGATATGCTTGATACCTTATATCGATACCTTATAACGATGATATGTTGATTGCTGGGAAGTCAATTTATGAATTTTCATTTCTCAAAAATAAGTTGAGTGAGATATTTGATATGAATGATTTGGGTGATGCCAAACACATTTATGGCATGCACATTACTCATGATAAGAGTAAAAGATGCACATACCTATCTCAAAGTGAGTACATGTCCAAATTTCTTCATATTATCAATATGCAAGGTGGAAAGGCATTGAGTACACTTTTATCCACATGTGTGAAATTTAGCAAGGACGATTAACCCAAATCAGATGAGGAAAAGGAACTCATAACCAGAGTTCTTTATGATTCTATTGTTGGTAGTCTCATGTATGCTATGGTAGCTACAAGACCAAACATTACATTTGTAGTGGGAGTTGTGAGTAGATATATGTCTAACCTTGGCAAGAAGAATTAGAAAGTGGTCAAGATGATTTTGAGATTTCTAAGTGGCACAAAGGACAAGTGTCTATGTCTAGGTAGAGGAAGGGCATCCATTATTGGCTACACAAATTCTTGTTATCATTGATTTGTAGAAAATTGGAAGTCTACATCGGGGTACATTTTCCATTTTGTTGGAGGTGCTATCTCTTCGAGATCTTATCTTTAGAAGGTTCATACTCAAGATAATGTTGTAGATGCTTTGACTAATTCTCTACTAGAGGATAGCTTGCAGCACTATTGCCACTTCATTCATGATCTTACATAGTTGCTTGTATATTGTTTAACATGCTCATTAGGTGAGAGGTATATTTTGTATACTTACACTCGTGTATTCTTTATCATTCTTGATTTTTTCTCCCATAGTCACTTTAGCCATGATGGCCTTTACTGGGAGTTTTTTACGATTAGGGTAAGTGTGAAGGAAAAAAGACCGACATACACTTTTGTATATGTTCTTTAATAAAACATATAGTGGTGTGGTCAACAAGAGTACTATAATTTTGATCACATTTGTAACACCTGGGAGATCTATGTTCATGCTTTCTATGTATTGTGTGTTTTTTGTGTATTTTCTAGCTCTTGTGGAGAGTCAGATGTGGGACATCCAAAGCTTCAGTTTCTACTACAAGATTATGGTTGAAGAGCTCTCAAAAAGGAAAATCAAGTGTGGTGCATCATCATTGCATTACGTCAAATCTAAAATGCATGAGCACATCTTTGGACACACTCTTTTCCACCCAATCATCTTATTAATTAGCCATGGCTACTAAAATAATTTTGCCTTCAGCTAGTCATCAATAATATTCTTTAATCACAAAACATTCCTCTCAATGTTTACAGGTTCTATCCCCTCCATCCTTTTGAGGGATGAAGCTACACCATCCTTCAATTCTAAAGGATGTAGTTAGAAAGAACCATACAGATTTCTTGGGCCAATCAAAACTTTGGGCAAACCCTAACACTTAAAAGGCATAAACCCAGTATGTTCTCCATTGCAAACTACAACATGAAGATTGATGAATTTAGTTTCACCATCTTTTCAAGGATGGCATTGCATGATTGTTTTCATTGGTAACTTCATGTTCAATGGACTAAAGAAAAATATCCATAAATGACTTATGAAATCTCTATCCGGATTAGACACTATGCCTTCCAGAAAAGCTTAGTCAACTTTGGCATCTTCATTCACTACAACACATCGAGGGTATACCAAGGCTGCTACCGAGGAAATTGAACAGGCGTGATTTCTTCACGACGTCGGTGTTGCAGTCAGTATAGGCGTCGAAAAGAAAGCGCCTGTATGGCGTCGGTATAGTCGTCCGTATAAGCGTTGGTATACGCGTCAGAAATTTCGACGCTTATATCGATGCATATACCGACGTCTGCGCTGGGTATACCGGCACATATACTGACGACCATACTGGAGCTACTGGCACGTATACCGACGACCATACCGGCACAAATTTTTTTGGGCAGAGTCTGTTGTCTTTTGCTACATCATGATGTTGTTTAGCAAAAGACAATACACTCTGCCCAACTGAGTACATGTGTTATGTACTCTAATGGCAACCAAAACATAAACTTATATGAGCAGAAATCAACAATGATTCATGTACAAAAAGTCGTATATTCCATAAATGAAAAATGTACAAAAAGTGTGGCAAAGCACTTCCATATAGGAATCGAATACAAAATTATGGTACATCATTGCCACATAGGATTGTAATACAAAATTGTGGCAATGTGACAAAACACTTCCATATAGGAATTGAATACAAAATTATGGTTCATCATTGTCGTATGCGAGTGTGATACAAAATTGTGGCATTGATCATAATATTTACACCTACAATCTTGCAACAAAACATATGTATAAAATAAGACCAATTAATATGACATTTATAAACAACAACTAGAAACACGAAACCAAGATATAACTTTACCTAATCAAGAATATTCTCCCATGAGACGATTGCACCGCGTCCCTCTAAGTCTTGTAACAGTGCAGTCAGTCCCTATCGATATCCATATGATTCTTCAGTTCGCGTTGGAGGACGACACACTGCCAACTCCTATAGTAAATATGTAAAATGTTAGATGAATATACATAATATACTTAACACAACAAACTTCAATAATTAACATCATACTTACAAATTGGTAGCGCATACTGTCGTATTCGCCGCTACCTAAATGCGACGTTCCAACCGTATCTAAACGTGTGGCGGCCGCATCTCTCTGTTGACAATACCGATCAAGAGTATGTTGATGCTCGTCCTGAATTGATTCCCATTCTTCGGCATCTATCCATACATGCTTCGGTAAGCCTGCTTTGAAAGCATCACGAGCTTCCGATCGTCGATGCGACATCACCTCGCGTGTTGTATGTTGAATCCAATCTGAACTCACAATAGGATTGCCAGGTGCTGGCCGGTACTCTTCATATATGCATTGTGTGATATGATTTTAGAGTCTCTATCCTGTTCGGTCCATTTTAACATTACTGAATAACCAAATTCGATAGAGGAGAGTTGTCGTATACGCTGATGCATTGACTTCCCCACCGCATCCATAACTAGAGCTCCATTACGGATATGATATATCTTCGATTCGTCATGATCATGTGCACCCTAAGGTGTACGTGGAGATCCCATCTGATGCACATATGAAGATCTTATCTCATCCAATGTATATATATGCATGCTTAAGCTTGTATACATATGCATTCATGTATACATATGCATATGCATTCATGTATGCATATGCTTGCTTGTATGCATATGCATGCTTAAGATTGTATACATATGCATATGCTTGCTTGTATATGTATACATGTATACATATACATATACATATGCTTGCTTGTATGCATATGCATTCATGTATGCATCTGCATTCATGTACGCATATGCATTCATGTATGCATATGCTTGCTTGTATGCATATGCATGCTTAAGCTTGTATACATATGCATATACTTGCTTGTATATGTATACATGTATACATATACATATACATATGCTTGCTTGTATCCATATGCATCCATGTGTACATATGCATATTCATATGCATACATGTATACATATACATATGCATATGCTTGCTTGTATACATGCATATACAAGCAAGCATATGCATGCATATACATGCATGCATGTATGCATATGCATGAATGCATGTATGCATATGCATGCATGCATGTATGCATATGCATGCATGCATGCATGCATATGCATTCATGTATGCATATCCCTCATGCATGCATGTATGCATATGCATTCATGTATGCATATGCATGCATGTATGCATATGCATGCATGTATGCATATGCATGCATGCATGTATGCATATTAGAAAACAAAAATATAAAGAAAGAAAACAAAAAATAAAAAAAGATATTAGAAAACAAAAATATATGCATACATGTATGCATATGCATATGCATTCATGTATACATATGCATATGTATTCGTGTATGCATATGCATGCATGCATGTATGCATATTAGAAAACAAAAATATAAAGAAAGAAAAAAAAATATAAAAATTCATGTATGCATATGCATTCATGTATGCATATCCCTCATGCATGCATGTATGCATATGCATATGCATTCATGTATGCATATGCATATGCATTCATGTATGCATATGCATATGCATTCATGTATGCATATGCATATGCATTCATGTATGCATATGCATGCATGCATGTATGCATATTAGAAAACAAAAATATAAAGAAAGAAAACAGAAAATAAAAAAAGATATTAGAAACCAAAAATATAAAAGTTCATCTATGCATATGCATGCATGCATGCATGTATGCATATCCATGCATGCATGTATGCATATGCATATCTCTCATGCATGCATGTATGCATACGCATATCCCTCATGCATGCATGTATGCATATCTCTGATGCATGTATGCATATGCATGTATGCATATGCATGCATGCATGCATGTATGCATATGCATGCATGCATGTATGCATATGCATGCATGCATGTATGCATATGCATATCCCTCATGCATGCATGCATGCATATGCATTCATGTATGCATATTAGAAAACAAAAATATAAAGAAAGAAAACAAAAAATAGAAAAAGATATTAGAAAACAAAAATATAAAAACTCATGTTTGCATATGCATATGCATGCATGTATGCATATGCATGCATGCATGCATGTATGCATATGCATATCTCTCATGCATGCATGTATGCATATGCATATCCCTCATGCATGCATGTATGTATATCTCTCATGCATGCATGTATGCATATCCATGCATGCATGTATGCATATGCATATCTCTCATGCATGCATGTATGCATATGCATATCCCTCATGCATGCATGTATGCATATGCATATCCCTCATGCATATTAGAAAACAAAAATATAAAGAAATAAAACAAAAGTATAAAGAAAGAAAACAAAAAATAAAAAAAGATATTAGAAAACAAAAATATAAAAATTCATGTATGCATATGCATGCATGTATGCATATGCATGCATGTATGCATATGCATGCATGCATATATGCATATGCATGGATATATGCATATGCATGCATGTATGTATGCATATGCATGCATGTATGTATGCATATGCATGCATGTACGCATATGCATATCCCTCATGCATGCATGCATGCATATGCATGCATGCATGTATGCATATGCATTCATGTATGCATATGCATTCATGCATGTATGCATATGCATTCATTCATGTATGCATATGCATTCATTCATGTATGCATATGCATATGCATGCATGCATGCATGTATGCATATGCATGCATGCATGTATGCATATGCATGCATGTATGCATATGCATGCATGTATGCATATGCATATCCCTCTCTCTCTCAAACAAAAATAAAGAGAGAAGATATTAGAAAACAAAAATATAAAGAACGATAAAAGAGTGATATATGTTTTACTTATATTGATGTAATTTTTGAATCAAAGTTGTCAAAATCCACTTGAAGTTCTCTTTCGTTGAATTTCCAAAGATTTGATCTCAAAAATCTCTTGCAATACTAAAGAGAGAAGATATTAGAAAAGAAAAAACATAAAGAAAGAAAACAGAGTGATACAGTATGTGTGGTCTACTTACCAAAGAGTCAGATCTATAAAAATAGAGGTGTGTTTGGAGAGAGAGAGAGAGAGAAGGAGAGGGAAAGAGAGAGAGAGAGAGAGAGAATTGTTTGAACGGTCGTCAAAATCCACTTGAAGTTCTTCTTCGTTAAATTTCCAAAGATTTGATCCCAAAATCTCTTACAAAACCAAACAAAGAACATATTAGTAAAGAAAAAACATAGAAAAATAAGAGTGCTACAATATGTGCGATCTACTTACCAAAACTTCAGATCTATAAAGATAGAGGTGTGTTTAAAGAGAGAGAGAGAGAGAGAGAGAGAGGGAGAGAGGAAGAGGGAGAGAGAGGGAGAGAGGGTGAGAGAGAGAGAGGGAGAGAGAGAGAGATAGTGAGAGAGAGGGAGGGAGAGAGAAAGAGAGGGAGAGAGAGAGAGAGAGGGAAGGGAGGGAGAGAGGGAGAGGATGACAAACAAAGCTCTGCTCTTGGCGCGTGCAAAGCAGAAAGGAGAAGATCTAGATTCAAAACACTCAGAATGACGAATTTCAGGTTCGGGCCCGGTTAAAAAGAGAGCGTTGGTATAAGCATCGGTATACGCGTCGGTAGTTTCAGTAAAGTACTGACGCTTATACCGACGCTTTGTTTCGAAGGCAAAGCGGCTTTCCCAAATTCTCCGAGGAGTATACCGACGCGGACAGCTGTCTGTCGGTACAATGACCGTCGGTATTCCCTCGATATGTTGTAGTGATTGTTTTATGAATTGGAATGAACTTGACCATCTTGGTCAACCAATCAAGTATGACCAAAATCAATCATATGTTTGATTGAGATTTGGGTATGCCCATTATAAAATCCCTTAAACTAATTTTGTGTTTTCCTTAATTTTTTTCAATGGATGCATTTAAGGAGTTTGAAGTGAGAAGAGTGGTGTTTGAGGATACTAGTCATCCACTTAGCATGCATAGAAAATGTTGCACATAGGGATGCACAAGAGAATATCCAATGAGATCCATCTGCAAATGTTTCTATTCTGTAATCATTGAGATGCTCTACATGTGTCTCACATCCACCTGATAGATATGTTCCAGGTTTGGATTTTTTTATGCTACTAGATGCTAGTGAGCCTTCTTGCTATGAAGAGGTGATGCACACAACGGATCATGTCAAGTGGGAACATGCCATGAAGAGTTAGTTGGATTCTATTCAGAAGAATGGTACCTGGGATTTAGTACCTTCGCCAAAGGGTAGGAAAGCATTACCATGTAAATGGATATCTAAGCTCAAATTCACATTTGATAGTGCTTCTCCAAAGTATAAAGCACAACTTGTTGCAAACGGTTTTAAGCAACAACATGGTGTTGATTTTGAGGAAATTTTCTCTAGAGTGGTCAAGATGACTACCTTGCACATGTTGCTTGGATTCATTGCAATGGAGGACTTAGAGCTAGTTAAATGGATGTGAAAACTACTTTCTTGCATGGAGATCTTATAGATGAGATGTATATGGAAGAACTAGAGGATTATGTAGTTCCTTGCAAAGAAACTCTAGTTTTTTAGCTCACAAAGAGATTATATGAACTTAAACAGCCCCCTAGAAAATGGTACCAAAAGTTTGATGCTTTTATGAAGTCTTAGGGCTATTCTCAAAGCAATGAGGATCATTGTCTCTATAGAAAGATATGCTCAGATGGTAGCTTGATATGCTTGATATTTTATGTCGATGATATGTTGATTGCTGGGAAGGCCTCTGATGACTTATCAATTCTCAAAAAAGAAGTTGAGTGATACATTGGATATGAAGGATTTGGGGGATGCCAAACATATTCTTGGAATGTGCATAACTCGTGATAGGAGTAAAAGATGCATATAATTGTCTCAAAGTGAGTACATATCCAAAGTACTTCACGGGTTCAATATGCAGGGTGGAAAGGCTTTGAGTACACCGTTACCCACATACGTGAAATTGAGCAAGGATGATTGCCCAAATCCAACGAGGAAAAGGAATTAATGACCAAAATTCATTGTCAATCTCTTGTTGGTAGTCTCATGTATGCTATGGTAGCTATGAGACTATGTTAGTGCAGGGAAATCAACAAATGAAGTTTTAATGAACGTTAGGAAGTCAAGGACTGAAGAAAAGTTCAAGTTATGAAGCATGGAGGAAGTGCATATTTAGGAGTTGAAAGTTGTGTACACATATGTACATTAATTCATAGATAGTTCACTTATACTTTTGAATAGTCATGAGCTTGTAAATATTTACCTATATATACTATGGAAAATGTCAGGGAAAATATGAGAGATTGTGTTAAGACAAGATTTGAGGAGAATTAGATGCCATTAGGCACTTTAGAAATGAGTAAGATATCTCTCATCACTCAGATGTAAATTTTCCAGGAAGGAAGAAATGTTGCGCCTGATCTTTCTGAGTATTCTCCTTCTATGTTGAAACTTTTGTGAAATGCTTTTGTACAAGTCTAAGTCTATAGTTGATTGACCTCTGTACAAATTTTAAGCTTCTAATTGTGATCAGACTGAGAGAATTGAGTGTAGGAACATTTACATGTGTAAATGGGAAGAAGAGAAGTTGCAAAAGGCACAAAATTTGATGCTAATGTTTTGGTCAATTCTCCTTCCACAGTGTAAAGTTTTGAGCAAGAAAGCACTCATTCTTTAAGTTGGAAGGTAAGCTACCTTTGGATAAAAGCATTTGTGTAAACGGGTTCTAGATTGAGAGAAGCAAGTGTTAGAAGTTACAGGTGTCTGATCGATTTTCAGAAGAACAATTTTAGACATAGGTAACTCGTTAAGTTCATTTCTCAAGATCTACTGAGTCTTCTGAAGTGATTCAACTTGGAGAAGGTGGGCAAACTGTAGGCGACACCTTGTGCAAAGTTTCATAAAAAATGTTACACAATTGATAAGTTAATGAGAGAGATATGTGCAACAGACTTTCTGTGTAGTCATCTCCTTCACAGATTTTTCAAAATCTTCATAATTGATCATTGATCCTCCAAAACTGCTGAAGGTTTGAGTTACTCTTGTTATAGAGGTGCTCTAACTTCAAGAGTAGCTTGTTCTTTTGGAGATTAACACTCTCCATCAGTGGTATCAGAGCAGGAAGCATCAGAATTGAAGAAAGGAGGATCCAGACTACTACAGTCATAAAGAATTCAACATCTGAAGGTACAAAAGGTGAAAGCTTGATGACAAAGATTGAGAAGGAGGTCATACGACATCAAGGAAGACAAAAGGAACATTATTCAAAGTAAAGGTACATCTATTACTCATAAAGTTTGAAGAATTCAATACACAGGTGAATAAAGGATGGGAGATTCTCTTCAGATAGAGATGTTGGATAGAGAGAACTATCCAGCATGGTCAATGAGGATGGAAGCTCATCTTATAAGCAAAGAATTGATAAGTTATATCACAGGTGAAGAAGAAAAGCCTCAATTCAGAGATCCTAGTGTTCCAACTAGAGAGGAATTATCAGATTTGAAGAATTGGATGAAGAGAGATGCTCAAGCTAGGAGCATTATCTATATGGCAGTCAATGACTACCTGCTACCTCACATTAGAGGTCTTGAAAGTGCAAGTGATATATGGAATGCTTTAGAGGAGCGTTTCCAAAACACAACAAAGTCTAGGAAGGCATCCTTATGGGTAGAATTTACCACTTTCAAGAAGAAGGCCTCTCAATCCATCTCAGACTATGTAACAAGGATGAAGGACATTGCAGATGCATTAGGAGAAGTTGATGAAGACATTGAAGAGGATAAATTGGTAAGGCAAATCCTCACAGGTTCGAAAGGTGATGACAAACGGAAGCCATTCATTTTGTCTACTGAATTATCACTTGATCATTTTCCTCCTGACTTAAATCAGTTGCTAGGACATATGTTAACCTTTGAGCAGGATGTCAAAGGTGAAGGTGATAAAAGTGCAGGTCATGCAATGTATTCAAAGGATAAGAAGAAGAATATCAAAGGGAAGCAATAAGCAAATGAGGATGAAGGTACAACTAGTCAAGCTAACTTCGTAAGAGGAAGAGGAGGTGGAAAAGGTAGAGGAAGAGGCATGAGTAATAAAGATGGAGTCAAAGCTTGCTGGATTTGTGGTAAGACAAATCATTTAGCTAATGATTGTTGGCATAATACTCAGAGTAATGGTGGATATAATCAGAATTTTAACTCAAGAGGAAGAGGTGGCAGAAATCAAAGAGGTAATTTCAGAGGTAGAGGTAGTAGAGGTTACTTTGGAAGAAATGCACGTAGAGGATTCCAAAGTCAACAATACAATAATACCTACTAGAATTATGCTTCAAATCAGATAGAGGACTCAACATTGATAATGAATGCAACTTCTCAAAGGCAAAGTGAAGACCAAAGAGTCTTCTATATTGACTCAGGATGTAGCAATCACCTGAGTGGCAACATAGCTTTGATGAGTGATTTGGAGAATAAGGTAACTAATCATGTAGTTCAAACAGGTGACAATACAAAGCACACTGTGAAGTCGATTGGATAAGTGAAGGCTAAGGATGGTAGTACTCCCTTGAGTAAGGTTTTGTATGTTCCAATAATTCCTAAGAATTTGATATGCCTCACATCTGTATGTTATGTCCAGGTCAACACATAACATACAAATGTGAGGCATGTCAATTAGGTAAGGCTCATAAGCAATCTTAATCCAAGCATGGTTTTATGTATTCAGAGAAGCTTGAGTTGGTACACACAGATGTGTGGGGACCATCAAAGGATTTCAGTATCAATGGTTCAAGGTACTATGTGATTTATGTTGATGATGCTACCAGATGGATCACTATCTATATGATCAAAGATAAGTCAGAGGTATTCAATACATTCATACATTATCATGTGTATGCAGAGAGAATTACAGGTCATAAGTTGAAAAGACTAAGGTCAGATGGAGGGGGAGAGTATTTCTCTAATGAGTTCAGTGATTACTTGTGGAATGCAGGTATAAAAAGAGAAATTACTTGCAGGTATTCTCCTCAACAAAATGGTGTAGCAGAAAGGAGGAATAGAACTCTTGTTGAGTTTGCAAGATCCATGATGAAGGAGAAAAATTGCCCAAATTATTTGTGGGTTGAGGCTGTGAATACAACTACTTATTTGGTCAATAGGTTACCATGTAAAGCTTTGTAGGGTATGACACCATATGAGGCATGGTGGGGTAAGAGACCTACTCTAGATCATTGCAAAGTATTTGGCCGTTTGGCATATGCATATGTGCCATCACATTCGAGGCATAAATTGGAGCCTAAAGCTGAAAAATATGTGTTCATTGGATATGATGACAAGCAGATGGGATATAGGTTGTGGAGTCCATCCACAAAACAGTTCTTAGTGTCAAAGGATGTTACATTTGATGAGCAAGGTACTTGGTATACAGGTACAATCAATATTTATGCAGGTGATGAAGAAGTTGTGAATCAAAAGAAAGGTAAATCAAAGGTTCAGCTATTTGATGAAGAAGAGAACAATGAAGTACAGGTTGAAGTTGAAAAAGTGCCAAGATTTGATCCAGAGTGTGATGAACAACCTCAAGGAGTGGAGAACTCAGAAGTTCATCAAGACACAAATGGCAACCTACAAGGTATTGCTATGAAACTTCTTTTTTGGCTACCAAAGATTATGCTTATATGATAAAGGCAGATGAAGACCCGTCTGCATATGAAGAGGCAAAAGGTAAGGAAAATTGGGAGAAAGTTGTGTAGGAAGAGTATGATGCATTGATGGAGAATGACACATGGGATTTGGTTCCTAAACCAAATAGTCAAAAGATCATTGGATGCAAACGGGTATATAAGACAAAGAGGTATGCAGATGGAAGTGTGTCTAGATATAAAGCTAGACTAGTTGTGAAAGGTTTTGCTCAGACATATGGTATAGATTATGATGATACCTATAGTCCTGTGGAAAAGATGACAACCATCAGGACACTCATAGCTATTGCTACATGCAAAGGTTGGAAGTTATGTCAACTAGATGTGAAGAATGCTTTTCTAAATGGTTATATTTCAGATGATGTTTTCATGGAGCAACCACAAGGATTCAGAGATAAAAGGTATCCAAATCATGTGTGCAAGCTCAAGAGAGCTTTGTATGGCTTGAAGCAAGCCCCAAGGGCATGGAATTATAGACTTGTGAAGTTCTTGAAAGAACTTGGGTTCCAAGTATCTAAAGCAGATAGTAGCTTGCTTGTTAAAGCAAGTGATGATGGATTTATTTACATGTGCATATATGTTGATGATATAATTCTTACAGGTACAGATGAGAAAGGCATTCAAAGTCTAAAGAAGCAAATGGAGAAAGAGTTCAAGATTAGTGACTTGGGAGACTTGTCATATTTCTTGGGCATGGAGATCTCATACACTCAACATGGGGTGTATGTAACTCAAGAAAGGTATTTGAGAAACTTGTTGATCAAGTTTAAGATGAATGAATGCAAGATAGCACCTACTACAATGGAGGTGAATCACAAACTGAGTAGATATGGAGGTGAAGAGTTCAAGGACATGAAGCTATATCAGATTTTGGTTGGTAGTCTGATCTATGCTACTTTAACTAGACCTAACTTGTCATATGCAGTTGGAGTATTATCTCAATTCATGCATTGTCCTAGGAAAAAACATTGGATTGCAGGTCAAAGAGTGTTGAGGTACATTAAGGGTACACTCAAAGAAGGTTTGTATTATGGTTTTACATCAGATACAAACATCAAGATTCATAGTGATACAGATTGGGCAGGTAATCCTTATGATAGGAGATCAACATATGGATACTTGTGTTATGTGGGAGATAAGTTAATCTCTTGGTGTTCAAAGAAGCAACACACAGTTGCTTTATCATCCACAGAAGCTGAGTACAAAGGGATGGTTGAAGCTGCAAAGGAAGTAATATGGCTAACGACTCTCATGAAGAGTTTTAACATCATTCAGAGTATACCCACTATTCATGGAGATAACATGAGTTCATTGTATTTAGCTGTTAATCCTGTGTTTCATGCTAGGACTAAACACATTGAGATTCAATATCACTTTCTAAGAGAGAAGGTGATGGATAAAGAGATTGAAGTCATACATACTTCAACAAAAGATCAAATAGCTGATATGCTAACTAAAATCTTGGATGGACCAAAGTTAAAGAAATTCAAAGACATGGCACGTATAAAGATAATAGAGAAAACCTCAATTGATGATTGAGGGGGAGCTGTTGGTGCAGGGCAATCAACAATTGAAGTTTTAATGAAGGTTAGGAAGTCAAGGACTGAAGAAAAGTTCAAGTTATGAAGCATGGAGGAAGTGCATATTTAGGAGTTGAAAGTTGTGCACACATATGTACATTAGTTCATAGATAGTTCACTTATACTTTTGAATAGTCATGAGCTTGTAAATATTTGCCTATATATACTATGGAAAATGTCGGGGCAAATATGAGAGATTGTGTTAAGACAAAGATCTGAGGAGAATTAGATGTCATTAGGCACTTTAGAAATGAGTAAGATATCTCTCATCACTCAGATGTAAATTTTCCAGGAATAAAGAAATATTGCGCCCGATCTTTCTGAGTATTCTCCTTCTGTGTTGAATCTTTTGTGAAATGCTTTTGTACAAGTCTAAGTCTATAGTTGATTGACCTGTGTAAAAATTTTCAGCTTCTAATTGTGATGAGGCTGAGAGAATTGAGTGTAGGAACATTTACATGTGTAAATGGGAAGAAGAGAAGTTGCAGGAGGTGCAAAATTTGATGCTAATGTTTTGGTCAGTTCTCCTGAATCTAGAGTGTAAAGTTTTGAGCAAGCAAGCACTCATTCCTTAAGTTGGAAGGTAAGCTAACTTTGGCTAAAAGCATTTGTATAAATGGGTTCTAGATTGAGAGAAGCAAGTGTTAGAAGTTACAGGTGTCTGAATCGATTTCTGAGAAGAAGAGTTTTAGACATAGGTAACTTGTTAAGTTCATTTCTCAAGATCTATTGAGTCTTTTGAAGTGATTCAACTTGGAGAAGGTGCGCAAACTGTAGGTGACACCTTTTACAAAGTTTCATTAAAAACTTTACACAATTGATAAGTTAATGAGAGAGAATTGTGCAGCAGACTTTTTGTGTAGTCAGCTGCTTCATAAATTTTTCAAAATCTTCATAATTGATCATTGATCCTCCAAAATTGGTGAAGGTTTGAGTTACTCTTGTTATAGAGGTGCTCTAAGTTCAAGAGGAGCTTGGTCTTTTGGAGATTAACACTCTCCAGCAGACTAAACATTGCATTTGCAGTGGGAGTTGTGAGCAGATATATGTCTAATCTTGGCAAGCAACATTGGGAAGAAATCAAGATGATTTTGAGATATCAAAGTGGCACTAAGGACAAGTGTCTATGCTTAGGTAGATGAAAAATATCCATTATTGGTTACAGAAATTTTGCCTATGTTCCTTGTTTAGACAATTGCAAGTCTACAAGGTACATTTTTTATTTTGTTGGAGGTGCTATATCTTCAAGATCTCATCTTCAAGAATGTACAAATGTTTCCACCACAAAAGCAGAGTATGTTGCAGCAATCGAGGCATTCAAGGAAGCATTGTGGCTCTCTCCTCTTGCTTGTGATATGGGTCTACCAAAGCATGTACCTAATTTACTCAATGACAGTCAGTGTGCCTATGCTTTCGCTAAGAATCCAATCTATCATGCAAAGATCAAGCACATTGAGGTCATGTATCAATTCATTAGGGATTGCTTAGCCACTAAGCGCATTATTCTTAAGAATTTTCATACTCGAGATAATGTTGCAGATGATTTGACTAAAGTTCTACGATAGGATAGCTTTTAGCACTAGTGTCACTGGACATGAGTTATTTGATTCATAATCTTACATAGTCACTTGTGTACTTTGTAACATGACCATGGGGTGGGAGGCATAGCTTGTTTACTTATACTCAGGTATTCTTTATCATTCTTCATTTTTCTCCCATAGTTACTTTGGCCATATTGGCCTTTAGTGGGAGATTCTTACCATTAGTTTCCATGTGAAAGGCCAAATGGCCACCGAACACTTTTGTATATGTTTTGTAATAGAACATATAGTTTCTTGGTTAGCCACATATTTTAAGTTTGATTGCTTTTGTAACACATTAGAAGTTTGTGTTCATGCTCTTTGTGTACTCTGTTTTTCTATGCATTCTATAGCCTCTATGTAGAGTACCGTGTGCAACACTAAGAGCTCAATTTCTACTTAGCAAATATGTTCGTGGATCTCGAGAAGGAGAACACACTGTGGTGCATCGCCAACAAAATACTTCGCCTATGTACATTAGATATTTTCTAAACTTCATAAATAGTATGGAAGACTAAGATGCCCATGTGCAAAGACATAAAGACCCTTTTAAATACTTAGGAGACGTATAGAACTTCAAAACAAATAGACTAAGAGACAAACAATTTAGAGCACAAATTTCATAAGAAGAAGATCATATTAACTATTTGGAATATAGAAAAGTTTCTCCCAAAAAGAGAGTTTATAAGTGTTAAGGGTTATTTCCCCTAATCCTTCTAGCTATTTACATATCTTTATGTTGTATTGTAAGTCTCTTTTTATGGATAGCAGACAGGTTAAAGTCTTCCATCATTGATATTAGATATGCCTTTGTAGCTTCATGGAGTGCCTCAATGGCAATCCCTTGAATATGAAGTCACACACAATAGCTTTGGATCTCTTAATTTATAACTATTGCAAATGGCCTTCTTGATAAAGCCTTAATTCTCCAATGTCTTTGATGTTCTTTCTATGCCTTTGTGGTGCTCTTGCATTTAGAGGGATGTTAGGTTATGGTGGTTGTGGTCTATGATGTGGTTGATAGCTCCATAGAATTTTGATAAAGCCTTAATTCTCCAATGTCTTTGATGTTCTTTCTATGCCTTTGTGGTGCTCTTGCATTTAGAGGGATGTTACGTTATGGTGGTTGTGGTCTATGATGTGGTTGATAGTTCTTCTTTCTTCTTGGAGCATGCCTAGATGGTAATGCCTCATCATTTACATGCTCAATGATATTTGCATGTTGAATTTGATCTCTTTCTTCATCGCTTGGTCTTTGCACTTGCCTTGCACAAAGTGTCTTGCCTCCTTGTGTTACGCGATGGCTCATTAGGACATGAACATCATTCAATGCTGGCTCCTTAACACTTTCTTCATTAGAGGACTCCTCAAAATTTGACTTTGATGTTTCCTCGTAGTCCATTCCATGAGTTTGAGAGCATCATTTTGCAACCAATCTTTCCTTGTACATGCAAACGAACCCATGTGATTTTCTTTTAACTTTATATACCCATCTCAACCAATTATCTTTTGATTCGGTGCCATTGGAACCAAATTCGAATTGTCCATCTCCTTCAATGCATCTATTTCTTCTTTCATGGCCTTTCCCAATTAGGGTTTTCCTTTGCCTCTTCATAGGTTGAGGGTTCTTTTAAAATTGAATCTTTTTCCAAGTAGATTGAATGGTTTGTAAAAAATGTGGAATCATATCCATACCTTTCTTGTTGTTTCTTCTCTCTTGTTGATCTTCTAGGTGGTTGTTTGGAGCATTCTCTAACCTCTTGCATCTTTGCTTTGCCTCTTGACTTCCATAGTTTGTAATCCTTTTCTCTTTCATCTTGGTCATCGTTTGTATCATTTCTTAGATCCTCGACCTGTGTAACATGCTTGCTTCCTAGTTGATGAGAATCAAAATCAAGATCATATGGTAGAGTTACCTTTTGTTTGACTCATCATACCAAGATCTGTGTTCTTCAAATACAACATCTCTACTTGTAGTGAACTGCTTGGTTAAAGAATTATAGAACTTGTAACCCATCTAAGTTGAGCCATAGCCAATAAACACTGCCTTTGTTGCCCTTTCATCTAGCTTACCTCTTATTTGTGATGGTACATGAACATAAGCTAAACAACCAAACACCTTGCAATCTCCAAGACTAGGTTTTATTCCATGCCATGCTTCATAAAGAGTCCTACCTTGAACTGATTTGGATGGTAGTCTATTGACAAGGTACACCACAATTGAAATAGATTCTACCCATAGATAATGTGGCAACTTCTTCTCTTCAAGCATTGTTCTGGCTTATCCAACTAATATCTAGTTTCTCATCTTTGCGATTCCATTTTAGTTGAGGAGAGTACCTGGTATTCAATTCCCTTTTGAAACCTTTATCTTGCAAGATATCATCAAAGTCTTTGGAGAAATATTCTCCCCCTCCATCAACTTTGAGCTTCTTGAGTGATCTACCTATATGATTCTAAACATGTGCACGATACGTTTTGAGCCAATCAAACACTCCATTCTTACTCTTGATAAAGTATAGAACAATCCATCTACTATGGTCGTCAATAAATATGACATAATACCTTGATCTTGCCAATGAAGGTTCTTGACTTGATCCCCATACATCTGTATATACTAAGTCCAATAAGTTCTTGTGGATGTATCCTTTTTGGTTGAATGGTTGTCTTTGTGCCTACCCAATCTGACATGCATCACACTTGTTGATCATGTGTTGCTTTGATATGTTCAACAATCCTAGAACACTTTGATGCCTGCATATATCCTTCAAGATTCTTTCATTCACATGAGCAAGTCTCTTATACCACACTTCAAGCTCACTAAGGGTTTAAGACCCAAAAGTGAATAGAACTATGTTCCTTGTTTTCTCCCACTTCAAAAGTAAAGAGCCTACCATGCTTCTCACCTCTAGCTATCTTTTTGAAGCCTTGACATGGATCTTCCACAAAAGCTCTATGTCCGATGAACCTAACTTGCAAGCCTTTTTCAACTATTTGGCCTACAGTTATTAGGTTTTTAGTGATAGTGGGTAAATAGAGAACCTTACTCATAATGCTTATCCTTCCATTGGAAGCTTTGACATTACCAATCTTCTCCACATTGTGCTTTGTGATCTCATGTTTGTACTTCATGTTTATGCTTTGGACTTTCCAAATCAGATTGAAGAGTAATGTTGCCTGCAACATGATTTGAACATTGTGAATCTATGTAGAACAAATTATCATCTTCTTTACCTTCTTTGTGGCTTAGATTCATAAGATGCAATGAGTCTTCATGTGGTTGATCTTCTAAATAATTTTTGAAGTCCCTTCGATTATAGCCTCTATTGTTATTGTTGAAGTTGTGTCCACCTCTCCCTCTATTGCTGACATATCCACCTCTTCCATTTCCTTTTTGGGTCTTCCCATTGAACCAACAACTTTGAGTGTGTGGTTGGTCTTATTGCAAATGGCACAATGTGGAACATTATAGCCTTTGGCTTTGTCATGCTTTGGTGCTTTCTTCTTCCCTTTGCACTTGCTCTTGCTTGAAAAGTTGGCTTGGGAAATCTCCTCTTCATCTTCTTCCTTATTCTTGCCTTTTTGTTTCTTATCCTTCTTATCTGCATATAGAGCACTATTTGAATTATCATGATAGGAGTTACCTTCCTTTATGCTATTGCTTGCCTCTTGATTTAAGAGTTGTCCAAGGAAGATGTTGAAGTCTAGAGTTTGCACATCCATGATGATATCATAAGCCATCATGAAGGTTTGCCATTGCTTATCACTTTGAATGCCATTGAAAATCTGCTTCATGATAGCCTCTTCTTGAATCAGCTCTCCAATGGATGCTAACCAATCCGCAACCTCCTTGACCTTGGTAACAAACTCTCTGATGATTTATTTATGTGTCTTCTTCATTTGGTTGAACTCATTCCAAATATGATTCTTTCTTGCTTTGGTACTAGTAGAAAAAAAAGTCTCGAGGGCATCACAAGTCTCTTAAGATGTCTTGCATCCTCTGATAAATGGTAATCAAAAGTTAGAGATAGAGTTTGTATACGACCTTGCTTGAGCATCCCTTGCACACCATAGTGTGAGCTTGTATGTATCCTCTTGTGTAGGTCCTCCTTTGCATCTTGGAATAGGCATAGCTTCATCACTTGCTACAATTCCATAAAGATTTCTTCCTTGCAAGTAGGCCTCCATTCTAATTCTCGAAGCTACCTATTTGTGCAGATCAAGCTTCTTGATCATTGAGGGAAAGCCGTCACCCATCTTGATCTAGCTCTGATACCACTTAAAGAACTTGAAGGAGCTTGTTGGAGGTAGAAAAGCGAGTTCCAAAATGACAAAGTTTGATCCAGACAACTGGCACAAGACCAGCCCTTGAGCTTATGCAGAGTCAAATATACCTTATAGGCATGGGATAAGTGCAATAAAATGAACTATGTACCTTGGAGCATCAAGTAGAAAGATTCCATAAAAAACAGATAGGTTTGCGCATCGACTAGCTCAAAAAACTTATTATCTATGGAAGAGACAATGAACTTCAAATGCTCATAGTGACCAGTGTTAAAAGTGCGTTTTTTTGTCACCGACACTTTTAAGTTTCTCTTGTTCTTGGGAGTGATAGGGGTCTGATAAATCAGAGGCCCTGTATCTTATTTTCCCAGTTAACTTATTCAATAAGCAGTACGTTAATGTTCAGTATCGAACTCTTATACAGGTTACTGTTAAAACTCTGGTTAGACTTTTCATAGTACGTAACACAGAAATTATTCATTACCATCACACAGACTTACTATCCGCAACCTAACATTACTCTGTTAATCACAAGTTAATGTAATTAAAAAAAGTAAGAGTTAACAATACTCAGGATTTGATAACACTTCACTACGACGACATCTCCGCAGACCGCCAATCGCCCAGACAAACAATCTGGTGATCCCCTTTGTCTCTGCGCTACCGGAGAGTCACCGTAATGTCTTTTCATTGATTGATAAAAAAGGTACAACACTTCGCTACGACCTTTCGGTACGTGCGGTAATGGAAAATATAAATTATAGAATGCCAATCCGGCAACCTTACATTGGCACGCACGGTGGACTTGAACCCGCAACGAAAACAAAATCAAGGCTCGTCTACGATGCCTTGTATATACATGGTTCTGGCTAATTTAAAAGTTCTGGAGATCTTCTGTTTCAAAGAATCCAGCATTAGCTTTAAGGTTTCCGTCTCTACTAATTATGCGTCAGTGCAAATAGAACTGACCGCAATGACTTGACTCATCAAAATTTTGGCCTAAGTCTGCAAAAATGCCTCTTGCAAATGAATTCATTGGCCATGGCTGCGTCACAGCGCAATCTCATTTCAGCAATTTGGCCATCTACTCTGGAAAGTCTATCAGCTTGAACACCTAACTCCTTTTCTCTTCTCTCCAACTCTTGAGCTTCAGATTGGATTGTCTAGTAATAAGCATCTCTTTCCCTCCTTGTCCCTGCTATGTCCTTCTGAAGTTGATTGGTTAAGGTCATCTGGGATTTGAGAGCAGAATTTGCCTCAAACAGATTGGCATTTGCGTTCTGGAGTTCTATATTAGTCTGCTTCGCTAGATTTGCCATCTCCTGTCCTCTCTGCACGACTTCATCAAGCTATACTCGAGTTTCTCCAATAAATTCCCAAATGCCAGGTGAGCATCTTCTTTATCCTGTACTAATTGTTTTAACTGTATAATCTCTGCATCACGAGCATTTAACAAATCATTTTTGGCTCTTAACTCAGCCAACGCAGCATCTCTTTGGGCAATCAAAGAATCCTGTCCGACAATCTGTGCATGAAGTTGCTGAATCTGTACGTGCAAGGCATGATTTTGAGCTTTCACTACATCTACTTCTTCCTGTAATGGGGTAATATTAGCTTCTAATACATCGACTTTGTGTTGTAAGTCTTGACGGATACTATCAGTTGCCATCTTCAATTGTATTAGTAGTTGTTGCGAAAATTGGATCAACATACGACCCATCGATTCTAATTCAGTAAACATTGGGATCGGAGGAAGAAGAGGAGGAAGTGGCTGGGATGACGAGGCTGATAATAGACGAGGGGAAGGTGGTGGAGAATAATTGGTTGAAGAAGATGAGGTAGCAGGTTCTTCAGGAACAATAGGTTGAACAGGTACAATGGGCTTGACCGGAGTCATTGTTGGAGGAGTGGGTATAAAAGTGTTGGGCACCAACACTATTCCGGTAGTCTGCTGCGTAGTCGCTTCAGTTCGGTCAATTACAGCATCGACCAAAGTAATTACTTCATTGACAATCTCAACAACAATGGCTTGCACATCATCTTGGGTCTGTTGTTGAGAATCCTCCTTAGAAGAAATTGCTTCAGATTCGGTGGTGGACACACTTTGTTCCTGCTGCTTATTTGGAGAAGATTGGGCGGAAGAATCGACATGGATAGAAGTTGCGGTGTCGTGGAAAACCTCTTCTTCATGCCCGGCGGTGGAGCCTTGTACTTGACTCTCAGAGGGGCTTATACATCTGCGTTTCCGGTGCAGAAGTTGGAAGAGGTCTTCATCATCATCTTCTTTGCATTCGAGCACTGGGGCAGATTCTTCATGGAACAAGATTGGAGCTTTTGGCGGGGGTTGTGCGGCTTGAATGGCTGGGAAAAGAAAGGTAAGGATATGTGGTAGATGCGAACGCGGAAGATCACCCTTATTAACGTGTTTAATTACCGTACCACATTCACGGTGAATGCGGCGGAAATAAAAAGAGGTGAAATTGACAGGCTTACGAGAAGCCATGTCGATCATTGAATAAAATGGACGCGAAATGTCGTAGGTACGTTTTTGCAGATTCAAGGTAGCAACTAAAAATTGTAATGTGGTCCGTTCACGTTCAGGATCAGAGCGACAAAGAATGGCGTACTCATTAAATGAGTGACGTGGGAATAATTCGATCATGGTGGCTATCGGAAGGAGAGGACCATTTTCCAATCCTTCCATAGGGAGACGGAAAGCTGCAGCAAACGACGCCAGGGTGATAATGACACGTGACAGCAAACAAAGAATAGGCCAATGCTGCTCCGTAGCAGGTATGGCGGCAATGGCAGCAATAATCTGCGTGTAGAAAGGGTGACACTCCACTGAATGCCAAGGCAATTCAGTGAAGTTCAAAAGGCCACGGATACGCAGATACTCACTCACTTCCAGAGTGATTCCTTCACGGAAGGTAGCAACGTTGCCTAGTGCTTCCATGATGCGCACGCAAAAGCTCAAGAATGCAGAGGACACAGAAAACACAGATCACAAAAACACACAGACAAAATAGCAATGAACAGTGAGAGGAACAAGATTAAGTAGACACATGACAATGTAAGACGATTGAAAACCCTAATCATCGTGCGGTATTGAAATGATAACCTCCATAATTACAGCGTGCATGCATGAACAGAATCAGTAACACATGGCGGCGATTAATCATATCTAGATATCAAAATAAGGAGGTTTACGATTTATATTCAGCCAAAATACGGAAATAAAAAGAAAATAAGTGACACTAATCGGGTAAGAATCGAACCACCGTAATTTCAATTTTCCAGCAGCACGATTTGATTTAGCATTATAAAACAGCACAAGTTGGCCCACCATAAACACAAAAGTCTTGAGGAAACGATCATGAGTCCGGGCTTGCTGCAATTGAACTTTTTGAAGAGTTAGGAAGCTTTCCCAACGATGTTCATCCAAGGCTCTAAGTGTGTCCAACCGAAATGGCAAAGAGTCTTTGGGCAGCAATTTCTGAGTTAGGGCCACGCCTAAGCTTGGCACTACAATCTCCATCGGTGCGATTGCTTCCAACCCATAAGCAAGCTTGAAAGAGGTCATTCCGGTTGCAACTTTGTATGTAGTCTGGTCTGCCCATAACACTGCTGGTAGTAACTGATCCCAATGTTCTGGTGATTCTACGACCAATTTGCGAAGCATACTCAACGGCATCTTGTTGGTACTTTCAGCTTAACCATTAGCACGGGGATAATATGGGGAACTGAATTTATGCAGAATTTGAAAAGTATGCATTAGTACGCGCATTAGATTGTTAGCAAAGTGTGTTCGTTGATCTGTCACAAGTTCTAGAGGTAATCCATAACGCGGGAATATGTCCTTCATCAGGCATTTTGCCACCGAAACAGCTGTGGCTAGCTGTAAAGATCAAGCTTCCACCCACCTGGTGGCATAATCTATACAAGTCAAGATGTAACGATTGTTGCTAAGGGTTGCGGGTGGTGTGATTGGTCCAATAAAATCAAGGCCCCACTTCTGAAAGGGTTCTAAAGGTAATACAGGTTGCAAAGGAAAGAAGTGGCACTGTAATGGCTGTCCAAATCGTTGACAAGTGTCACACTGCTACACAAAGTACGTCACATCTTTGTACATGGTTGGCCACCAAAGCCCACTTTGCAGAATTTTCCGGTGAGTAAGATCTGCTACAAAATGTCCATCGGAGGGAATTGAATGTGCCATAGCAATAACCGAGTCTGCTTCATGAGGTGGAATACAACGAAGTAGAACACCAGTGTGATCCATGTAGTACAGATGACCGACGATCAACCAGAATCTGCGACTGTAAACTGCAATTTTCCGTCGCCGAGCAGAAGGAGTATGAAGAGGAAGACATCCATCAGTTAGAAAAGTTAATAACGTATCATAGTAGGTAGGTGGCACAAGAGGTTCTGTAGATTCATCACGAGCTAACTCAGTAGCATAAATTGCGGGTGCAGTATCATCAACTCCTACCGGAGCTTCACCGGAATCCAACCGAGAAAGAAAATCTGCCAAAGCATGTGCTATGCCAGGTCGATGAATAACTTCATAGTCAAACTCCTGTAGTAATAAAACCCATCGAGCCAAGCGACCACCTAAATGTTGCTGCCAGACCAAATACACAAGTGTGGCATGATCCACATAAAGGTGAATTTGCGGCCTAGAAAATAATGCCGGAATTTCTTCAGAGAGTACACCAATCCGAGACATTCTCTTTCAGTCACAAAATAGTTTCTTTCAGCAGGAGCTAATCAGCGACTAGCATAATAGACCGACCAAAACCACTTGTCAGTTTGGTGCATTAAAACGCTTCCAATGGCTATGTCCAATGCATCTACAAAGACATGGAACGGGCGTTCCCAATTAGGGGGTTGCAAAACTGGAGCCTGCATCAACAGTCCCTTTAAACGATCAAATGCAGTCTGGCATTCGGAGGTCCATTCATACTACCGTGGAGTACTAGTCATTAACTGATTAAGTGGTGTTGCTAAATGAGCTAACCACCATAAATGTCTGTCATGCCACTTGATCTGACCCAGGAAGCGCATAACTTCTTTCGGTGTCGTGGGGACTGGTGCCTCCAATACGGCTGCAACTTTATCCAGATCAACTTGAATTCCTTTTGCAGAAATAATATGTCCGAGGAGTTTGCCACAAGAGACCGCAAACACAGATTTGGTCGGATTCAAGCATAATCGGTATTCATGGCATTTTTCAAAGCAACATCGTAAATGATACAGGTGCACGACAATCTTGCCGAATAAGGAGAAGTCGTCCAAATATACTTGCATAAAAGTAGTTAGATAGGGTGAAAAAACTTCTTGCATACACCATTGAAACGTGATGGGAGCATTCCTTAACCCAAACCACATTACCGTACAAGCATAAACTCCTCAATTCCTGATGAAAGTTGTTTTCGGTATGTCCTGCTCTACCATTCGCACCTGATTATAACCACTGTAGCCGTCCAAAAAGGAGTACATCTCATGTCCGGCCACCCTGTCAAGCATTGTGTCGAGGAAAGGGAGAGGAAATGGATCAGGTACCGTGGTCGCATTCACTTTCCGGTAATCCACACAGATACGCAGCTGTTTATTTTTCTTTGGAACAATCATGACCGGAGATATCCATTTAGCGTGTTCGATTGGTATAATGAATCCCACCTTCAATAACCGATCGAGTTCTGCTTTGACCTGTGCTGCGTAATTAGGGTTCATTTGGTAACTGGATTCTTTAATTGGCTTTGCCTCAGGTTTGAGCACTACCCGATGTTGATAGATCCTCGGATCAAGTCCTTTCATATCTTGATAATCCCAAGCAAAAACATCGGAAAACTCATATAGGAGTCGGATCAAATCATTTTGAAATGCCTCGGATAATCTTGCCTTAATCTTGACAGGTCGGGGGTTAGCCTCATCACCCAAATTATATGTTACTAACTGATCTTCTGGGACATCAAATTGTCGAGGTTTCACCAGATCGTCAGCTGACTGTAAAATTTGATGTAGGGTGGCTCCATCCATAGCAACACTGTCCTCTACGTCTACATTTCTGGTCACTGGAACAACCGTACATGTTGTCGGGCTCCACTTATCCGCTACAGATTGAAGATCTATAGTACCTAAAGAAATCATATCGTGATTATTCTTCACAAACACCTCTTCCTCATCGTCAGATAAGCCATCCAACATGTGGACTGGCTCCGCTACATATGGTTGTGCATGAAGCTCATAGGGCTGGATGGCATCCAATTTAACAACATATTTACGGTGATTATCTTTGAAAGTCAATTCATGTGCTGACTAGTCCTTTACAACTTTGGCTTGTTTCAACCATGGTCGATCGAAAAGGAGATTGTAATCCAGGCTAGATTCTGGTAGTTCTAAGACTACAAAACTCATTTTGAACGTGGTACCCTGCAAAGTAATCAGGATATTCCATACGAGTCCCACCAGATGGACGTGGGATTGGTCGGCCATTCTTACAAAAAATTGGACGGGATCGATTTGGGTCCACCCCAATTTCTTGCAAAGAGCTGCAGTTGCTATATTCACACCCAAACCGCCATCAATTAGCACTTGAGTGATCTTTTGTTTCTTATACCAGATAGTGATTAATGGGACTGAATGGTCCACCAGAGAATCAGCTTCCGGTTGTATTGTTGTCATCGTCGGAGTACAGGAAGACCCAGGACTGAGCTCTTGCTGGAATTGCTACCGAACTCCTGACACTAATGAAAGCAACTGTCCCAAGGGGAGTGTAATTGAAGCCTTAGTGAGAATCTCCCATACCTGATCGGTTTGCATCATACTCTTCACTGAGTCTGATGATGATGCTACTGTTACTGGGTCAGTGTTTTGTTCATTCGGCCGTGCCTTTGGCAAGGGAACCTATGTTACCAGAATCGGATCAGGAAACACAGTTTGCTCTTTAGATGCCCATTGGCTAGCTTTGGTATACATTCGCTGGTGCTCATGGATACCGGGTTCAAACACCTCAGCTGCTGGTTGCAACTACTTACCCGATCGTGTCTCGACCACTGCAGCTTGTGATTCCACTGGTGAGATATAGACCATGTTGATCATCGAATTTTGACATTCCTTCTTCCTTTTGTCGTATTTGGCGGCATCCTTGCAAAATCTCCAGATGTGGCCAATCTCACCGCAAAAATGACATCGAGGTGGTGACAGAGAAGTACCTTCCGCTGATGTACTCGCCTGCCATCGATTTGCATTGAAGTTAGTATTCCGCTGTCCTTGATAATTTGGATATCCTTGCGGCTGATTGTTTCACATCTGGCGTGGCACATAGTTGGTTGTTGGCTGACCTAGTTCTTATATAATGGTGTTTACAACTGCTCGTCACTGCACCTTGGCATTATATGCACAATTTTCTGTTGAGTGTCCGGTGGTATTGCGGATGGCACAATACATCTGATTAAGGGCGTAGGTAGCACTGGTGTGCCCTGGATTTTTGCACTTGATGTAATACATCTGTTTAGCTGGATCATGTATAACATTTTTACTGGCCTTCAGCCACTCCAAGTCTTTAGTGAATCCTCCAACCTTATGTTCTAGCTGTAGAGCCATCGCAATAACAACATCTAGTGTCATAGCACCCATGCAGCGGATGATCATGATTTGTCTTAGCTGTGGGGTCAAACCATTAATGAACCACTGGGTTATAACATCATCCGATAAATTAGCATGTGCCGGAGGTAGTTGTCTTAGATGAGTTCTAAACAATGTTGCATATTCCTGAACAGCCTGGTGCGGCTTCTGCCTATTGTTCTATAAGTAATCAAAGATTTCAGCAGGGTTCTTCTTCAACCAGAACCTCTATAAAAACGCATCTCTTACCACATCATAGTTAACGAAATGGTTGAAATCATACTCTGTTAACCACCTCGCTGCTTCATTGACTAATGTTGACTGAAATACGATGGCCTTGTATGCCGGATCGGGTGGATGGTTCAACACTGCATAGCTTATCTCAAAGGTGCGTACATGTGCATCAAGGTCATCACTTGGAAATCCACCGAACTTCGTGTAGGTCACCCCTGTTGGAAGCGCTCGAAGTGGAGGGGGTTGTTGCTGTTGCTGCTGTTGCTAATGTTGTTGTTGTTGTTCCTGCTATTGCTGACTACTCATGGTGCTATTATTGGTACCGCTGCTGTTACCGGGGTTTTGAGGGGATGTCTCTTGCCCTTCGGAATCTATATTATCAGATTGCTCACCTTCTTGCTCGAAAATAGCATTCACTCTCTTACGTATCTCCAAATCAAATAGCCTATTCTCAGCTTTGGTATCAAAAGTAGGCAATTTTGCCCCGAAGAGTGGTGTCCAAAATGAAGATTCACGAGGGAGTACACTATCACTGGAAAACTATAAATTCCCACCAACTGATACCGAACTTTCACCGGAATTTACCGAACTTTCCCCAAAACAGGGTATTCTTTCACCTGCAATGATCTCTCTGGGTAACACAACTTTATCCTCAAAAAGGTTCGAATTCTAACCAGACGGTGTCGGGTCAACTGCACACTACGTCCCTCTACACTCCAAAGTTACTATACCCTCTGCAAACTGTACCGAAATTACACCAGAATCTATCGGAATCTCATCATGTGTCACCGGGATGGTACCGGAATCACTGCTAACTGGCTCCACTCCCTCGACAACTGGGCTTAACCGATCTATACCTCTGCCACCTGGGGGTGTCCCTAACAGATTTGGTACCATCCAGGGATGCTGGTCTCTCCCGTACTTCGGATAAGACTCACAGGACCGAGTAACCCGCATATATCACCTTTGCACCACTTGCATACTGTTGCACCTTACTGATTATTCACAGTCTGTTGTCACCTTCCGAGAGACGGCGCCAGTGTTAAAAGTGCATTTTTTCATCACTGGCACTTTTAAGTTTCTCGCGTTCTTGGGAGTGATAGGGGTCTGATAAATCAGAGGCCCTGTATCTTATTTTCCCAGTTAGCTTATTCAATAAGCAGTACATTAATGTTCAGTATCGAACTCTTATACAGGTTACTGTTAAAACTCTGGTTAGACTTTTCACAGTACGTAACACAGGAATTATTCATTACTGTCACACAGACTTACTATCCGCAACTTAACATTACTGTGTTAATCACAAGTTAATGTAATTAAACAAAGTAAGATTTAACAGTACACAGGATTTGATAACACTTCACTACGATGACATTTCCGCAGACCGCCAATCACCCAGACAGACAGTCTGGCGATCTCCTTTGTCTCTGTGCTACCGGAGAGTCACCATAATGTCTTTTCACTGATTGATAAAAAGGTACAACACTTCGCTACGACCTTTCGGTACGTGCGGTAATGGAAAATATAAATTACAGAATGCCAATCCGGCGACCTTACACCAGTGTGATTACAACTAGAAAAAGTCCTTTTATGGGAGTGATACACATACGGTTGAGTGTATATAATGCACAAGATTATAATGAATAAGCAAACTATGCTATAGGAATGAATCAAACACTTGACATTGGTAGGTCTTATTTTTCAAGAATATGGAGAGATTGACCCTGAGAACAAAAAAACAAAGATTTCTCCAACTCCCCTAAACGAATGGGTATGAAAATTTATAACCATAAACTAGACACTGATACCTTTCGAATGAGCCATGTGTCATCCAATTTAGAGGTATATAGAGAGAGGAGCAATCTCTGCAATGTTACTATTGGTGAAGAAGATGATGTAGAAAAATGAAGGAGCAAGACAATGATGGTCACAAGTGTATGTAAATTGCTTCAATATATTGTAGAAGTGCTCCACGACTGTAAAAGTGATTTTTGAATAATTCAAGTTAAGGTGGGAATGGTTTTTGGAGGAATAAATTCCCTTTCCTACAATCTAGGAAAAGTGAAGATCTAGTTTGATATACTTTTAGGTGATTTATTTCTTGATTGAATGCAACTCAACCAGCACAAATTCGTGGAATTTGGGCTCTCTCTTTCCACTTTTACATGTGTACAGCTCAAGGCTTTTACAATGGTAAAGGACCCATGAAATTTTCTTTAAAAAAATGCAATAAGTGAGCATAAGAAAAAGAACTCTCCAATGGATATTCTAGGTGGAGTTCTTTACTATGAAATGCTATGGAAGGACTATCTTGTATTAACACAACTCCAATCACATCCGCACTCGCATCGGTTTCAACCACAAATGGTTTTTTGAGATCTAAAATTTGTAGAACTAGGGCCGAAGCAACAACTTGCTTATGTTGTTCAATACTCGCAACTTGCTCATTACCCGATTCGTGTAAAAATTTATACTGAGGTGATCAATCAGAGGAATTAGTACCTTGGCTTATCTACGAATAAATTTGTGATAATACCCTACCATCTCACGAAAACCTTAGAGCTTCTTTTATTTTGGGATAAGGCTAATCTTTTATGGCCATAACTTTATCAAGGTCAACTTGGATTCCTTTAGAAATAATCACATGTTCAAGTTATCAAACTTTTGGTGTAAGACTTTCGAGTAGATTCTTTACCATATTTCTTATTCTAATGAAGCAGTTCAAAAATCTATTGAAGATGTTCTAAGTGTTTAGAAGGATCCTTCTTGTATATAAGGACGTCATGAAACAAATACATTACAAAATTACCCAAGTATGGCTACAAGATTTTGTTCACGCAACTCATGAATATTTAATAAGCCAAACCAAAAGGCATTAAAAAATTGCAAACTGCCCATATTCTGTTATAGAGGTAGTCATTTGAACATCATCTGCTTTATCATAATCTAATGATTGTTGATATATTTTGGTAGTGATGCATGTGAACACACTAGGACCACTAGGGCACTTTTTTCCCAATCTTGGATTGTACCTGCAAATTGATCCAATTGAGTTCCTTTTAAGTTTGTATACCCATCTAGAACAAATTACCTTTTGATTATATGACATTGGAACCAATTCCCAAGCATCCATCTCCTTCAAAGCATCTATTTCTTCTTTCATAGCCTTTTTCTAGTTAGGGTTTCCCTTTGCCTCCTCTTCATAGGTTGAGGGTTCTTATCAAATTGAGCCTTTTGCCAAGTATATTGAATGCTTTATAAAAAACGTTGAATCATATCCATACTTATCTCCTTATTTCGTTTCTCTTTCTGACCTTCTAGGTACTTTCTTGGAGAATTTTCCACACTCTTGCATTTTTTTCTTGCCTCAACTTCCATAGTTTGTAATCTTTTTCCATTTCATTTTGGTCATCATTTGTATCACTTCTTGGATCTTGGACCTGTGTATCGTGCTTGCTTCCTAATGGATGGAAATTTGAATCAAGTTCATATGGAAGAGTTACCTTATGTTTGTATTCATCATGTGTTCTTCAAACACAACATCCCTACTTCTGGTGAATTTCTTTGTTGAAGGATTATCGAACCTATAACCCATCTCGATTGAATCATACACAATAAATACTACCTTTGTTGCCCTTTCATCTACCTTAACTCTGCTTTGTGAAGGTACATGAATATAAGCTATACAACCAAACAACTTGCAATATCCTAGACTAGGTTTTATTCCATGCCATGCTTCATAAGGAGTCATACATCTTGGAGGAGATGTTAAAGATTGCTTGAAAATGGCTAGAACAATCAAAATGCAAATTTATTGCATATAACTATAATGTCTAATGAAGCTAAAGCAATTTAAATCACTCGAAATGATTAAGTACATGCTGAGAATTAGCTCTAAGAAATTCACTATTCTAAGTAGTACTTGACATAGTAGAGACAAGAGAACATGATCAACATGTATGTATTACAACACATAAAGGAAGATGATATTGGTCATGAATGATTGCACAATATGAGGGAAATGGTAGAGCTATAGTGTGAGGTCAATACCCAAGTACAATCCCTTTGAAAACACTTCTAAATCAGGCTTACATGCACACAACATTTTGAGTCACTTTTATAGCTAAAGTTGGATACATTCAACTTTTGAATTTCAAACTCTACCAAAAAATGTACCTAAAGTTTAGGACTTTCTTTCTCATCAATTCTCCACCACAAATCTCATAATTGATCCTCCAAACTCCACATGGATGTAAGTGCATTTTTTACAAATGCACTTTTACAAGGAGTAAAACCAAACGTTTACAAGTGGGTATTCATGTTTGACTTCATGTGTGTACATAGAAGTGAATAGTTCATTGTTCAAGTATGTAGGCTTGGAAATATTTGCATAAACATCTCCCCCTCAAGCCTTACATGCTTGGGCTTCAACTTTCCTTGATCTTCTGCAATCCAATCATCATCTTGAACCTGTTCAATTTAGTTCCATCCAAACATTTAGTGAACAACATATCTACACATTGTAGGTTTGTAGAAACATAGAAAAATTGTATGTCCTTGCTAAGTAGCTTCTCTCTCACATAGTGGTAACGCACTTCAATGTGTTTAGTCCTTGCATGATACATAGAATTAGCAGCCAAATGTAGTGAGCTAGTATTATCTCCAAAGATCATTGGTGTGTATGTATGTAACCCAAAGTCTGAGTAGAGTAGCTTGAACCACATTGTCTCTTGTGTTGCATTTGCTAGGCCCCTATATTCAGCTTTAGTTGAGGACAATGCCATAATCGATTTTTTCTTTGATGACCATGAAATTAACTTAGACTCTACAAAAGTTAAGTAGCCAAAGGTGATCCTCCTATCATCTTTTGAGCCACCCCAATCTGCATCAGAGTATAGCTTGATATCCAAGTCAAATGTAAATGGATAAAATAGTCCATTTATGGTGCCCTTGAGATACTTTAAGATCCTTTTGGCAGCTTCCATGTGAGGTTTTCTTGGTATATGCATGAATTGAATCAATGTACTTACTCCAAAGCATATATCCAGTCTTGTAAGGTTTGCATATTTGAGACTCCCAACAAGACTTTGGTAACATGTGATGTCTTCAAGTAGCTCCACTTCATGAGCACTTAGTTTCTGATTCAACTCCATAGTTGTACATGTAATTTTTGTATTCTCCATCTTGAAGTTAGTTAACATGTCATGGATTTACTTTCTCTAAGTAATGAAAACACTAGAATCTGAGTATACAAGATCTAAACCAAGAAAATAAGTCAACAATCCAAGATCACTAATTTAAATTCTTCATTCATTTGAGCTTTGATCTTCTTGATGCCATTGGCATCATTCCCTAAAATGATGATATCATCCACATAAACACATAGATAAATAACCTCTGAATTAGTCTTTTTAATGAACAAAGAAATGTGTGCTTTGCTTGGTATAAATCCTTTATCCTTCAAGTATGTAACAAGCCTATGGTTCCAAACACTAGGGGCTTGCTTTGAACCATATAGTGCCTTTCTTAATTTACATACATAATCAGGTTTGTCTTTGTTTTCATGTCGTGGTCGTTGAGCCATGTAGACCTCTTTGGAGGTCCATCCATTAAGAAATGCATTTTTAACATCTCATTGGTACAAGTTCCAATTCTTTGAAGTAGTAATACTTACTAAGACTCTAATAGTTGGCATCTTAGCCACTAGTGAGAAGGTCTGCTCATAATCCACTCCATGGGTTTGTGCAAACCCCTTTGCTACTACCCTTGCTTTATACCTTTTGATTGTGCCATCTCAATTCGTTTTCACTTTTTAAATCCACATGGATCCGATCACCTTCATGGATGGTTTCTTGGGAACCAAATCCCAATATCTATTCTCTTGAAGTTCTTCAATTTCCTCCTGCATAGCTTCTTTCCATTCTTCCTTCTTGTTGGCTTCTTCAAATGTGGATGGTTCCTCTAACATAGACTCTATAATCATATAAATAGAATGCTTGGTGACTAGTGATGTGTCATATTCCTACCTCATTGGTTTCTTGCATTCCCTTTGAGATCTTCTAAGTCCTAGATTGGATGACTCTAGAATGTCTTCCAATTCTCTAAACTTTACTTTTCCCATTGACATCCAAGCTTCCAATTCTTCAAGATTGATTTGTTGTTCATCCTCTGAATTGATATCTTCAGATGTATATGGTTCTTCCTTGGTCAGATTTTGAAAATCATTCTCCAAATCATAGGGTGCCTTCATTTTCTAGCAATCATCCTCAAACCAAGATTTATTTTCATCAAATACCACATCCCTACTAACACTTAATCCTTTGTTAGTGGAATTATATAACCTATATCCTTTTTGATTCTGATCATAGCCAATAAATATGCATCTTTCAGCCTTTGGATCAAGCTTTCCCCTAATTTTTGAAGGGATGTGTGCATAATCAATGCACCCAAAGATCTTATAATGGTCCAGTGTGGATCTCATGCCATTCCATGCTTCATAAGGTTTCATCCCGTCCAATGAGTTGGATGGAACCCTATTGATTGGGTTAGTAGCTCTGGAAAGAGCCTCTGCCCATAGTTAATAAGGGAGTTTTTTCTCATTCAGCATTGATCTTGTAGCCTCTACTATTAACATAATTCTTCTCTCTACCACTCCATTATGTTTAGGAGTGTACCTTGTTGTAGTCTCTGTCTTTGTGACTCTTTCCTATAAGAAGGATTCAAAATCATGTGAGAAATGCTCACCAACTCCATCATATCTGAGTCTTTTCAAACTTTTACCTATTCTATTGTCAACCAATGCCAAATACTTCTTGAAACAAGTGAATAATTCATCTTTATGCTTCATAAAATAAAGTATTATCCACCTACTATAGTCATCTCTAAATGAAACATAATACCTTGACCCTTAAATTGATGGCTTTCTGCTAGGACCCCAGACATCTGTGTGTACAAGCTCGATGTAATCTTCATACATGTATCCTCTTTTGTTGAATGATTGCCAATGTGACTTGCCAAATTGGCATGCTCCATATTTGTAAATCATGTGTTGCTTGGAAAAATTTTGGATGCCAAGCACACTCTGATCCCTGCATATTTGCTTCAATGTCCTTTCACCTATATGACCTAGTCTCTTATGCCATATCTCTAGTTCAGATAGGGTTTGTTCCTTGTAATTGAAGAGAGCAATGTTTCTTGTAACTTCAACTACCAGATTTCTCACCTTTTGCAATCCTCTTGAAGCCTTGTTGAGGGTCCTCCACATATGCTCCATGTCTTGTGAATCTAACCTATAAACCGTTCTCAACAATCTTTCCAACATTGATTAGACTTTATGTTATTGTTGGCACATACAACACTCTACTTAGAAGGTTCATATTACCATCAGATGCTTTAACATTTCTAATTTTCTTTACTAAGTGCCTTGTCCCATCACCTGTTTGGACTTCATGCTTTCCTTTAGGTTCTTCAAGGTCAGACAATAGTGCTACATTGCTAGCTACATGATTGGAACAACTAGAATCATTATAGAATAGATATTGATCATCTTTACCTTACTTGGCTATCATATTCATTAGCAATAGAGAACCCCCTTGGTAATTTGTACAATTGTTGTAGTCTCTCCTTCCTCTGAAGCCTCCTTGATAGTTTTTGTTGAAGCCTTGGTTGTAGTTGTGATGGTAGTTGTTTCAATCATTATTGAACCTGCCTCTTGATTGTCCATAGCCTATTCTATGGAAGAATCTTCCTCTCTGATTCTTTGTGTTCTGAAAGCATTCATCTGTGGTATGATTGTTCAAGGCACAAATGTTGCAAGGTGAAGAATTATATGGGCTCCCCCTACCTTTCTTTCCTCCTGTGTCCCTTCCTCTAGTACCTCTTCCTTTATGTGTGAAATTCACTTGAGAGGTACTTGCATCTTCTTCATTATTCTTACCTTTTCCTTTATCTTTATTCCTATTCTTATCTATGTAAAGGGCAGAAGATTTATTACCTCTAAAAATATCTCCATTCTTTTTTAGCTTTGTATCATGTGTGAAGAGTTTCCCCATCAATGTATTGCGGTCAAGTATCTGCATGTCCATATATAGGTCCATTTTTGTGGTGAAAGACTCCCATTTGTCATCAGCCTTGATGCCATTTATGATCTACCGTACTATCTGCTCCTCTTCTATTTCTTCTCCAATACTCCTAAGTTGGTTAGCTACATCCTTCGTCTTGGTTACATAGTCATCTAGACTTTCTTTGGTTGCTTCTTCAAGGTTGTGAACTCCATGTAGTGTTGGTTCTTTCTTGCCCTTGTATTTGATGAGAAGTTTGAAGATAGCACATCCCAAGTCTCTTGGAAAGTCTTACAATTCCCAATATAAGGTAACAAAAAAATAGATATTGAATTGAGTATGCAAGACGTGTCTAGATCATCCTTTGCACACCATGCAACTAGTCTCTCCTACTCTTGTTTTGTAGGTTGATTTCTGCTTCTAAAGGTTGGCGTTTCTTCATCTCTAGAGATGTATCCATACAAGCTTCTTCCTTGTAGGTAAGCCTTCATCCTTAGGGACCATGCTTGATAATTGTCCCTATCCAATTTATCAATGAATGATGGAAATCCATCTCCCATTTTACCTTGATGTTGCTTTGATACCACTGTTGGAGGAGATGATGGAAACCTTCTAGAGATGAGATAGTGCTACAAATTCCTGCTTCACACTAGCCAAAGTTGTGTTAAGGAGTGTAGAGTAGACCCCTTGAACTTTTTGAAAGTACAACTAATCACTTAAGTGCTTTGGAAGATGATTCTCAAATCATTGGATCAAAACAAATAATAATGACATTGACCTTGAACCAAAAACTTTTTATTTTGGTCACTATACCTACTCAGAGAAATGAATAGTTCTCTTTCTCTACTAACAATTCCAAAAATCCTTTTGGGAATATCAAATAAACTCACATACATAACTTCTAGAAGTTATTGCACTCAAGATGATCAACTAGGCAAGGATATTGATCTTTAGCAAGTCTGGGGTATATCCGGACTTTCTAGGAGCTAAACAAATAATAGAACAAAGAGAAATAATTCCATAATTGCTTGAAAAATGCTAAAGCCATCAAGATGAAAATTTATAGCATATAAATAGACTATCTACTCAAGCTATAGAAATTTAGATCACTCAAGATGATTAGGTACATGCCAAGAGATAGCTTTGAGAAATTCATTATTCTAAGTAGCACTTGAGAGAGTAGAGACAAGAGAACATGATCAACATGTATGTATTACTGCATAAAGTACAATGATATTGGAAATGAATGATTGCAAAATATGAAGGAAACGGTATAGCTATAGTGTGAGCTCAATACCCAAGTAGAATCCCTATGAAAACTCTTCCAAATTGGGCTTACATGCACGGGAATTTTTGAGTCAGTTTTGCAACTAAAGTTGTAGCCAATTTTCCACTGTTGAATTTCAAACTCTACCCAAAAATGTACCTAAAGTTTAGGACTTCCTTTCTCATCAAGTCTCCACCAAAAAGCACATATTTGATCCTCCAAGATTCACATGAATGTAAGTTCTCTTTTTACATATTTACTTTTACAAGGAGTAAAACCAAACTTTTACAAGTGGGTATTCATATGTGAATTCATGTGTGTAGATAGAAGTGAATAGCTAATTGTCCAAATGTGTATGCTTGGATATATTTGCATCAATAATACGTTGAAGTGATTTGGATGGTAGTCGATTAACAAGGTACATAGCAGTTAAAATAGTCTCTACCCATAAATAATGTGGCAACTTCTTCTCTTCAAGCATTGTTCTAGTTGATCTAGCCAATGTCTTGATTCTTCTCTCTACAATTCCATTCACCTAAGGAGAGTACCTAGTAGTCCCTTCCCTCTTAATACCCTTTATCTTGAAAGAACCCATCAAATTCTTTGGATACATATTTTCCCCCTCCATCAGATGTGAGTTTCTTGAGTGATCTACCTGTGGGATTCTCCACATGTAATATATATGTTTTGAAGAAATCAAACACTTCATTCATACTCTTGATAACATACTAGGTATTCCATATACTACAGGCATCAATAAATGAGACACAATACCTTGATCGTGCCAATGAAGGTTCTGGGCTTGGTCCCCATACATGTGTGTGTACTAAGTCCAAAATATTGTTGTGGATGTAGCCTTAGTGGTTGAATGGTTGGATTTGTTCCTCCCCAATCTGACATGCATCACATATGTTGATCATGTGTTGCTTTGATATGTTTGGTAGTCCTAGAACACTTTGATTCCTATATATATATATATATATATATATATATATATATATATATATATATATATATATATATATATATATATATATATATATATATATATATATATATATATATATATGTGTGTGTGTGTGTGTGTGTGTGTGTGTATGTGTGTTCTTCAAAATTCTTTCATTCACATGAGCTATCCTCTTAGCACACTTCAAGTTCACTTAGGGTTTGAGACCCAAAGTTGAATAGACCTATGTTTTTGGTTTCTCCTACTTTTAAAGTAAAGAGCTTACCATGATTCTCACCTCTAGCTATCTTCCTAAAGCCTTAACATGTATCTTCCACAGAAGCTCCGTGTTTGGTGAACCTAATTTGCAAACCTTTTTCAACTACTCGACCTACACTTATAAGGCTTTTTCTAATAGTAGTAACATAGAGTACCTTGCTCAAATTATTTATCTTGCCCCTCCAAGCCTTGATATTACCAATCTTCTCCACATTATGCTTTGCACCATCCATTGTTTGTACTTCATGTCTATGTTTTGGAGTTTCCAAGTAAAAGACTAGAGTTATGTTGCTTGCAATATGATTTGAACATCTTGAATCTATGTAGAACAAATGATTATCTTCTTTACCTTTCTTGTGGCTTAGATTCATCAGAGGCAATGAGTCTTTGTGTTGTTGATCTACAAAATAAATATTGTAGTCCCTTCTGTTATGGCCTCCATTTTTAGTGTTGAGGTTGTGTCCACCTCTACCTCTACTACTTCCATATCCACCTATTCCACGTCCTTTTTGGGTCTTTCCACTAAACTAGAAATTTTTAGCGGTGTGGTTGTTCTTCTGGATGATACAAGGTTGAAAATTATTACCTTTGTTTTTGTCATTTTGTGATTATTTCTTTTTTCCTTGCCACTTGCTCTTGCTTTGAAAGTTGGCTGGGTAAGTCTCTTAGGCATCCTCTTCCTTCTTCTAGCTTTTCAATTTTTTTTCTTTCTTATTTGCATATAGAGCACTACTTGAATTACCTTGATAGGATTTACATGCCTTTATGCTATTCGTGGCCTCTTAATTGAAGAGTTTTCCAAGAAAGATGGTGAAATCTAGAGTTTGCACATCCATGATGAGATCATATGTGGTGAAAGTTTTCCATTTCTTGTCACCTCTAATCTCATTTAGTATCTGCCTCAATGACTTCTTCATCAATCAGTTCTCAAATGGATACAAATTGATCATCGACCTCTTTGACCTTTGGAACAAACTCAATGATGGTTTGTTTTGGAGTCTTCTTCATGTTGTTGAATTCATTCTAGAGATGATTATCCCTTTCCTTTGTACTAGCAGGAAAGAAAGTCTCTAGGGGATCCCCAATCCCTTGAGATGACATGCATCCTCTAATATGTGGTAATATAAATTCAAAGATATTTAGTATGTATGACTTTGCTTGAGTATCCCTTGCACACCAAAGTGTGAGCATATCTATTTCCTCTTGATTTAGTCCTCTCTTGGATCTTACAATAGGCATTGCTTCATTACTTGATACATTCCTATATAGATTCCTACCTTGCAAATAGGCCTCTTTTTTGGTTTTCCAAGATACATAATTGTCTATCAAGCTTCTCAATCATTGATTGAAGTCCATCTCCCATCTTGGACTTGCTTTGATACCACTGAAAGATGTGGGACAGGTTTGGAGAAGCTTGGAAAGTTGAGTTGCCAAGTGGTGAAGGTGGTCTACCAAACTAGCACAAGATTTTCCCTAACTCTTTGGATATGTAAAATAGACATTGTAGGTCTGTGGTTAGTACAATAGAACCCAATATTTACTTACAAACATCAACAAGAAAAAATTGATGCAAAATAGAGGACTTGTACCTAAACTAGTTGACAAAAACTTTCTAAATTTGGATGGAAGTTATGACTCTAAATACTCAAAGTAGCTAGCATAGTTATAATTGGAAACATTCCTCTTAAGGGAGTTTCATAAATAGGATTGGCTTGCTGTAATGCATAAAAACCCTAATTTACATAAACTAATGAAGAAGAGATAATCTTCACACATTGGATGCCATCCTGATTTTTTAGGACTATGTCAAAAATGACCGCGAGACTAACAACTATTGATTTCTCTAGATCTACATAACTAAATGCGTTGAAAATTTATACAAACAAGATATAAAGTATCAAATTTTTAATGCATGATTTTCACTAGATTTAGAGCTTTGTAGAGAGAGTAGCAACCTCTGCAAGATGACTATTGTTGAAGAAGATGGCACATAGAAACAAAGGAGCAAAGTAGATGACCAAAAAACTGTATATTCTAATCTAAAATGTGATACAAGGTGAGTCTTCATATATACTCATGAAGTTTGCACGACTCTAAATCCATGAATTCAAATTAGAATTTAGTCGGTAGTGTTTATTGCAATTGAATGGATTTACTTTCCTACAATCTAGGAAAAGGGAAGATCTAGTTTGATCTACGTTTGGTGGCTAATTGATTGAGTGATCAAATTGCAACTACCTCAAAATTTTGAATGTTAAGCATTTACATTGTGTTTACAAGTCTAAATCTCTAGGCTTTTACAAAAATAAATATTCACAAAAAGATCCTTATGAAAATACCACAAAAAATGAATATAAATGAATAACCTCTTCAAGAGATATCTTTAGCACATTCCAAATGATGGTTTGATGAAGTAGATAAGGTCCACATCAAGCATAGTGTAAGCTTGATGTTCCAACACATATCCATTTGGATCTAGCCTAATCAATATTGATATATTCTTTCCCTTGCGAATCATCTTCAAAAGGATAGAAGAGAGCTTCATTCAATGTACCCTTGTGATATATAATTACTCTCTTAGCAGTTAGATGTGGAACCCTAGGTGTATGCATGGATTTTGATAGCACACCTACTCTATATGCTAGTTCATAGGCTATGATAGTTGCATATTTCAATGAACCCACAATAGACACTTGGAGTTTGAGGTCTATGGAACCATGTGAACAACACAAAGAAGAAGAAAAAGCTTGGAGCACAACACAAAACACTGAATGTATTACCAAGTGAATGTACAAACATAAATGATCATACATGATAAGGAAAAAAACCTCCTAATGAGGTAAAAAAGTGTCAGAGTAGTCCTAAGTTTCTTCACACACATCACTATTGAAATACATCAGATCTCCCCCACCCCCACGAGTGATGCGGTAAAGCTGTTGACACTCATGTATAAGGAAGTACCAAGATATGTGGAAAGAAATCAATCCATAAAAGGAAGTAAGCCCAAAGCTTTGCAAAAAGCATCAAAATTCTCCCGAGGTAGAGCCTTTGTGAAAAGATCTACAATGTTATCCTGTGTGGACATAAATGCCAAATTCATCTCCCCAACAAACAACCGCTCCCTGACATAATGATAATGCACCTCAATGTGATTTGTGGGAGCATGGAAAATAGAGTTTCTCACAACTTTTAGTGCGCTCTGATTGGCACTGAAGACGGTGGCGGGGGAATAATGATCAACACCCAAATCAGCCAAACATTGTCTGAGCCATATATACTCAATAATCATAGTGAAATCTTGCCTATACTCATCCTCACAGCTAGAAGTGGGAACAGTTTTGTTGAACCAAGATATGCATGAGCTAGCAAGCATGAAGCAAAAACTACTAGCAGACACATGAGTGTCATAGAAACTAGCCCAACCAGAGTCATAAAAAAGCATGTAAATCTAACATTAATGGTCCCCCTTGGGATAAAAAAAACCAAGTAGTCATGTACCACCCAAGTAGCGAAAGATATTCTTAACCACCTATGAATGCTTGACTCTTGGGCAATGCATAATCCTACTCATCTGAGACACAACAAATTGAACATCATGTCTAGTTGTGCATAAGTAAATCAACCATTCAATAGCCTGTTGATAGAGAACAACATTAAATGCTTCTCTAGCATCATGAATACTCAATCGTAAACCTATTCCCATACAAGTGGCAATAGGTTCGCAATCTTGAGCACATTATTTCAATCTTCAATTGCAATAATGCCAAAAATATATTTTGTTTGACATAGAGCTATTCCATAATGAACGTGCATAAACTAAATGCCCAAATAATGATGTAAATTCCCTATATCTGACATTGCAAAAAGGGCATGTAAAATATGCTTCTCATTAGGACCAGTGAGTAACATCTCACCAACATAGACAACAATGATCAATGTAAATCAGACTTAAAATAAAAAATATTCTTCTCATTAGGACCAATGAGTAACATCTCATCAACATAGACAACAATAATCAGAAGCACATCATTTCACACTTAATATATAAGATGATCTTAGTTGGACCATTCTCAAAACCATGTGCAAACAAGTAGTCATGTATTTTTTTCATACCAATCATCTGGTGCTTGCTTCAAACCCTAAAATGCCTTTCTCAACTTGCACACTTTTCTCATGCCCTTTTTGCACAAAATCAGAGGGCTGAAATAAATACATGCCTTCATGAAACTCATCATTCAAAAACAAAGCTTTAATGTCCAATTGATGTACATTCCTACCATAATGAGCTCTCTCTCTCTTGAGCATTAACTTTTACAAAAAGCCTAGCCTTATACTTGTCAATTTTCCATCACGCTTGTGGTTTTACCTTAAAAACCCATTTAGTACCAATGATCGGTTGGCATGGAGGAAAATCAAATAAAGAAAAAGTACCATTCTTTATAATAAGATAATATTTTGATGTCATAGTAGCCCTCCAATTTTCTAAATTTTGTGCTTCATCAGATGAAACACGCTCATTCTCATCACAAAGACTAGAGGGAGTCACTGCATAGCAATCTCATGCAACAGAAGCACTATGAGAGCATGAATGAGTATGTTATGATAGAGGTGCATCTAGTTTGCTACCTTGAAAATTTTTTCACTTTTCATTTGGGCATAGTTTTTTCCTCCTCTATATCAGCCCTCTCCTCAACAAGTGCATCATGTAAATCAACATCAAAAGTGGAATGATCTTTCATCATATGAAGCCTATAAAAGCCAAGAAAATGCCTCATTTGGACCTACACTTGACTCTCCATCTATAAAAAGAGGCAACAAAGTGTCATACACATCTTTGAACCTAACTGATAAGTATCTAGTACATGAAATCAATGGCTGAATCATGAATAATCAAAATCCACTAAGTTTATGGATGATACAAAAGATAGCCTTTTCTTTGAAAACTATAACCAACATAAATACATTTTACTACTTTATGATCCAATTTTTGGTGTTGTTGTCTAGGCACTAATGCATATGCCAGACAACCAAAGACACCTAGATGAGCAACATATGGCTCAAAACCATGCCAAGCCTCATACAGAGTGATAGACTATAGTGCTTTGGTAAGTAAACCTGCTAAGTACATATGTTGCATACATAAGAACCTCAAGCAAGAAGTTATACGACATTCTACACTGATGTTTTAACCCATCTTCATCTTGAAATGCATTAAAATTAGAAGACATGTATTCCCCCCCTTGATGAGAATGGAATGCTCATTTTACATGCTAAAAGATTTTCAGCCAAAAACAAAAAGTGGTTAAGGCACATAAACACTTCGGACTTTTCCTTCAATGGATACACACATGCATTCTTTGAAAAAATTATCAATCAAACTGACGAAGTAAAGGTGGTTCCCAAATAAAGGTTTTTGCATAGGACCATACACATCACTGTGAACAAGCTACAATCTCTTAACTACTCAAAAGGTGCCTCATATTTGGGATGAGAGGACTTCATTTTAGATTTCTATAGGCATAGCAAACTAGGGAAATCGAGATGACCAAAATGTGCACGCCAAAGCTTTGCATCTTAGATAAACTAAGAATCTTGAATTGCACATGCTGAATCATTGAAATATTTTTCATAGTCTATGAGCTTATACAATCCATGACATAAAATGCTAGAAGAAATAATAACATTGCCATTTGATAGATCATGAATTGTACATCTATCAACAATAATTTGATAATGAAGCAAATCGTTGCTAATGTTGAAACTGATAACACATTTACCTTGATCCATGGAACAAAAAAATCCTCTAAAATGTGAAATAACTACCCCCTGCAGTAGTAATAATGATCTTACCAACTCCCAGCATAGGATAAGAGGTGTTATTTGCGCATGTGATAGTATTCCTTATAGGCATAGGATCAAGTGAACTAAAGAAACTATGCTACAAGGTAATATGCTTGGTTGCCCTACTATCAAAGTACCAAACATCTGAGCGTACTAGAGATATAAAATATTCATGAGAAGATGGGTCATACCTCTACAAGTAGTAGTAAATTCACATTCTTCATTTTGCACAAGATTAGTAGACTATGATTTAGGTGTAGAGGAATCTACAAAAACCATTCTAGCTTCTTTCATCTTTGCCTCTTTCGAAACGATTTTGGCTAACTCTTTATGACATGATAATTTCCTTTACAATATTTCCAAAATTAGTTTTTCTTTTCTATTTTCTCCTCTTCTTTATCTTCCATTTTTGAGTGTGCAGAATTAGTAAAGTGTTGCTTACTAGTAGATGAGCTCCATTTACCTTTGCCCTTCTCACTAGCTAAGAAAGCTTGATCTACAACATGCATAATGGACATGTTCTGCCTAGAGGGACCATCTTGCAATAATATAGAGACTAACTCCTTAAATGTTAATGCATTTGGATTTCCTTTTATGATCAATCAAAGAGTGAAAGAATAATTCTAAATGAATCTGGAAGATCATTAAGAATGGTTTGCACAAGTGAAATATCTAGCAAGACTTCATCTTTAAAAGTCAACTACCCTTTCCAATCATTTATCTTTGTCCAAAAAGTGTCCATAAAATTTCCTTCATTCATATGCTCACTCTCCAAGTACTTTTAGAGGTAAGCAACATGAGCCTTATTTCTTGCCTAGTATAAAGTGGTAAGTGTATCCCATGCCTCCTTTGTTGTTTTGCGAGAGCGAATGTGAGGGATAATGACATGTTTGATCAATACTGCTATCAATGCATGTGCATGAGCATCTCTACCATCCCAAAGAACTTGATTTGCACTAGGTGCAGTAGGAACTGCATGTGAATAGGAATTATCACCATCTGCAATGCCATCTACATCACCTTCAATAATTATATTTGTAGGTGTAATAGGTGGTTCTTTAACACTCTACACAATATTCCATAGTTGGTTTTGCCACCAATACATGATGCATCATATATGCCCATAATAATTAGTGGCATTTAACTTGTGCTCAACAACCAACAAACAAAATACATCATTGCTTTCAGAAATGGCCAATAAGTAAAATACCTTGATCAGAAAAATGAATGTATCTCCAAACATTGAAGAGAACTACCCTCTCAAGCTCTATTAAACGTGTAGCAAACTTTGAGGCACTTGTATTGGCAAACCAAAATATGTATCTATGTTTGGCATAAAAGGATGAAATTGCTTGCACAAGCATTGTGATAGTTCAATCGAAGACGAAAATGAGCTCAAATCAAAATTCAATGCCACAAAGCAAAGCCCTTTTGAATTTGTAATTTCCATGAGTATGCTGAGCAATCTTCTTACAATTCTAAGGATATGATTGGAGGGGTGTCGATGACACCTTAGATGAAGCGACTAACTGCTTTGATACAGATTGTTGGCTTTTCAGGACAACAAAAGCACACGAATAGCACAAGTAAAAAGAAGAAGAAGCTTAAAGTACAACACAAAATACTAAATGTATTACGAAGTGAATGTACAAAGATAAATAATCAATTATAATATAGTTGTATATACAACCTAGGGGAAAAAACCCACTCCTACAGACATTTTGGAGCAAGAGATGAGTCGTAAGAAACATAAATGAGAGAATAATAATGCTTCTAGTTCATTACTTTTTACATATTTCTTAAGCTCAACACTTGAAATCAAGGGGTTACTTCGAAGAGGTAAAAAGTAACGATACTCAATTCCAATGTATTAAGATGATAAGTTCATCTAGTAGTACATCTGTGTGTTCCATGATCATAATCTAGAAATTCATTTGATCTTTATATCCTTGAATATTTATTTCCAAATTTGAAATCTTGGTATACAAAATTCTTTGATCTTAAACTTGGATCATCAAGACTAGATTCTAGTGTGGTGAGGCTTTTAGGGATAACTTAATATTTTTAACAATACACAATTCATAAAATTTTGGATGGAAAACTCATCTATCCTAGTTCTTGTTCTTTTCCCAACAACTAATCTATGAAATTTAAGTAGGTTATGGCCCCAAATTTTTTGGAGGAGCCCACAACTTATTAAGTGAAATTTATATTTGGCATCACAATGAAGTACTCCCACTAGCTTGTAAACCTATCTTTTAATCAAGTTTAAGGTTTAAATTAAGTGGACTTAGTGATTTCCTTTTCTTTTTTGAAGGTGGGTATTTTTAAGTTTAGCATTGGTGGGATGAGACCTACTATGATGCCTTGGGGAAAGACATTTGAAACAAAAGTTTGCCTTTTAACTTCTTACATCATCATCTTGAGGTAGTGTTGTATTCAAGGTTTGAGCTCTCTTAAAATATATTTCTTCCTTAATATCCTTTCCCTTTTGTTTTTGTTGCCTGAATTTTATAATCACTTATAAATATATCAAATGTAGAGTGTTCCTTGTCAATTTCTGTCCTTTTAATGGGATCCTCTAATGTCGTCATGCATCCTATTTGATCTCATGCTTTAGACATCGATCCCAAGCCATTTATGAACCTGCATACCTAATGCAAATGTTTCAGAGTCCATCACTCATGATTTTGTTTGATAAAAAGATTAAGATTAATAAAATATTTAGGTTTCCTCATAGAAAGTATTCTTGTTTTTATATGATAATCAAGAATTAAAGAGGATATTTTTGTTTCGTTCATCATACAATTTTATTTCAAAACTGATTCTATTCCAAAGTATTTTCTATTTTGATGATAAATTCCACTCTCAATTACTTATTCAAAAGCTACTCGAGTTCCAAAGACTTTTCTCACTTCAACATAACTATTATAAAGAGTATTATACTATAGATACAGAGTCAATCCTAGAGAGAATAACTCCTCCAAAAGCTTAAGCTTATAAAATAATCCAACTCAAGGAAGAGAAATGCTATATGAACTCTTTTCTCACTTACGCAATTATAAACATCAAGTTTTCCTTAAAAGGCTAAGCTCTCTTATAGAGAAGTCCATTTTTAAAAGAGGACTTGAATAGCGTTTTCCTATGACTAGTCCATTTCTCTGAGTTTCGCAAAGAATTTATACATTTGAAATTCACATCATGATATCACAAAGTAATGGGTCTCTATAGTAATCTAGTGGTAAATGTGTATGCCTCAAAATCCACCTTTCAAGAACATTGTGAATGTTTCTTCTATATGGTCAATACTTCCTAGAAGTAGAAGAATTTTAGGTTAAGAAACCATTTTCTTGCAAACAAATCTATTAAACAAAGTCATGTCACAACAAACTAATGGAAAAATAATAAAAACCACTATCAAGAAACACTAACTTCCAATAAATCCAAGAGCAAAAAATTATAATCATTTTAATGTTGTTGAAGGAGATGGTGGATACTCACAAGAGATGAGTTAGTGTAGCTAAACTTGCTTCACACTTGCTATAACTTATGGCTGAAGAGTGTTATGGGCCTCTTTAGCTAGCTAAAAAGCATAAGTAATCACACAAGTTTCTTGGAAGATGATGCTCTAATAATAGGATCAAAACAGATAGGTTGGCATATGATCCAAGTTCTAAAACTTGTTATTTTGGTTGAGACACCTACTCAGAGTCTTGTATCATTCTCTCAGTACAACAACAATTCATAAACTTCCTTTTGGGCAACTTCAATTAGCTTAACAAGCTACCAATCATGAAAGTGGAATCATCTAAAATGATAAACTATATGAAGAGAAAGATGTTTAGCATCTACCTCGACTTTTAGGGGCCTTGATAGTCACAGACTAGTGAGCAATGATTGATTGATATCTAATGATGGCATGAATCATTATTAATGAAACTTTTTAGGTTTAAATTAGATAGTATGCTAAAGATATCATGCTTTAAATCATGAGAAATGATTCATTATACAGTGAGAACCAGCTCAGACAAATTCATTGTTGTGATGGAGTGTGACAGAGATATGAGAGTAAGAAGTAATGATCATGTATGAATTAAATCATGTAAAAGTACAATGTCCTCGGCAATAAATCATTGCTCAATGAGTTTGAAAAGATTGAGCTATGAGAAGAGCTCCTCCTCTCAATGAAAATACATGAATATGATCTGTGAACCTTTGACATACATGCAGGTATTTCATGTCCTCTTTTATAGTTTTGTTGGAGCCTTAGATTTGAATTCATTTGCAAATCTCTACCAATAAGGTGCATCCTAAAGTATAGGATTGATTCTCTCTTGACTCAACTACCAAAAGTTAGGAGATTATATTCTTCCTTACTCCGCATGGATTTAATGACCTTTTACAATTGTAATTTTAGAAGCAAAGTTATAAGAGGTTGTACATATGAAGCTTTCCAAATATAATGCTAATACATCAAGCTAATGTGAAGTGATCAAGTATGTAGGCTTGGACTTAATTGCACCAACAACTCCCCGTCAAGCCTAGCATGCTTGATCTTCATTGCTCCTTGATCTCTTGCAGCCCAATCATCAATTTGAACATGTTCATCTTTTTCCATCCAATGCTTTGGTGAGTAAATCTACACATTGAAAATGAGTTGATACATAAGATAATTGGTTATCCTTGCTAAGTAATTTTTCCCTAACATAATGATAGTGCACTTGAATGTGCTTAGTCCTGGCATGGTACATAGGATTAGAAGCCAAATGAACTGAACTAGTGTTATCTTCAAAGATAATTGGAGTGTAGGAATGTATTTCCAAATGTGCATACAATTGTTTAAGCCACCTAACTTCCTAAGTTTCACTTTCCAAACCTCTATATTCTGCTTCTATGGAAGATAAGGCCATATTTGGTTGCTTCTTGGATGACCAAGATATGAGTTTTGATCTTGCAAAAGATAGGTACCCATAAGTGCTCCTCCTATCATCTTTGGAGCGAACCCAATTTGCATGAGAATACATCTTTATATCTGTCAGAAGTCAAGGGGTAGAACAATCCCTCATTCATTGTACCCTTTGGATATTTAAGCACCCTCTTTGTAGCTTCCATTTGTGGCTTCCTTGGTACATGCATGAACTGACTTAATGTACTTACTCCATAAGCAATATCTACTCTTGTCAAAGTTGCATAATTAATACTACCCACAAGTTGTTGATACTTTATCAACATATCATGTATGTACTTCGTGTGTGATGAATATACCTGAATTTGTATACACAAGTTCTAATCCAAGGAAGTAGGTTAATAGCCCTAGATCAATGATTTTGAATTCCTTCATCAATTCAGCTTTTACATGCTTGATACCATCTGAATCCTTACCTGTAATAATGATATCATCTACATACACACACAAGAAGATGACCTCTGATTTATTCTTCTTAACAAATAAAGAAAGACTCTGCTTTGCTTGGCACAAAGCCTTGATCCTGTAAATAGGTAACAAGCCTATGGTTCCAAGCTCTAGGAGCTTGTTTGAGACCATACAATGTTTTTTTGAGTTTACATACATAAAATGATTTTTGTTCATCTTCAAAACCTAGTGGTTGTGCCATATACACTTCCTCTGATATCGAACCATTGAAAAAAGCTTTCTTGACATCTAACAGATATAAATTCCAATACATTGATGCACGAAGACTTACCAATACCGTGATTGTTGGCATCTTTGCCACAGGTGAAAATGTTTCTTCATAATCTACTCCATGTGTTTGGGCAAATCCTTTTACCACTAATCTTGCCTTGTACCTGTTTATAGGCCCATCAGTTCTTTTTTATTTTGTATATCGACCTTGAACTAGTTCCCTTCATATCTAGCTTCTTGGAAAGTAGATCGTATGTGTCATTTTCCTGCAATGCTTCCACTTCTTCTTGCATGGCTTCTCTCCATTCTTTCTTCTTCTTAGCCTCTTCATATGAAGAAGGCTCCTCTGTCATTGAATCTTGCGTGATGTACAAAGAGTGCTTTATGAATAAGGACATATCATATCCTTACCTTATGGGCTTCTTACTTTCTCTTTGTGATCTCCGTAAAGCTTGATTGGAAGACTTGGGTAGATCCTCTAATTACTTTTATTTGAATTTGCCCTCTTGACTTCCAAGCTTTGAAGTCAATTTTCTCCTCATCTATTGAGTTGATGTCCTCTACTTGGTGTTGATCTTCTTGAGCGAGGGTTGGAAAATCATTTCCCAAGTCATATGGTAACCTGACTTTCCTGCAATCATCTTCAAACCATGAATTATTCTCATCAAAAACTATATCCCTACTAACTATGAATGCATTGTTAGTGGGATTATAAAGTCTTTATCCCTTTTGATTTTGATCATACCCAATAAATATACATTTCTCAGCCTTAGGGTCAAGCTTCCCTCTGATTTGTAATGGGATGTGTGCTTATGCAATGCACCCAAATATTTTGCAATGATCCAATGATGGTCTCTTGCCTATTGACCAAATAGGTAGTTGTGGATACTCCCTCTGCCCATAAAAAGTTAGGTATGTTTTTCTCATTTAACATAGACCTAACTGTTTCAACAATTAATATGTTCCTTCTTTCTGATAGTGCATTTGATTCAAGAGTATACTTGGTTGTTACTTCCCTCGTTATGCCTCTGTCTTGTAGAAATAGACCAAACTCACGTGAAAAATACTCACCATCTCCATCAGACCTGATTCTCTTCAAGTTCCTTCCTATTTGGTTTTCAACTAGTGCCAAATACTTCATTAAGAATGTAAATACATCATCCTTATGCTTCATGAAATAGAGAATTTTCCACCTACTATAATAATCAATAAATGAGACATAGTACCTTGAACCTGAGATGGATGGATCTTTGCTAGGACCCCACACATCAGTGTGTACAAGCTCCAAATAGTCTTCATGGATGTAGCCTTTCCTATTGAATGGTTTCCTATGATCTTTGCCAAATTGGCATGATCCACATTTGTATATCATGTGCTGCTTGGTCACATTGGGAATGCCAAGCACACTTTGATCCCTACAAATTTGCTTCATAATTCTCTCTCCTATGTGCCCTAGCCTCTCATGCCATATTTCCAACTCAGATAAGGTCGATGTTCATTGTGTCTTCAATTTCAAAAGTAAACAATCTACCTGACTTCTCACCTTTGGTAATCCTTTTGAATCCTTGTTGGGGGTGCTCCACATATGCCCCATGCTTAGTGAACCTAACCTCTAGACCTTTCTCTACAATTTTCCCAACACTTATTAGGTTTTTGGTTATAGTAGGTAGATACAGAACTTTGCTCAAAAGATTCATACTATCATTAGATGCTTTTACATATCCATTTTTCTTGACTAAATGCTTAGTGTCATCACTTGTTTGTACTTCATGCTTCCTCTTGGGTTCTTCAAGATCAGACAATAGTGCTACATTTCCTGCCGCATGATTGGAACAACCTGAGTCAATGTAGAAAATATGTTCATCATCTTTACCTTGCTTTGATGTCATGTTCATGATGAGCAAAGAGTCTTCTTCATCTTCAGTATAGTTGTTGAAGTCCCTTCTTCCTCAAAAGCCTCCTTGATAGTTGTTATTGTTGTAGCCTTGATTGTAATTATGGTTGTAGTTGCCTTCACCATTGTTGTACCTGCCTCTAGCTTGTCCATAGATTCCTCTATGGAAGCCTCTTCCCCTTTGGTTCCTTGTATTTTTGTAGCATTCTTCAGTAGTGTGGTTATTGGACCACATATATTGCATGGTGAATTGTTGTAGGGTCTCCTCCTACCTAGTTTTCCTTCTCTACCCCTACCTCTAGCACCTCTTCCTCTCTTGCATAATTAGCTTGAGAGGTACTACCCTCTTCATCCTATTTCTTACTTTAATCTTTATCCTTAGCTTTATTCTTATTTGTATAAAGGGCAGAACATTTGTTTACCTCTTGAGCTGTCAGCATTTCTCTTGAGCTTTGCCTCATGGGTGAAGAAATGTCCCATCAAGGTATTGAGATCAGGCATTTGGATATCCATGTAGAGATCCATATTTGTGGTGAAGGACTCCCACTTGTCATGAGCTTTTATTCCATTGATGAGCTACTTCACAATGTGCTTTTCCTCTATCTCTTCTCCAATGCTTGCAAGCTAGTCTGCTACATCCTTCATTTTGGTTACACAATCAGCCGCTCCTTGCTTTGGTTGTTTCTTGAGAGTTGTGAATTCCATCCACAACTGATTCTTCCTAGCTCTTGTGTTGGAGGAGAAGTATGATGAAAGCACTTCCCAAGTCTCTTGGGAGGTATAGTTTCTAACATGTGGTAACAAGAAATTAGAGATTGAGTTTAATAGATATGATGTGGCAAGAGCATCCTTTGCACACCATGTGGTTAGCCTCTCTTGCTGTTCCTTTGTTGGTTGATGCTTGATCCTTAGGATTGGCATGTCTTGATCTCCTGAGATGTATCCATATAAGCTTCTCCCTTGAAGGTATGCTTGCTTCCTTAGGGACCATGCTGAGTAGTTATTCCTATCCAATTTGTTAATGAAAGACGGAAATCCATCTCCCATCTTGATTGTAATTGCTGATACCACTGTTGGAGGAGATGGTGGATACTCACAAGAGATGAGTTGGTGTAGCTAAACCTGCTTCACACGTGCTATAAGTGATGGCTGGAGAGTGTTTTGGGCTACTTTTGCTAGCTAACAAGCATAAGTAATCACATATGTTGCTTGGAAGATGATGCACTAACGATAGGATCAAAATAGATAGGTTGGCATATGATCCAAGTTCTAAAACTTGCTATTTTAGTTGAGACACCTACTTAGAGTTTTGCACCATTCTCTGAGTACATCAACAATTGATAAACTTCCTTTTGGGCAACTTCAATTAGCTTAAGAAGTGACCAATCATGAGTGGAATAATCTAAAATGATAAACTATATGCATAGAAATATTTAGCAAGTTAAGCATCTACCCCAACTTTTATGGGCCTTGACAGTCACATACCAGTGAGCAATGATTGATTAATATCTAATGATCACATGAACCATTATTAATGACAATTTGTGGGTTTAAACTTGATACTATGCTCAAGATGTCATGCTTTAAATCATAAAAAATGATTAATTATAGAGTGAGAACCAGCTCAAACAAATTCACTGTTCTGATGGAGTGTGATAGAGATTTGAGAGTAAGAAGTAATGATCATGTATGAATTAAATCATGTAAAAGTACAATTTCCTTGCCAATAAGCCATTGCTTAATGAGTGTGAAAGAGTGAGCTATGAGGTGAGCTCCTCTTCTCAATGAAAATACATGAATATGATCTCTGAACCTAGAGATACACGAGGACATTTCATGTACTCTTTTTATAGCTTTTGTTGGAGCCTAGGATTTGAATTCAAATTCAAATCTCTACCAATAAGGTAAATCCTAAAGTATAGGATTGATTCTCCCTTGACTCAACTACCAAAAGTTACAAGATTATATGATTCCTAATTCCTTGTGGGTTTAATGACCTTTTAGAATTGTAATTTTAGAAGCAAACTTACAAGAGGTTGTACATATGAAGCTTTCCAAGTATAATGCTAATACATCAAGTGAATGTGAAGTGATCAAGTATGTAGGCTTGCGCTTAATTGCACAAATAGGTTCCCCTCAAGCCTAACATGCTTGATCTTCATTGCTCCTTGATCTCTTGTATCCCAATCATCAATTTGAACCTATTTATCTTTGTTCCATCCAATTCTTTGGTGAGTAAATGTGCACATTGCAAATGAGTTGATACACAGGATAATTGGATATCCTTGCTAAGTATTTTTTCCCTAACATAATGATAGTGTGCTTTAATGTGCTTAATCCTAGCATGGTACAAAGGATTAGCAGCCAAGTGAAGTGAACTAGTGTTATCTCCAAAGATAATTGGAGTGTGGAATGTATTTCCAAATTTGCATACAATTATTTAAGCCACATAGCTTCTTGAGTTGCTTATGTAGTTGTAATTACACATGCTCATGTTGTGGCTATGCATGCAGGTCTTGAGGGAGGAGATTTTATGGTGAGTTCTCCTATATAGAGGGAGAAAATTATGATAATTAAATATTGCCCTGAGATGCAAAATTGTATAATAACTAGTTGAGAGGAGAATTCATCATCATTTCTTTTACAATGGGAGAGCTTTAGAACACATACATTCATGCATATACACATACATATGTTCTATAAAATATTTTAAGTTTAAGTTAAGAAACTATCAAAGTCGTATGTGTGACAATTGAAGCTATATAACACCCATTATTTGAAACTTCATTTCCTTGAGATAATGGTGGTACAATATTTATATTATAATTTGTAGTGATGTGTCAAAAGTCTCTCCCTAAATCGTAGTTTTGATACACGTTTTTGTATTGTGTAGATATTATCATGATCATTGAACATCAAAATACTATAGATAACTATATCAAAATATTTTGTTTTTATCTATTTACTTTTACAAGTAAGAATATACATATTGGTTTGGGTTTTAAACTGCATGGATACTTTTGATGTCATTTTGATTAGAAACTGTGTATGATTAAATAGTGTGAAAACATAACTTAGGGTATCTAATTCCCTCCTATTGTTTGATGCCACTTGTAAGCGGGTGATCGACATAATATTTGAATCATAGTAGCGAATTATCTCTTTTTAAAATATCCAGTTCTCTTGTTGATTAAGAAATTGAGAAATCATGTACTTGATGTGTTTTCTAATCAACAAAACTTTGAGCCTACTTCATGAACTATGTAAGTGACTAAAAAATATTCATGTTTTTAAGTTCTAAATATCCATATACGTAGAACGCATGTGGTTTAATTAAATGAAAATGACGTAATCTTGCCCTCAATCCATGTTGAAATGAACTTGTAGGTGTTGCAAGGATGGGAGACTGCTAACCATACATGCATTTAAGGGAGACAACTTTTGTGTGTGTCAGAATGTTGTAGCAATTTTGTACTTAAGAAGATTGGAACGAGTTAAGGTTTCTTCACACATGGAGGCGTAGAAGGTAGGGGTTATTTGATAAAGACACAATGTTTTTGGTGTATGGAAGTTAGAAAAAAGATAACAGATTTCAAATGTTGTTAGTGTAACGTGCATTCATGTATGAATAGACACTTCTCTTAGGGTTGAACGATGATTAACTTCGAACCTCCTAATCAACATAATCATGAAAGGCTCGAGGTGTGGAGTTAATCAACCATCGTGCACATATGCTAAATAATCGATGCATGTGTCCAAAGATAAAAATATTTTTATCTTAGGTCTCGTATAATTAAAAACATTTCCCAATACCATCATATGTAAAGAACCAATCAAAGTTTTATGAAATAATGACCAAAAAAAAGTTAAGAAATAAAATTATGCAATGCTAAGTTAACAAATGCATTATAATTGCGTTAGTTCATGAAAATAATGATTTTTCAAAAGCTATAAATCATCCCATAGATGTCAACTCTCATATCAATAAGCAAAATATATCTCACAGCTAAAGAGAAGACTCTTTTTTACGTATACATGTTCTATATATAACAAAATATACGGGCGACCTTGCATACATATATATATATATATATATATATATATATATATATATATATATATATATATATATATAAGATTTTAAGAGCCAGAATCACTCTATAGATTTTCCAAAAAAAAAGACGATTTCAAGAAGAAGAAATGAAAATATGTTACTATTTGTATATCTACCGATTTGTAAAGGATAGTCCGCATTTTTGTATCAACAAAACAAAGATTATCTTGATCCTAGAAAACATTCGTATTTTAAGAGCCAGAATCACTCTATAAATTTTCCATAAAAGAAAGACCATTTCCAGAAGAAGAAATGAAAATATATTACTATTTGTATATGTACCGATTTATAAAGGAGATTCCGTATTCCGGCATCAACAAAACAAAGATTAACTTGATCCTAGAAAACATTCATAGAAAAAACAAATCGCTTATTACAATTAAAGGACAAAAGAAACGTGTAGACTTTGAAGATCTTTCCTTTTGTGAAAATCCAACTTGAAAAAAAAAAAGTAGAGTGCACCATATAAAATTAATGATAGGCTTAAAGAATAGTAAACCTTGTGAGAACATTCATAGGGTTGAATACTTGCAAGCGAGACGGTGATGAGGTTTTTCCTTTAAGAAGTGAAAACACGCATATTCTTGATGTGTGAAAGTTTTCACTCCAATAGTTAGTAAGCGAACCAATTAAGTCCATGTGCAAGAGCTGTTTATTGTAGTGTGATGGTGTGAAAACGGACAGATGGTTTATGTATTTCAATAGAGGGCGATTGGTATGTATGTATTTTCATAAATATGTATTTCAATAGAGGGCGATTGGTATGTATATACATATGCTTCAATAATGGTTGATTGGTATGTACGTACCTATGTATGTATGTATGTACGAATCTATGTATGTATATGTGTATGTATGTATTTTCATAAATATATATGTATGTATGCATGCATTCATGCATGTAAGTATGTACGCATGTGTGATTACATATATATATGTATGTACATATGGTATATATATATATATATATATATATATATATATATATATATATATATATATATATATATATGCATATGTACGAATGTACATAAATATGTATGTAGTTATGTATGTATGAATGTTTGTATGCATGCATGTACCTATGGACATATGTATATATGAATGTGAGTATGCATGTATATAAACAAGTATGTATATACGTAGGTATGTATGTACGCACTCACGCATGTATGCATTTATGTATGTATGTATGTACGTATGCATATATTTGTGTGTATTTATGTATGTATGCATGTATGTACATACGCATGTGTGCATGTTGGTGGATATTGTATTTGTATGTGCATGCTTGTGGCATCGTATTTGTATGTCTGTACGTTTACACACCGTGTGTCGAAACTCGCAAGTGCCACAGAGTGTGCCTCGGTAAGCATAGATGTGTATGCGAATATGAGGTATACATGTCCATAACGATTCATTGGTTTGCTATCATCTTTTTTTTTTTTTGCAGAATACAAAGTATCTACTTTTTAATTACTTAATCGCCAAAGAGCGAAGTTATGCTTGGTGGAGGTGCTGTTCCTTGAATATTAAATACATCTCAATCAAACAAATATGAGTCATTTCTGAAGGGAGTGCGCGCACATTATAGAAGATGTCTGTGGGAAAAGAAGGACGTTTCATCTGTAGAAAGCTGTACATGGTACCATTAGTAACTTTTTGTCGTCCAAAAAAGAGAGGAGACAGGAAAGGAATTGTGTGGATTACGCTTGATCGCCAATTACTTCACTTTCTAAAGTTTTGCACACAATGACAAGCGATTGGAGAATAACGACTTGTTAAGCGAACATGACTCAATCTTGTCGAGAAGGAAAGCTACCAAATCAACGCCTCACAGTATAAATACATGTACCGACGCATGATGTGGGTGGCAGTCCTTTATACTTCAAAAGTATAAGGAAATGGTATAATGAACTCGGAAGTTGATTTGGAAATCGAGCGTTGCGATAAAGTACTGACGAAAATGTTTTATACACTTAGCGCTCTCAGCAAGGTTCATAATTCAGCTCTGTACCAAAAAGTGGAGTTTAAAATAGATCTGTACTATGCATCTGAACTTTTGATAATCTTCTATTTTATATCAATGTATAACTAGAGTATGTTAAATAATTCGCTTCTTTATTTGTTCATTCAACTCACTATCGCATGATCGTGATACATTTCTGAGAATGCATCTTCTACAGCTGATTTCATGAAGATCCAGAACAGAATTATTTTCGCCATCGCAGGAATCAAGAGATGCTTCTCTTTTATTATGCGCTGTGAAATCATGCACGTGATCGACTACTTCAGTTCTAAACTGGAAGATTATCTGTATAATGGAGACTCGCATTGGAGAGCTAACCATTTGAATTTCTCTATCTGTTTTTTCGTTTGTCCATCACATAACCATGTCAATATCTGCGGATGCTTAACATGACAGGATCTCTTGAGACCTCAGCAATTTTTCTTGCCAGCACCAAATATTAAGAGATTCGCCATGTAAAATGATGCACAGTGTTGGAGTTAATTCAAATGTCCGCAATAATGTGGAATAACAAACCGGCAATCGAACAGCAACGAGTTGGATTATATATATGTAACGATAAAACAATAATAAAACTGGATTGAGACTGGGGCGCCGTCAGTGTCGACGCCCCAATGTAACCTAAGTCTTAAAAACCATGAAACAAAATGCCTGGATTGAAGTCCACTCACAGGACACTGAAAACCATGAAACTTTTTTTCTTTTTTTTTTTAATGAAGGTTTGATCCAGGCCTACTCCTCTCCGCTTTAATTTTGAAATTGCAACTGTACAAGGAAAGGCATAGTACCCATGAGACTCCCCTTATCCCACAATAACAGGGGTTTACAAAGTTTCACAAGAGAACAGGGATTTACATAGCTGGCTTAAATTGCGGCCACAACTACCACTAAGAAGAAGAGACGATGCCGCAACTACCACTAAGAAGAAGAGACGATGGCACACAATGAAACTTTTTTTTTTTTTTTTTAAATGAAGGCTCAGCCGCAGGCCTACTCTTCCAGGCTTCAACTTTGAAATTGCAACTGTACAAGAAAGGGCATAGTACCCATGGGACCCCCTTTATCCCACAAGAACAGAGGTTTAGATAACTAGGTTAGACTGTGGTCACATCTACTGCCAAGCAGAATAATTGGTGGCATATCAGCCACAAGATGCAATGTTTCCATGATAACATGTCCCTTACATGTTGTCCCACTCACTCGATGTATTGAAGCTTCGGGCCTACCGAAATGTACGAGTGCCTCTTCTTACATGTACTTTAAAAAAACAAAACAAAACTATTCTATTCTCTCTCTACGTGTAGTCGCGTTCGGGCCTCCGACTCTCTCTCTAACACTCAATGTCTCTCTCCTCTCTCTGTCTACATACATACTGACTGTGCAGACAAAACCTTCAACATGGAATCATCTCTATGCACATAGTGCCTGTGCAGACGAAATCTTCAATATGGTATAAGATCAGCCTACCGGCCTGGCGCGTCTGTGAAGGCCCCCCTTCATGCCCAACTCTCCAACTTGCCAAGGACCAATGCTGCCAACTTGCCAAGGACCAAGCCCGCCAGAGAACTTCACGTTGTTTTCCCTTAACTGACACCTTACTGACTGCATCACCTGTGGTGGTTTCACAATTTTGGTCTTGAGCGCTACACCCGCTTTGCCATTTCGCTCTCCTGCTTTGCCCTCCCTTTCTTCTACTGGTGCTGCTTCCTTCGGTAATCTCTCCCGTGTTGGGAAGAAGACGCACCATACACAGGTCTTCTAGACGCATACGCCAGGATCAAGAAGATACACAGAGGCATTCGTAAAGAAATTGATCTTATGTATCATGCCTGTGAAGGTGTAGTTATATACACATGTAATCAGTTAAGCACGGATTCCTAGGGGTGTCATCAGATAACTCCGTGAACTAATTATCTACGTGGCATTACAATTTATATTCCGCAACACACCCCCTAAAATGTAGGGCTACGAGACAATGTCTGTATTACAAAATAAGGTGCATTGGAAACTTTTAGTGAAGTTTGAAACTAAGCTGTGAGTGAAACTGTTTAAAGCTAATTGAAACATTCAAGACTGCAGACAGTGAGGCGGTCTGCATCTGCTTTTGACTATAGAAAGAAACACTTTGATTTGCATTGAGAGTTGTTTACTCCATTAGCCGATTGTCTGCATTCGAAGGTTTGAAGTGTTGCCTTTTCACCCCCCCCAAACTAAGAACTGCAACATACAGTGTACTGGCAAGAAAAATATGCCGGGATCAAAAACTCCAAACTGGTTATCGTCAGCACGATCATCTGTATATATGACTAATATGAAGGACAGATTTCCAAGAGTCAAACTGATGGTAATGTTCTTAAAGAGTTCTCTTCTACATTCTGGACTTGAATGTGACGGAGGGCATCTGCACCGGTTGAAAAGGTTGTACTTTGTATGGAGCACCCATTTATCTTGCTCTCTGAGATTTTATTGAAGACTGAAATCCAAAAGTCCGTATTTTATTACTGATAAATATACGAGGATGAGGAATTGTTGTGTTTTCATGATGGAATTGACATGAGATTCCTCAGTATTTGCATGGGCAATACATATTTGTTGCAGGATAATAAGCTGTTCATCACTGTCAAGGGTCTGCTTCAGATTGCGGAGCTCATTGGCGGTTTGAAGTGAGAGAGTGAAACTGGAACTCCAAGAGGTCGAAATAACTGATAGCTTGAGGTGTCTGGTTGTAGCAACGTTTATCAGGAAACCAACCATGTCCGGTGTAGAAGAGGAGTCTGGATGATTTAAGCAGACTAGCGCTGCAATAGTTGGACATGCTGAATTGGAAGAGCACATAACAAACAAATAGGTTCTATGATTCTGAGAGGACTCGATGGCAGGCCAAGGCTCTTGTCATTGAAAGGTGTGATTCAGCACATTCCCATGAATTTGTACGTTTGCAACTATTATGAGAAGCGTTAATGTAATTGCTTCTTTCTGTCCATGTGTTGATGAGGATGCTCTAGCAAAGGATCTTGGGATGAGGTCTTCAAAATTTGGGAGAGATGTCCTGCAGTCGAGATGAGAATTTGGGAGAGATGTCTTGCAGTCGAGATGAACTGAAGATCGAGAATGAGCACCTGACCAATTGCCCAAACTCTGCGATCCAGATCCAAAGGGATTCTTGCACAGATTGATAATGTCCTGAGGGAACAAGGGCATTGCGAAGTGACTTGATGGGCGTGTTGCACTCCCAGGTCTAGCTGATAGAAGCACTTGCCGAGGAAGGGCATTGTAGCTCCAGGACTATTGACTATCCTTGGAAGAAGATAAAGCAGTTGTGATGGTTGCTGAGCTCAGTGATGTGTGTTTTTCACTTGATTCAGAGGGAGTGAGCGCCTGAGTTTGAGGGGTAGCAGCACTACTGGTTGCATCGGCTGATCGGATATGTTCTTCAGGATCGCCTGGAGGGAGGGCTTGGAGAAACGCCTCAACGATAGCATCTTTGACAGCGAAAGAGACCACAATCGGGTCATCTGTAGCACCTGCAAAGACATCAATGGTAGGAGAGCAGAGTGGACGGGATCCGTCGGCATTGGTAGGAGAAGTGGCGCTATAGGGAGGCAAGGGCTGATGGTATCCGAGGGTAGCGTGATGAGATTTCCTCTACACACAGCTTTAGTGCATTGAAGAGGAGAGGTTTGCCTGTGTGTAGGCATCGCCATACATGTTGGGGATAGAGGTTGCCAATGGGTGGGACGCACAATCGAAGATGGCCGTCGGCAGGAAGAGGAAGGGTTGATCAAACCCCTAGACATCACCAGCATGGAGAACCATCGCAATTACAAGGATGGTGTCAGGTGGCGGGAAGGAGGTGGACCTGAGGGAGGGTTGATGAAACTCGTCGACATCGCCAGCATAAAGAACCGTCGCAGTAACGAGGACGGTGACAGGTGGCGGGAAGGAAGTACACCATTGGTAGAAGGTGAAGGTCGTCGAGGGTGCCTCCAATAGACACGGTAGGCCAGAACAAGCAATGTGATCTTCATTGGCGGAGAGGATCCTGAGGCCCATCTCACGAAGAAGTTGCACTAGAGGCGTCTTGACGACTATGTCAGTAGGAGGGGACGTAACCGAAACACTTGCCGCGCAAGATGAGAGAGCACAAGTGGCCCGTTGTGTGGCATCACCATGATATGTGGAAAGAAAGGTTGAAATGACTGCATCATCCTCCGCAATGGATGCGTGAAGGGCTTCGTCAACAGCGAAGGCAATGGTGATGGTCGTCATCTGCATTCCAGTGTGGCACTATTTCTGTCAGTAAAAAAGTCGTTGATGTGGGAGGCAGCCACGGGCAAGAGTGCGAAGGTATGCCCGATGTTCTTGGCTGTTGCTGTACGTAGAGAGAACTTCCTGCGTCGACGACAGCAGAAGGTGGCGCCCATCGGCATTAGCACAGGGTGGCGTGTATTGGCAGCAGCAGAGTGTGGAGGGGGCAAGGGTGCGCCGAAAAAGTTTGCTCCGATACCATGTTGGGAAGAAGACGCACCGCACCATACACAAGTCTTGTAGACGCATATGCCAGGATCAAGAAGATACACAGAGGCATGCGTAAAGAAATTGATCTGATGTATTATGCATGTGAAGGTGTAATTATATACACATGTAATCAGTTATGCACGGATTCCTAAGGTGTCATCAGATAACTCCGTGAACTAATTATCTACGTGGCATTACAATTTATATTCCGCAACATCCCGAAGTGCACGTTTGGCCCTGCAAGCATCTGCGCACGCATTTGATGGCCAAAAGGGACGTTTAAAGCGCAGCAGTGGCCTAGGAGAAACAACCATTCTCCGCTCTCGCTGTGTATATACTGTGTAGACGAAACCTTGAACACGCACAATCGACTACCATCAAGCTTGACAGTTTTCCGCCAGGAAGACGATCGCTCATTGAATCATCTGAAATCACAGAGTCGAAGTAGCTATATTCATCGTTATGAGAATGAGGAACGGTATTGCTTTCAGTATTGGCGTATGGTGAGTCTCTCTCACTTGCGCATAGCATTATCATACTTTAGGTCCTCACTTAAGACACAGAAAAAGAAAGAAAGAACTAATCAGCTAATCACCGAATTCCATAAGCTTCTGCATGAGCTATGTGGACATTTTCAGTAATTAATTTGCCTTTATCGTCCTTTACAGGAAATGTAACAGCTACTCTTGTTTATGCGTCACCCACGTAAGGAGCCATTGAACACTAATCATATATTTCCCCATTGATTTCTCAATTTATGGTGAGTACACCGTAAGTATTGGAACATTGCGGACTCCCTTCCTCAAGGTGTTCTTCATTTTCCTTTGCAGGGTCACGTTCTATCGTACAGCCAAGAAAAAAGACAGCGGAAGCTTCTCCCCCATTCCGTACATTATCTGCTTGCTTAGCGCTTCACTATGGACATACTATGCTGTAATAAAGCCCAAAGGTTTCCTAATTGCCTCAAGGTGCTCGATAGGAAGGTTTCCTAATTGCCTCAATGTGCTGGATAGGAATGCTCCTGCAGGCATTCTACATACCCATCTGCATCGCATATGCAACGGTGCCGAAAAGGGTAGGAATGGAACTTACAAATTCTCTCTTCATCACACATCGAACATCTATATAGTCGCCTACGCCATCCATTTAGTTTATCTTGTTCCATCATGAAATTCAGAGGCGAGCAATCAAAGTGCTAGTCATCTCTTCGATAGCGTTCATAGCATTGCTTCTAAGTACGCTGTTCGGATCAAGTGGGGATAAGAGACTGATTATAATTGGATACATCTACGCAATTAACGCCATCATAAGTTACGCATCACCACTATCTATCATGGTAAGAGTTTCTTAAGAGTTCGGTACTGTACAATATCAATGAAATAACATATAATAATATTCCTCCAACATGGATGCATGGATACAAATAAGCAGAGGAAGGTGCTTACTGCAAAGAGCTTAGAGTACATGCCTCTCCTCCTCAGTCTCTCCATCAATATATGCATAAGCAACCACGAAGCTTTCAGAATGTTAAAGAATACAACTTGTCAGCTATTGCATCAGAAAATCTACATTCAATTTCATTTGAAAAAGAGTAGTTAGCCTATTGTAAGTTTATTGAAATAAATCTAACCCTTTAAGTGTGTTCGTCCTTTAAAAGGTCCCTACAGGAACTAGTTGGTTGTTAGGGAGGCGGCAGCTCTTGCTGTATGTATGTTACTACGAAAGAACTCCAAGAAAGTCGAATGGAGTGAAGACATCCTTTGAGACGATCAATATCTGCACAACAGGCCAAGCGGAGCTGGCGCAGACATTTAAGCCCGAGGAAGCTGGAAGGCAGGCTGAACCATGTTGATTCTTTTAGAAATATTTGTAATATTTTTCTGTTCTTAAAAACAACAATGTATTTTGTGTCGTCACGTATTAGAGCAGACTACATACATTTTGTCGTTCCTGTAATTCATCTTTATTCTTCTTATAGATATGTCTGCATACAGAAATAAGACACCCTAATTGAAATTTTACGTGCTCAATCCATTGAACATGTCATCTCTCGAGGCAAGATCACATGCAAGCGAGAAGGCGCGCGCAAATCAGGGATTAGTGCCGAATACTAAGAAACAACAGATTAAGAGCTATCTTTGATTTTCTTTATCAAGATTACATACGGAGTACGTTACATCTGCTGCTATGTTTCAGCTTAGATACATCTCTTCTTCATTGACCTAAAATTTTTATTCACAATAACGAAACAAGTACAAGAGGTCATGGATCTCAGCAGGGTTAGAAGGATATCGCGATGCACGTTTACAGAATGTCGTGATGCAGGTTCAGAGAATATCGTTTCATGGCGTGATCGTTTCATTACTTATTGTATTCAAAATGTGTTGTTCTTTCATTTTTCCCCCGGATGCTAAATTGGATGAAAAGGAACTTATGTACTATACACTCATTCATATATATTTCTTGCTAGCATTGTGAAAATTTGGAAAATTTTCATAGCTAGGATGTGCACATCGAATAAAAGGTCAAAATGGTCTTCGTAAGTCTCCAGAAGATGTGATTATGTGAATACAAATAAAATCTACAATAAAAAAACATTTTCATCTATTAGAATGATATGATTTTTATTATAAACCAATTCCCTTTTCTTCAACTCCAAGTGCACATTCAATATGCAATAATCTTCTCTATGATTAGCTACATAGATGTGCTCATTTCCACTCATCATTATTACTTGGATAAGGTTGGGAAATAAACAATTCATTGGTATTAGAGGACTAGCTGTGCACCTGATAAACGGTTCATATGAATAGTTCAGGTTCCAATTTTTGCACAAGTTTTATGTTAGCCTCGTTCATTGACTTTTAGATATGAATCAGTAGATCTACTTCATGGATATATTCCCTTCTAAAGTCGATGTCTTTCAAAACTTTACATGGACACAAGAAAGGAAATCTTTAGAAACTTTACATGGATGCAGCATGCAAGGAAAGGAAAACACGTGAGGTACAAGTAGTAGTAGTAGTAGAAAGAAGGAATAATATGATCTCTTAGAAGACTTTTCATTCAAAAAATGGAAGAAATCTTTTTACTCCTAATTCTAGATGAAAGGCTAGAAAGGAATCGTATCATGAAGTGATGAATACTACAAGAACCAATGGAGAAGTGTGAAGATGGTTTTTCCTTCAAAAGATCTTCCAAATCCTTCTTCCCAAAGTTGATTGTAGCACGTACCTTTTTCAAACATGAAGCATCTTCTTGCTCACGTATAGTTTAGAACTCACAAGTACTCAATCATAGGGTGCATTTATTTCCTCATAAATGAACTTGATCCATGCTTCATACATTGTTGAACCCTCATTGTTCTTTTGTTCTTTTTCTATATTGATGTCCATGAATACAACATAAAAATGTTGAGTACATATGAAGAACATTGCTCTAGGTTATAAAATGCAACAATTTTTTAGTGCAAAAGTGTACTCAAAATGAGTGCAAAACATTCAATGGTATAAAACTATCATTATGGAAGAATCAATTTTATGATGTTATGATTGGAGAAACGGAATCTCATCTTTGGATTTGAAAAAAAGAAAACAGTTATATATATAATGATGATGGATAGAAAGATATCAACGAGATGAAATTGTCAACTAATTGTGTAGATCTTGTATAAAATATATAGTTAATCATATTTGAATACAAGAATAAAAGATCATTCTATTAAAAACTCCAAAAAGAAAATGAGAAATATGCAAGCTATATATGCTTAAAACAAGATATTTTAATATTATAAAGTATCCTTAAAAAGGTTCCAGATAATAATAACATTAAGTACTTCTTTAGTCGCAAACAAGCTTGATCTAATGGAACTCTCAACAACATGAGAAAATCTTTAGAAATGAAACGCTCTTCTCCACCCGACGATCTTACTAAATAGCCATGGGTACTAAAATATTTTTTCTTTGAGCTACTATTTTCAAGAATCTACTTTAATGACAAAGCATTCCTTTGAATGTTTACAAATTCAATCCCCTCCACCGTTTTGAGGGATAAATCTATAACATCATTGGACTCTAAATGTGGTAGTTAGAAAGAACGAGATAGATCGCTTGGGCCAATAGAGACTTTGGAAAGTTCTTGTCATTTAAAGACTTGAACCCAAGACCTCACTCTTCCTAACCTTGAGATGTAACCACTATGCGAAGTGGGCTATATGGTTTAATCCTCTTAACCTCTTTAGGTTATCTTGAATTTCTTTAATGACTTTATAACATCCCCCCCCCCCTTGAATAACAATTATAAGCTTCAAGTGGAAATCATTTTTAATATGAATTCCCCTTGTGCCCATGGCCCAACTTAGGAGCATGGTATTCATTTCACTTAATAAATTGTCCTCTCTTTACAATTGAAAAGAGGGAAAATTCCATCTAAGAGAATGCATGCATTCCCATGTGTCACTTTCCTTTGATCTATCTTTCCACTTCACTAGGCACTCTTGATATAATTGATTTCTGGTTGATTCATCTCCAGCTTCATAGCATCTTCTCTAGCCCATGGGAGCAAAGTTGATTCGAAAGGGTTGGAAAATTGTATTAGTTGAAACAAAGTTTTCAAAGTCATTCAATTTTTCACTTAGTCAAATTTCACGAAAAATAGGATAAATCTGATATTCTATCTTGGAACTTCAATTTTATAAGAACATTGGTACAAAATTTCTCAATATCTTTGAAGGAGCATGAAATCTAGGAGACAAATGTAGGAAAAATCTAGTTCTAAGAGTTTCATTTCTAGACTTTGAGATACACTTATTCAACAAATTTAAATGGAATTTCGTGATCCTTAGGATCAACATAAGCTCATGCTCGATATTGAGCTTTCTTTAAGTTGTATATTGCAAACTACAACTTGAAGTCCATGTCTTCTAAGAAATTATGAGCAGATTGAACTCTTTCTTATTGAAGACTAAGTGCATAAGGGGCTGCATGCTAGAACTCATACATCTCCATCAAATATTTGAATCCTTTACAATAGGCTTAGCATCATTGTAAGCAAACTCTACAAGTGGTAGAAATCTATCCCAATCTGTTTTCTTTGGAGATACATGGGTTTGTAGCATATTTTCCGAAAATTGATTGATTCATTTAGTTTGACCATCTATCTAAGGATGCGTGGATGTACTCCTTGATAATTTTGTATTGAGTTGACTAATGATGAATCTTAAAAGATGACTTATAAGTTTTTTATTCAGATTGGACACTATGACTTCAAGAATATCATAGAGATAAGAAACGATTTTCTTTAAAAACAATTTAGCGAATTCCAACATCTTCATAGTTTTAGGAGTTCGAATGGACTTGACCATCTTGGTCAATCAATTAACTAAGACCCAAATTCAATCATATCCTCATTGATTTTTGGGTATCCTCGTTATAAAATCCATTGAGATACGTTTCCATTTTTCTTCAGGTATTTTCGACGGATGCAATAGATCTTCAATCCTGCATCTCTTTTCTTTATTAGTATGGTATTTGTGAGATTAATTTCACCTATATGCTTGCACATCCTTGTGTACATTTGGCCAATAAAAGTGACATTTGAATAACTCATAAGTTGTATTAATACCAAGATTTTCTCCACTTGGGGCATCATGACATCAAAACAACACGTATTGTTTAAAGTGTGAATCACTTGGTACACAAGCATTGTTTCTCTACAAAAATTTTTCATCTTGGACTGTATAGTTCCTAAACTATTCATCCAAGTCTTTGTGTGTTTGAGTTGATCTTTCAATCAGTGCTTGTCAAATCTTCCTACATGTTGATTCATCTGTGTGAAGAGATGGATTTGAACTTGGAGAAGATTAAGTGGCGCTGCAAAAACTTTGCATTACACGAGCCAAATAAATTCTAGGGATATGTACTGGGCCCTTATAGCTTGCCAAAGGATGTATTAGAGACCCTATATACCTTGAAATATCACTCTGAAAAAGATAAATCAAAATAGATAAGTTGGAGTAGATTCAAGAACAAAAAACTTGCTATTTATGTTCATACACCTATTCATTGTTTTGAACAATTCTCTAGCCACATCCGCAATTGACATGATTCCTTTTGAGGAGGAGGCCACTTCAAACTGCTAGTCGTATTCCAAAATAAAATAATATTTCAAGAATTTCTTTTGTTGAAGTCTCACATCGTCAGAATTTGTGACCTTTGGATTGATTTAATCGACGGTCTATATTGATAGATTGAATATTTAGAGAGAGAGAGAGAGCATTAAATTTCGTGGGAGTTAGCAGAGTGACTTTGCACACTCTCTACATGTTTTCCAACGATTGGATTTGAAGAAATCAGACGATCCCCCGTGAATGGGGCTGAGACGGATTCACGCACACACGACAACCATTGAATCTTTTGCTCATCGGATGTTCAGCATGCAAATTCACCCAATCTCTTGTATGTGAGCAATCTTAGCCATGGGATCTTTTGTTCATCCAAAGGTTGTAGATGGAAGCGCTTTTCCTTCATGGAATTCAAACTACAACGTCAAATTTCTAGCTCAATCAAATGGTGGAGAAGAATTTGCACTTTTTGTAATGATTGCACTCATCTTGGCCACTTTTTCCAAAAGAAATCCAAGGGAGGAGAATCAAAGTAGCCTTGACTTTTGCCATTTCACCTTCACCTTTAGATCTTGAAGCAATCCAAGGGCTCTAAATGATTTGCAAGCTTTTCAAAACCACTCTCAAAACAAAACCCACGAGTTTTTCTTCTCATGGTTGACCACACAAAAACAAGGGAAGCCTATGCCTACCCTATGTGATTAAGCCACTAGACTATGTCCACCACCTCTTCTCATTGGTCCATGCTTAATCACTCCTTAATCTAAAAGGCCCATGTAGGGTTCATTTTTTTCCCTAATGGCATATAGTAGACAGTATGCTCATTCTATAAAGCTTTGAATCATGGAAAATGATGAAGTACACACTAAGATCCAGCTTTGAGAAAATGACTGTTCTGATGGAGTGCTCACAGAGAAGTAGAGAATGAAGAGATATAGTCGACTTCAAATGAAAATATCTCAAGGTTGAAAAACTCAATTGCAATGAAATTTTATGAGCATGTAGTAGACTTTAGGATAAAACGTTTCCAACTTAAAGCATTCAAAATGATTCACCAAGCGCAGAGATATTATCTTTGTAATCTGATTGGGAAAACTGAGAGATATGGAAGTGAATAGTATACTCACAAAAGCATGAAGATATGAACTCAAATGATCATAAAAATGAAAGTATATTGCTTGTAAAGTACAGTGGACTTATTGATACATATGTGTGACTTGAACCCACAGTTTGATATGGCATAAAGCGACTAAAGAGCCATGTATATATAGTGATCTTTGGAGCCAAGATTTGAATTTGAATCTTGCTCACCTAAAACAAATCTCCTATCTTTTAGTGATTGATTGATTCTCCAACCACTTCAATCACAAATTCGTGGCTTCTCTTTCCTTTTTTCATAAAGTGGACTCAACCACGTTAGATTCCTTTTACTTTTACATCAAGTAAAGAATTCAATAATTATAAGAGATAGTTCACAAGTGAACTCTTCAATTTTCATCCATTGTCTTCACTTTAAAGGTTGTCCTATGACCTTGTGAGACTCAAGCCAATACTTAGGCTTGTCATATGCTTGCTCCAACAGATCCCCCTCAAGCCAAGTATGCTTGAGGTCTTCAATCTTCAAGAATTACCTGTAATCCAATCATAGCCTTGAACTTACAAAGCTTTGTAGCATCCAATGCTTTGGTTAGAATATCTACACATTGTTGATGATTGGACACATAAGTTAACTAAATTTCCTTGCTCACAATCTTCTCTCTTACATAGTGATAATGTACTTCAATATGTTGAGTCCTTGCATGAAAAATTGGATTGGTAGCCAAGTGAATGGAGCTCATATTGTCACCAAAGATACTTGGAGTTCCAATCTCCAATCCAAGATTTGTAAATAGTGTCTTCATCCACATTGCTTCTTGAGTAGCTATGGCAAGACCTCTATATTCAGCTTCAGTAGAAGAAAGTGAATCTGTGGGTTGCTTCTTGGATGACCGTGAGACAAGTTTAGAACCTACAAAGGTAAGATAACCTGATGTGCTCCTTCTGTCGTCCTTGGAGCCAGCCCAATCTGCATCAGAGAACAATTTCAAACTTAAATCAGAGACATAAGGGTAATATAACCCTTCATACATGGTCCCTTTGAGATATTTGAGTATCCTCTTGGCAGCCTCCATGTGAGGTTTCCTGGGTGTGTGCATAAATTGACTTAGCACACTCACACTATAAAATATAAAAAAAAATATGGATTAGGCCATTCAAACGTGATTTAAAAAAAAAAAAGAAAATGTATTGGTTAAGAAAGAGGATTTGCTATTGGAGCATGCACACAATAAATAACAAGAATATCTCAAGAAAACCTTCCATCAAAGATACAAAATGGCTAGATACAAGCTAGATATAACCTTTAAAAAAGTAATCATTTTGACTTTGAATCCCCCTAAGTTATCTTATCAAAGTGCTTATTGCACATAGACATGATGCTTGTTATGAGAGGAGCATTCTATCTTCGAGGGGCTCTTTTTAGCATGTATAAACACTCTAATCATTTCCAACTGGTATGATCCTACTTGTGTGAATCATTAGGATAATTGCATAAGATAGTAGCCCCCTTGCTAAGCTATGCAATTCCTTTTCTGATTCATTTGTTTTATGTTTAGGTAGGCTTACCTACTGTTGTGTCTTGATAGGGAACCAGTAGATTAGCTCTCTATTGAGAGCAAGTTTTCCACTTCCTATGTTCTACATTTCATGTAATTTTCTTGCTTATGGTAAAACTAGTATAGCTTTATAAAGTTATCCAAAATTATGTCTCAACTCTACATATTCTAAGAGAAATGATGTCTGCAGTGACTAGCGCTCAAAGTGTGAACATCTAATAAAGGTAGTTGATAGTCTATCTTGATGACCTTGTTTCTTTTTGTTTGTGCGAGTCTTTTGATTGAGATAAATTATGTTGGGAAGGCTTTGGGTTAGTTTTAAGTTTGCAAAATGTATGTAAGTATGCATATATAAATATATACATATATAGTTATGCACTTTACATATCTACATACATAAATACATACATATGTACATATATACATATATACACTAATAATGCACTAGTGAATGTTAGTACATGTTAGTTTCTCTTAATTGAATTGAGATGTTAGAATTTGATGAATATTATGGTTATTATAATTATATTTGTTAGGAATATTATGGTTATGAAGGTTCATGTTATATAGACTTGTGCCCACATAGGCTTGCATAGGCTTGGGAGACTATTTACCCTTTTTTTTCTAATCTTGATATGTATAATGATGGATATGCCCATGCATATATGAACCATTATGTTGATGTGTGTAGTGATGCTTTTTTTTTAGTTAAAAAAATGATTATTATTTCATCCATTTGGGATCATACGCGTCTATGGACACTGATAATGATCAGTATACTCATGGACATGTGTACATACTATGGAAAAACGTCTTGGCATGCACACCAGATACCCACACACCTTCAAAAGTGTAATCTGATGCATGTATTCCAATGTTTTCATAGCAATGGACATTTATACATGAGTAACAACAATTACAATGCATGTCATAAAACCTGAATTCTATTGTCGTGGATCAGTGTTAAAGAACATATATAGGGAGTGTGCGGTTACATGAGTTTTAGGTAAGGGACTTATATATACCATGTTCACACTTCTTTTGGGGACCAATATGATAATTAAATTGTGCATTATAATTGGATATTAGAATAATTGATTTGTGTGATCTTACACATGCAAAACTTGTATGGATACCCTCAATGCCATAATGTAGGAATTTCACTTATTTTTTTTGTGGTATCTCTTGCTTATCTTAATCTTGATTTAGTTAGTCATTCCCCTTGAAAAATAAAACTTCAATTCTTAGTGCATATGCTTCCCTTAATTTTTCTTAACCTAGCAATGTAGTAATTGAAACTACTTTGAGTTGAGCTACTACAATTGCTTTTGATTAAACCATCAATATTTTTGGTAGTTCTCTTGATTTTGTAACTCTGACATCTCATGTGGCTGATTTGTATAATCGTCTATATTTATCGTCCTCTTGTGTATTGATTTTCCTATGAACTTATATATATGATAATATTGCATATATGAAATACCTACATATGTTGTTATTCTTGAAGTGACTTTATTTTCCTTTGTGTGATCTTGGTTATGGTGAAAACAAAAACTCTCAATCATTTGAAAAGGTTTTCTAAACTCTTCTTTTACATCATTTTTAAATTGTTAGATCATTTCCTCCATTTTGTAGTTGACAATAAAATGGATTCTACTTTGTTAGATTGTTTCTGCTTGAAATGTCTATCATCCATGCTTGCCACCTACTCTCAATTACTTTCAATGCATAGGATTCTTGAAGGTGATCTTCCTATAATTTCAATAATTCCTTACATGGATCTATTATTGATTATTCTAATGTTAAATTATACGAAACTACCACTCTTAAGCTAGGCACCACAAAGGCCATCCATATCACTACCTAGACCATATGTCAAGCTAAAAGGTGTCATAATTCTAGTAATCTTAAATGGAGCTCAGAATTTGAGAGTATCAATCAATTAAATTTCCTATTTTTTCTTGTTATGATCTACTAGTCTCATCAATATTCATATAAGCACCTTATTCATAGCTTCAACTTGTCCATTGGCCCGGGGATAGTATGGGGTAGCTTTATTTGTTCAAAATTATATTTAGTTATCTTATATCCTAAATGAGTAAATTAGTAAAGGCAATGTTTATCTCTTCCCCTCAAATTGAATCCAATGGAATATCAAAATAAGGGAATGAAAATGGTTCTGTAATATTTGTTTCATTGAACTTATAGTAATCCACATAAACAAGAATCTTTACATTACTCTTTTGGGTCACAATGGCAGATATCAAAGCCTAAGCCATTGGGACTAGGCATATGAATCCAAATTCAAGTAGGTTATTCAATTTATCCTTGATATTCTTCATAATTAGGATTCATATGGTATCATTGTTGTTCTATTGGGGCTACATATTTTTTGAGTTTGATCTTCTCCTAACATAGTGTCAAATCCACCCATTATAAATGATTTATGACCACACAAGTATTTCCTCAATTAGTATTCATATGCTACCATTGTTGTTCTATTGGGGCTACATATTTTTTGAGATTGATACTCTCCTAACATAGTGTCAAATCCAACCATTACAAATCATTGGTGACCACACAAATATTTCCTCAATTGTATCTTGAAATCAGCCTCTACATGTGCTAAAGTTTTTAGAATTTTGTGGTCTTCAATGTTGTTTGAGCTTTAAATCCTTGAGTTGATCCAATTTCACTCCCTTACTTGTCAAAATAATCTCCTTGTATAATAACTCTTTTGATTAGTTGCTTGTTGCACCATCCACTTCTCTCTTTTAGTTTTCCACTACCCACTATCCATATCTATAGCCATTGCCCCTTATGTTTTTAATAGTGTGATTTTTGAGTACTATTGGGTCTCTACTATTATTTGAAAAGGACCCAATTCAAATGCTCGCACTATAATCGCATAGCTTTTATCGGAGTGCCTCCTCATATTTAGCTTCTATATATTCAATCATATTTATTCTTTCAATGTGTGATGGTTTTATCCCATAAGATACATGATTCTTATGATCATTTTGTAATATTATTTGATTATTCCCTCACTTAATGAAAATAACATCCGATCCTCAAAGTTGCTTCACCCTTGCTACATGCAATCATGGCCTCTCCAGGTCGTGGTAAAAGTGCAATCATTACTTTCCAAATGAAGAATCAAAAATTTTAGAATGAAAAGCAACCTTTCAATCTTCGTAGTAGGATTATTAAATATCCCTAACAAGTAGACTTTACGTTTATTGATCATTTTTACAATAAACAATGTTGTGTCTCATTGACTACATCCAAAGTGTTTGTAGATTGCTTCGGTGAGGATATTTAATTGTGGATCATTTCACTATAAGGAACCATATCAAGAAGGTGTCTCAAATCACTACATTCCATGATAGAATTCGTAATTTTTTTCAATCGGTAAAGCTTTTTCTACTCCACACTTGCAATATTTGGATCTTAGCCCATTTGCTCCTTTTTTTTATGGACTTGTTCTCAATGTGTGAGTTTGGTTATGGAATGAATCTCAAACTCTAAGACAATATATTTTTCTAACACATATTGATAGAGAAGCTTCCAGTGTAGCCTAAAATGCTGCATATTGGATTTAGTGCTCTCCATATCACAATGTATCGAATCCTACACTACCTACTCATGTTGTAATTGCATGTTCAAGGACCACTCCAATTGAGACTTTGGTTGCAAATTTTATAATATCTAGACTAGAGCATTTTCTTGCTTTGTCAAATCGGTGCTATTTTCTAAAATTTGATCCCCACCCTAATTTTCATTTAGCTTTTTCCTCTTGGCTCATGTAATTGTCAAGACCTAAGAAGCTTCAAATTGATCGATCTACTTGTCTCTTTTGAAATGCATGTGCTACATTCATATTGAAAGGGATGTCTGAATACATGGTGACCTCATAGATCCTTTTTAGGTTTTGTGATATTCATGATCATGAAATTATCATGTACAATCCCCTTCGTTCTTGTGTCTTGAGAAGTATTGGTCACCACACCACATGGTGGAGGCTTAATGATTAGTACTTCCTTTCGTACCAATGCTTGCATTAGAGCTCACATTATGATCCTTGGCTATGGAAACTTATGCCACAATATTGGTGCATTCACTCAACCATGTGTTGAGGTTCATTGGTTTTCTTGCCATTCTTGTTGATTATAATTTCTATGAGGGATTGATTATTAAAATATTTCTTATATGGTTGGGATCCCACAAAATTTGTGTGAGCCTCCATCTTGGAGCTATTCACCCCTATAGTTTGTAATAAGTACTAGCGTGTGTCATAATAATGACCTATCTTTTAACAAATTTAGCAATACTATTGCTTGAGCCGTATTACGAATGCTTGTCAGTAGCTAACTTTTCCATAACAATTTATTTTTTGTCTTGCTTATAATTTCTAACAAATTATTTTGACTTACACTTTAATTTCTTTGTTGATATATTTTAGTAGTGATGCATGCAAACGCACTTAGGACTACTAAGGCAATTGTTTTCCCTCTTTAGGAGGTTTTTTTCACCGGCTTGTATATACACCTATAGCCCTAATGTGTCACTTATTGTTGTACATTCACTTGGTAATACATTCCATATTGGGTCCTTCTTCTTCCTTGTGTTGTTCAGATGATTTAGTAGACCTCAAACTCCAACAATTGGTTTCACACGAGGTCATTGCTTCATCTAGGGCATCATCAACACCCCTTCACTCACAGTCTCAGAATCGCATTAGAATTGGTCAGCACACTCAAGGAAATTAGGATTTTGAAACTACTTCCCTTTGTGGTTTGAAATTTTTATCTGAGTTTGTTTCAGCCTAGAAATACACTATCATAGTGCCTCTATAGGAACATTGCATCCTTTTGTGCCAACACATACATATAGGTTTCAGTTTTCTAGTACAAGCACCTTGAAGTTTGCTACAAGTTTAACAAAGCTCGACATGGTAGGTTTAATCAAATTTTTTAGATACAATAAATTTTCTACATGAGGTTATTATAGTGAGTGGCCATGGATGAAAGCAATGATGTATTCTGTATATTGATTGTTGAGGAAAATTTGGATGGTACCAATTACCCATTATAAGCACATATGATGCATCATGTATTGGTCATAAAAGGAATGTGGAATTTTGTGTTGGGTGTTGAAAAATGACCTAGTGCACCTAGGAATACAATTATTGAAGGTGATACAGATGGCAATGAAGCTTATGATCTTTAGGTTCTTGTTTGTGTTGTGGTTCCTATTGCACCTACTATAGAGCAACTTCAATGGGATGGCAAAGATCATCAAGCACATGCATTGATAGCTTTTCCTGTCAAATGTGCCATTATCCCTCACATTCCCTATCACAAAACAACAAAGGATGCTTGCAATACACTCATCACTTTATAGCAAGCAAGAAATGAGGCTCATGTTGCTTTCCTCTGAAAATAGTTGGAGAGTGAGCATATGAATAAATAAGATTCTATGGACAATTTTTTGACAAAGATCAATCATTTGAAAGAGAAATTGATCTATGTAGATGAAATCTTGCTAGATAGTTCACTTATGTAGACCGTTCTTAATGAACTTTGTGATTAATATCAGAGTTTTGCTTCTACTCTTTGATTGATTATAAAAGAGAATCCAAATGCATTAACATTTGAGGAGCTAGTCTCTGTTCTATTGTAGGAAGATGGGTCTAGGTAGAACAAGCTCATTATGCATGTTGCATATCAATCTTTCTTAGCTAGTCAGAAGGGAAAAGGACACTAAAAAAGGATGGGTTCTTTTAGGGGCTCTAAGGAACTGTAAAGGTCATTTTTGCTCATCATGTGATGAGATGCACAACTGTCCACATCTTTTCTTGAATCTTGAGATGAGGAACATACCTCATCTATCATAACAAACTATTCAAGCTCTATTTTTGCAGTGTTTGCGAACTCCTTGGCCTTGCCACCTTTGGAAGGGCCATTCTTCTCTTCTGCCTTCTTGATGTGATAGTCTTGGAGTCACTGGCATTTCCTCTTGTAGTGGAAAAACTCTCCCTTGAACTTCTTTTTGTCATTCTTCTTTTTGTCATTCTTCTTTTTGTCTCCATATTTTGAAGACTCCACTTTGCCTCCTTTGGCATTTGTTGTAAAACATAATCTCCTTTGTTGTTGTCACTCATTTCCTTGAGCTAGAACTCCTCCTCCATGAGTCACTAAATTCATCAAAGGTTAGTGGTTCAGGTCTGATTTGAGTATAAAGAGCAATTACCTAACCATGAAACTTTGGTGGCTAGACTTGAAGACAACACCAAGATAGCTCCTCACTTGACTTTTGTACACTTGCTCCTACCATTTGATCTCATAGATTCTTTATGTGAGCGATAAACACCTCTGTAGTCTCCCAATCAACAAACCTTTTTGCTACTAGGTGACTCTATAAGTTCTGAATCTGTTTTTTATTACAAGTTGCATATTGATTCCCCAATATGCTCCATGCTCACATGCCTTGGTAGTATGCTAAATAAGAGCCAACACACTATCAGTAGTACTTGTAACTAGAGCATAGAGTGCATTTGTTTTTCAAAATTTCCAAGCATGTAGAAGATCAACATGAGGATTAATCATTGAACCAAGATTATTTGGATGAAGTTTTCTCGAGGCTCATGATCAGTCCCAAGAACAGTATCTAGAAGCTCATATGAATCAAGGATAGAAGTGATTTTAAATTTCCATTGGGTGTAATTCGTACAATCAAGTTTACCTTTCATGAAGGTCTATAGTTATATCTACAACATTAGGATGACTTGCATCATTGGTGCACCTCTCTCTACTCCACCTATTCCTGTTGACAAACCACCTTGATTCCTAGTTCTAGATGATGAAGCACCACTTGACATCTACTCTCTTTTTTTATTGAAACCTCTGAAACCTCTGGGTCTTTTCTTTTGCACCACTCAAAGCCACTTGAGCTCTCATACCATATAAGAAAATAATATCACATTAGAATAGACTAGAAGACAAAGTTAAGAGAAAAACACACGCAAAGATAGACATAGACTAAGAGATAGAGAGCTCCGATTCTTAGATTGCCAAGAGTAATGCAATTACAATGATGGTTCACCCTTGCACTACCAATGTGAAGCTTCGATGGTGGTGTAGACAAACTCTAGATGAAGGGCTTACTAGTGTGCAATGCTTTGTAAAGCTCAAACTTGGCCATGCTTATATAGCTTTTACAAGGGGAGTCAGAATAGATAATCAAAGTCAAGAGATACAAAATAGTCGATAAAATATACAATCTGACAATCTCTCCATGACCAAAAGTCCTATCATCTTGGCCCTAGGAGCCTAGCAGATAGGCACCCCAGACTGCATAGAAAGGGGTAAGCCCCACTCTACACTCCCCCCATTAAGGTTCTATGGGAAACTGTATGGTGCCACAAGGCCTTTAATTTTTACTTAAATAGCAACCCAATCACCCAAAATTTTTTGCCCTACCTAACCTAATGGCTATGCTCATAAAGATCATCTATTACAATCAACGATCACACATAGAAGTCATCTAACTTGCAACTTAGGGTTCCACAAATATCTAAGTCCTCATAATGCCTTCTCCTCATATGGAGGCCTTAGAACGTATTGCATCATGGATCATTTGAGGTTAGTTGAGGAGGGAGTAACGAACATATCTAACAAGTATTGGTAGGTTTTATAGTAGTGTTAGTGGTAGTGGTAGTAGTGGTAGTAGTGGCAATAGTGGTAGTAGTGGTAGTAGTAGTGGTAGTTGTAGTGGTACTGGTAGTGGTATTGGTGGTGGTAGTGGTATTAGTAGTACTACTAGAAGTAGAGGTAGAGGTAGTGGCAATGGTAGTAGTAGTGATAGTGGTAGTGGTTGTGGTAGTGGTAGTCATAACGGTATTATTAATGGTAGTGGTAGTGGTAGTGGTAGTGTTAGTGGTACTGGTAGTGGTAGTGGTAGCAGTAGTGGTAGTGGTAGTGGTAGTGGTAGTGATAGTGGTAATATGAGGAGTAGGAGTAGGATGACTAGTAGTGGTAGTACAAGTAGTAGTAGCAATAGTAGTAGTGGGCTAGTATTGGTAGTGGTAGTGTGGTGGTGGTAGTGGTGTTGTGGTGATAGTAGTAGTACGAGTGGTAGTAGTAGTAAAAGGAGGATTAGGATGAGGAGGAGGGTGAAGGTGAGGAGGACGAGGATTAGAACTAAAAGTGGTTATAATAACAATAAGAGTAGTAATAATAGAGTACATCTTCCAGTAGCATAGGCAATAGTAGAAGGATTAAGGGAAGTAGAAGGAGTATTTGTAGTAATAATATTATTATTAATACTAATAGGATTGCCAATAGTAATAGGAATAGGAATAGTAGTATTGGTAGTGAAATATCATGATCCAAAACCAAATCATACAAACATGAATTCAAAGGCTATGTATTTTAAATCAAATGAAGACTTGGATACACAAGTTCTCACAAGGGACTCCATGCATTTACTTCGATCAAACTCATCACAATCAAGGAGAATTTTCAAGATGAAAGCTAATGGATGCTTATGTCCTAAATAATAAAAGCCTTTCTAAGAGACTACTTTTTATTATTGACCTAGTCTTTGTTTTTGCTCATACATGACTTGTCATCTCATCATGCATATACAAAAGTAAGCCTCTTTCTCATTTTTTCTTTCAAGTTCATTAACTAGTTACTTTATATGGTTTTCAAGTGGTATAGGTGTTTCACTATGATTTGTTCCTATTGGTTCTCATTCCACGAAGAAATCATCCTTTTTTAGACATATTGGCAACCTAAAGTAGTTTATTATACGTTTTTCAATTTTCAACTGATGGTTTACTCCTCAAGTCCACTTGCAATCATTTTACTTGCACTAGCTTGCTTTCATATCTTTGAGTGACTTGACTTTCATTTCAACTCTATAGAGCATCCATGAGAAAATTCCTCTTTGAGATGCATAAGTATAGAGAAAGTAACTTGTGAGGCACTAATAGCTTCAACAACTACAAAGGGATTGATAATTCTTCATTAGTGGTATTATAATTTTTTAACTAATTTAGAATTTGAAAAGAAAAGAAAACTATCCATTAGAATTACTAAAGTGAAGACCTTGTAGAAACTAAAGAAAGAGGAGTCTGACATCAAGGTGATCAAGGTGAAGCAGCCAAAAGGCATTGAGAAGTAATCAAATTGACACTATTTCAAAAGATATAATATATTTCTTATAAAAAAACTATCATAACAAAGGAGTAATCTAGGAAGGTTGTGGGGAATCTATAAAGGAAGAATATGTTAGATCTTTGTTCAAATTGAAAACCTTGAGAGAAAAAGAAGAATGGAGGCTTAGAGTATCTAACTATTGTACCGCTTAATCAAGCCCTACCTTGGAGAAGAGCCAACGCAATAAGGCTTCGTGGGCTACGGAGAATGGAGAACGTGACAAGAAAATATACTCTATATTCTGTCACGAACATAGAAGATAGTATTATTGGAAATATCCAAGAACTTAATGGACGTAAAAAGTTTTGGCTTGGAAATGATTTATTCTAATTAAAATAAAAATCAATAAAATTCAGCTAAGAAATGAGCTTAAAAATCTGATGCAAAAATGAGGTATATCCATAAAGGAATATGTTTTAAGCAGAAAGAATCTTTTGATGCCCTAGGATCAATGGGATGTCATATCAATGACAATGGAATCATGGGGAAAATGCCTTAGTGGGTTGATCAATGATGAGACGTGGAGGAGGTGAGTAATTAAGTTAAGGCTAAAGCAATTGCTATGGAATCAAGGTATGAAGATGCATGTCACTTGTTGATGTACAACCCCAACAATGGGGTGGTTGAAAGGAATACAAGTTACATAGTTGAATGTGCAAGAGCTATGTTACATGAGATAAACTTGCCTAGTTGTTATTCGGGATATGTAGCTAGTAGTACAATTTACGTGATGAGTAAAACATCAACATCAAGGATTTACACTTCATTTTTTTATTAGAAGTGGCATGATAAGCAACAAAATATCTCCCATTTGAGAATATTTTGGCGTGTATCATATATACATATCCCGATTGAGCTTAGTCATGAGCTCCAACCTAAAGTATAAAATTGATTACCTCATTGGTATGGTAGACGTGATTGACAACAACATGCACATAAAATCACAAAGATTAGTGAGCCTCAAAGTACAATCATGGATCATGGTTTAAGCAAAGTTCTAGAAGTAACCCAATTTCAATTGGAGAGATAGAGCAAGAATTTGAAGATGAGGGTACTTGAAATGAAACAAAAATGACAAGGAGGATAAATTAATTCTAATGTTAAAAATAGGCCTATTTAGGAAAATTGGGACTTATTCATGATTTCAGGACAATTCTATATTTCCCAACTCTATGTTTTTTGAATGATTCATGATATTTAAATAACTTAAAACATGACCAGAGATTAGTTCTCAAGCTTCTCCAAATTTACAAGAGGGCTTCATTTATGAGATCGAACACACGGACTGAGTATCGCCTTTAGTGGTGCTGAAAAAGAATGGAATGTTAAGGGTATGCATTAATTTGAAAAAGTAAATGCTACCACCATACGAGATAGTTACCCACTAACTATCACTGATCATCTTTTGGAAAGAGTTGCAGGAAAGGAAGTCTATAGTTTTTTGGACGGCTTTTCAGGATATAATCAGGTAGCAATTGCTCCTGAAGACCAACATAAGAGAGCCTTTGCAACCAAATGGGGAGTGTATGCATTTAGGGTTATGCCTTTTGGTCTAACCGATGCCCGAGCCACTTTTTAAAGGTTGATGTGCCATGTGTTCAAGGAATTCTTAAAGAAGAGCATGGAGGTATATGTGGACAACTTATGAACCTATTCAACTATAGGATCGGAACATATCCCAGAACTAAGAAAGATCTTTGCCAAATGTCGACAATATAGAGTTTGCCTTAATCCAAAAAAGTGCATCTTCATGGTTCGACAAGGGAAGATATTAGGGCACATTGTCTCTAAAAATGGAATTTCCACGGACGAAGACAAAATCAAAGTGATTCTAGATTTGCCGAGACCAAAGACTGCTAAAGAAGTGCAAGCATTTATGGGACATTGCGGATACTACCGTAAATTTATCCACATGTATGCCATAATTGCCAGACCCCTTTATGCATCACTGACTTAGTTCACTTGGACGGAGGAATGTGAGAAGGCTTTCAACGAATTATAGAATCGCTTGAGTTCAGCACCAATCCTGAGAGTGCCTGATTGGAATAAACCATTTCATATTCATGTGGATGCTTCAAAGGTTGCCATTGGATGCATCTTAGCACAACCAGTAGATACAGGAAAGTTAGACCACCCTATAGCCTATGCCAGTAGAAAATTAAACCAAGCAGAGCGTAATTATACCACTACAGAGCGAGAATGTTTAGGCGTGGTGTATGCGGTAAAGAAGTTTCGACACTACTTATTGGCAAACAAATTCAAATTCTTCATTGATCATCAAGCCCTACTGTACTTAGTTAATAAGCCTTGTAATACAGGATGACTAGTGCGATGGTTTCTATTATTGATGGAATTTGATTTTGAAGTAGTAGTCAAGAAAGGGAATACACACATCCAAGCAGATCACCTATCGATAATGACACATGGAAAGCCCCCCACAGGAGTACTAGATGATCTACCAGATACTTATCTCTTCAATCTCGAAGTATGTCCCCAATGGGCGGAAAAGTTGATCCCCATCCTCACCTATGGACCCCAACATAGGATCACTGAGAAAAAAAGCCAGGAATTGTGGAAGACTAAAAATCTCCACATCATTGCCAGAAGCTTATACCACCAAGATCCAAGTGGGTTACTTATGAGATGTGTGGAGGAAGAGGAACAGGAGATGTGGCTTCAAAAAGCGCATGTAAATCAATGAAAAACGCATCAAAATGCTAATGGAACATGGCAAACACTGAAGAGATTGGGCATATACTGGCCAACTATGAAGACGGACACACATAACTATGTATCTACCTGGCCAACTTGTCAAGAACGAAGGCCAGAAGAGACTCTACTCTATGTTACTCTACTGTGGCACCAAGGTATGCCTCTAGTAAAATTCTTGAAAACCCAGGAGTACCCAGAAGGAACTACTTTAGCAAGAAAACGTGCCCTCGAAGAGCAAATCAAGGACTATGTTCTTATAGGGAAAGAACTCTTCAAGAGAGGAAGAGACAATCATCTACGAATGTGCATTCATGAAAACGATTACATTACGGTCTTAGAGATGGCTCATACGGGAGCCGCAAGAGGACATTTTTCTGCAGATAAAACTGCAAAAATGATTCTCTTCGCGGGAATGTGGTGGCCTACTCTACATCAAGACACAGCCACTTACGTTCAAAAATGCAATACATGCCAACGAACGAAGTACCCAATTAGAAGAGATGAAATGCCACTAAAGCCTATGATGAGTGCCAGAGCGTTTAGCGAATGGGGAATAGATTTTGTAGGACCTATTATCCCACCAACTAAAGGTTCCCATGCCAAGTACATAATAGTACCAACTGATTATTTGACCAAGTGGGTAGAGGCCAAGGCAACCAAGAAAAACGATGCTAGGACTATGGCTAAGTTTCTCTTTGAGAACATATTCACTAGGTTTGGATTGCCTATTGAAATTGTGAGTGACAGAGGTACACACTTTGTCAATGAAGTGATAGAAGCCCTAATGAATGAATTCTTAGTTATTCATAAGAAATCAACTCCTTATCACCCACAAGCTAATGGAAAAGTTGAAAGTTCGAACAAAATCTTATGTACTGTCCTCACTAAGATTGTTAACAATGGTAGATCCGATTGGGACAAGAAATTACATCATGCTTTATGGGCATTCCGAGTAGCATACAAAACAGCTATAGAAACTACTCCGTTTAACCTAGTGTATGGGCAGAATGCCATCTTACCAATTGATTTCCTGGTACCTACTCTCAGAATAGCTTCAAACTATGAATGGACCGGACATGAGTTATCAACTCAATTGGACCAACTCAAAAAGTTACACAAGATAAGATTACAAGCAGTGGCAGGTATTTATGCTGCAAAAAGGCAACAAAAGGCATATTTTGATGCTCATATTCAGGATAAAAACCTAAAGGAAGGAGATTTGGTCTTGGTTTATACTTTGAAACAACACGCAAAGAAATTACAAAAAAGAGGATATGGCCCTTTGGTAATCAATCATATATCTACCACCGGAGCCATCAGCTTAACAACCCTAGATGGAGAATTTTTGCCAAATTATATAAGTGGCTATCGAGTAAAAAAGTATTTAGAGCCATTGACAGAGGAAATAATGTCGTGACTTCTGACAGCAAAAAATAGGAGAGAAGAGGAAGAAAAAATACGCAAAGAAGCAAGACAGGAAGCTCTAGAATGAATAAGGAAATGGAAGGAATGGATAAGAGAGAGAGATGAAAGATATAAGAGAGGAGAGGAACTCATCCCAATGGCTAACTTTAGAGCCTCTAAAAACCTAGGACAACAAACAAAGCAACCATATCTGAACTTGGGCACGGGAACAGGAGAGTACCACTTGGTGGATGCTCTAATTGACACGGGAGCAGCAGTTAGCTGTATCAAGTCTTCTTTGATGCATAAGCTCAAAGAAAAGTTAAGTCCAACCAAAGCACATCTAATTGGAATAGGGGGAAGGGTTACTAAATGCATAGGCGAGGTTACATTGTCGCTACATCTAGGAAATAACATGATGCAACAAAAACTTTTTGTGTGTCAAGATCAAGATTTATTGGAAGAACTTGTGCTAGGCCAAGATTGGATATATGAATATCAAGTGACTATCCAATTAGCCTTGGGCTACATATCAGCCAAAATAGGGCAGCGTGAGGTACTCAGTGTGTTAGAAGAACGACCTGTCAAAGCCAAGTGTATAGGCCCAAGAGATCAACTACTCATGCATGAAGATGGTTGTACATTCACCTCCACTATGGAACCCCCACCACCAAGTATTCCCTGTGGAAGTACATCAACTCTCAATCTCACGGACCATCCTAGTCTAGTGGGCCCCACTACTAACATCGTTTCCAAACAAAACACACGTGAGGAATTGAGCACAAGGGCGACTAGTCAACATGCTCACTACGAACCATCCTGCATTAGAATTTATCCCATCCCACACACCAGACAGGCTTGGATCAGGAAAGATCAGGTGGCAGCATATTATCAACAATGGAGCTGTAGACGACATAGGAAACAACAACAGTACGAGGACACAAGTCAAGCTGGACTCCGAGGTCCACAAAGGATTGCTAGAGTATGGATTCCAAAGAAAGTGATGGCCGCTCAACCTTCTAGGACACAAATATGGATTTCCAAATCATATGCACCAATGACAATCACCAAAAGGAAAATATCACTACCCAAGAAGGATAAGTACGACAGGAAGATGAAACATCAAGAAAAAGACAACTATAGGAAATTGCAGAAACAGAAATACACAACCTCAACAATTCAGGGATTCGAAGGGCTAGCAAGGCAGAAGCACAACTTAAGAAGTACATCAGGAACTAGTAACGATGGAGATACAGTCAACCTCAAAAATATAAAACAGATTTGGATGCCTAAATACCGAGCAATCTGCATACATCAACCAGATACTTCAATTTGCACACATCTTGAGTTCCAAGAGTCCCCAGCATGCATGATAGGGCCACATTACAAGGCCATGCATTCAACACTATAAGCCATTGGATTGGCACTTTGTATTTTCATAATTCCTATAGTTTCCTATCCCGCACGAACCGAAAGGTTTCATATTCTGCACGAACCGAAAGGTCGTGTGAAGAGATGTATCGACTTATCAACTAATAAAAAGGCATTACGGTGACACTCCGATGAGGACGAGCAGTATCGCTAGACTGTGTGTCTAGGTGATTGCAGTCTGGGAAGTCGTTGTAGTGTAGTGTTCGAGAAGTCTAAGTATTACTATTTTCATCTTTGTTTAATAAACTTGTGATTAATACAGTCCATTACGTTACGGATCATAAGTTTGTGTTACGGTAATGAATAACTCCAGTGCTACGTATTGAGAAAGTATTAACCTGAGTATGATCAGTAAATTTGTGAGAGGACTAATCAGAGATTTGACAGTAATTCGGATTAAACAGAGTTTTGAATGTTAACGTACTGCGGTTTGGATAAGTTAACTGGGAAAATCAAGTTACAGGGCCTCTGATTTATCAGACCCTACCACTCCTAAGAACCCGAAAGAACTTAAAATGCTTGTAATGTAAAAGAGCATTTTAACACTGGCGCCGTCTGTGGGAAGGTGGCCATAGATTGTGAATCAATAGTAAGGTGGAGTAGTACGTAAGTGGTGTAGAGGTGATATATGCCGGTTACTCGGTCCGGTGAGTCGTATCTGAAGTACAGGAGAGACTAACATCCCTCGACAGTACCAAATTTGTTAGGGACACCTCCAGTTGGCAGAAGCATAGACCGATTAAGTCCAGTTGTCAAAGGAACAGTCTGTTAGTAGCGATTTCGGTAGAATTTCGGTGATACAGGAGGAAATTCCGATATATTTCGGTGTAATTTCGGTGCAGTCTACAGAAGGTACAGTAACTTCGGAGTGTACAGGGACACAGTGCGCAGTTGACCCGACACCGTCTGGTCAGGATTCAAACTTTTTCGAGGATAAAGTGGTGTTGCCCAGAGAGATCATTGCCGGTGAAAGAATGCCCTGTTTTGGAGAAAGTTTGACAAATTTCGGTGATAGTTCCGTCCCAGTTGCAGGGAATTTACAGTTTTTTGGTGACTGTGTGATACTCCCTGGTGAATCTTCATTTCGGACACCACTGTTCGGGGCAAATTTGCCTACCTGGGATATCCAAGCTGAGGATAGGCTCTTCGATTTGGAGATCCGTAAGAGATTGAACGCTATTTTCAAGCTGGAAGGTGAGCAGTCTGACCATACAGATTCCGAAGGACCGAAAGCACCTCCTTAGAACTCAGGAGACAGCAACGGTACCACTACTAGCACCATGAGTGGACAACAACAACAACAGTAGCAGTAGCAACAACAACAACAGCAGCAACAGCAACAACCCCTTCCACTGTGACCAGTTCCAACAGGGGTAACTTACATAGAGTTTGGTGGATTTTCAGGTGACGACCCTGATGCCCATGTGCATACTTTTGAGATAAGCTATGCCATGCTAAACCATCCACCCGATTCGGCATATAAGGCCATCGTATTCCAATCTACATTAGTCAATGAAGCAGCGAGATGGTTAACAGAGTATGATTTCAATCATTTCGGTACCTATGAGGCAGTAAGGGATGCGTTTTTACAGAGGTTGTGGCTCAAGAAGAACCCTGCCAAAATCTTTGATTACTTGCAGAACAATAGGCAGAAGCCGCACCAAACTGTTCAGGAATATGCCACATTATTTAGAACTCATTTATGACAATTGCCTCCGGCACATGCTAATTTACTGGATGATGTTGTAACCCAGTGGTTTATTAATGGTTTGACCCCACAGCTTAAACAAATCATGATCATGCGCTGTGTGGGTGCTATGATAGTAGATGCTGTTATAGCGATGGCCCTACAACTAAAGCATAAGGTTGGGGGATTCACCAAAGATTTGGAGTGGCTGAAGGCCAGTAAAAATATTACAGATGATCCGGCTAAACAGATGTATTGCACTAAGTGCAAAAATCCCGGGCACACCTGTGCCACCTGTGCCCTTAATCAGATGTACTGCGCTATCTGCAATACCACCGGACACTCAACCAACAATTGTGCATATAATGCCAAAGTGCAGGGACGAGCAGCTATTAATGCCATTATACAGGAACCAAGACAGCCAGCAACTCACTACGTGCCACCGTAGATGCGAAACAATCAGTTGCAAGGTTACAGGAATTACCGAGGACAATGGAATACCAACTTTAATACAAATCGCTAGCAGGCAGGTACATCACCAGAAAGTACTTCTCTGCCACCATCTTGATGTCACTTTTATGGTGAGCTTGGCCACATCCGCAGATTCTGCAAGGATGCAGCCAAATACAACCAACGAAAGAAAGAGCGTCAAAACCCGATGACCAACATGGTCTATATCTCCCAAGTGGAATCACAAGCAGCAGTGGTCCAGACAAGATCCGGTAAGCAGTTGCAACCCGCAGCTGAGGTGTTTGAACTAGGCATCCGTGAACAGCATCGAATGTATACCAAAGCCAGTCAATGGACTGCCAAAGAGCCTACTCTGTTCCCCGATCCAATTCCGGTGATACAGGTTCCCCTGCCAAATGGGAAAGCACATGAACAAGACTCTACTCCAGTAACAAGAGAATCATCATCAGAACCAGTGAAGAGTGCAATTACGATAGACCAGGTATGGGATATTCTCTCGAAGGCTTCAATTACACTCTCGTTGGGGCAACTACTCGCCTTGGTGCCCGGAGTTAGGCAGCAATTCCAGCAACAGGTCAGTTCCGAATCTCCCAGTACTCCGGCGACTGTGACCATACAACCGGAAAATGATTCTATGGTGGATCATTCTGTCCCTTTAATCACTGTCTGGCATAAAAATCACAAGATTATGCAAGTGTTAATCGATGGTGGTTCCGGTGTGAACATAGCAACTGCAGCTCTCTGCAAGAAGTTAGGGTGGATCCAAATTGAGCCCGTTCAATTCTTTGTCAGAATGGTAGATCAATCCTGAGTCCATCCGGTGGGACTCATAAGGAATATCCCGATTACTTTGCAGGGCACAACGTTCAAAATGACTTTCGTAGTCTTAGAACTACCAGAATCTAGCCTCGACTATAATCTTCTGTTTGGTCGATCCTGGTTGAAACAGGCTAAAGTTATACAAGATTGGTCAGCACAGGAACTGACTTTCAAAGACAACCACCGTAAATATGTTGTCAAACTGGATGCCATTCAGCCCTGCGAACTTCATGCCAGACCCTATGTAGCAGAGCCAGTCCACATGTTGGATGGCTTATCTGATGATGAAGAAGAGGCATTTTTGACGAACAATAAAGATCTGATTTCCTTAGGTACTGTAGATCTCCAATCTGTCGCAGACAACTAGAGTCTAGTAGCTTGTACGGTTGTTCCCCTGACCGGAGACACAGATGTAGATGATAATGTTGCTATGGATGAAGCCACTCTGCAACAACTTTTACAGTCAGCTAATGATCCGGGGAAACCTCGTCAATTTTATGTCCCGAAAGATCAATTAGTGACCTATAATTTGGGTGATGAAGCTAATGTGCGACCTGTTAAGATTAAGGCAAGATTGTCCGAGGCCTTTCAAGAAGATTATATCCGACTCCTGCGTGAGTTTTCTGATGTTTTTACCTAGGATTATCGCGATATGAAAGGTCTTGATCCGTGAATCTATCAACATCAAGTCGTGCTTAAGCCGGAAGCGAAGCCAATTAAACAATCCAGTTACTGCATGAATCCCAATTACGCAGCATAAGTCAAAGCAGAGCTCGATAGGTTATTAAAGGTGGGATTTATCGTACCAATAGAACACGCTGAATGGATATCTCCGATTGTTATTGTTCCTAAAAAAAATAAGAAGCTCCGAATCTGTGTGGATTATCGGAAACTGAATGCGGCCACGGTACCTGATCCGTTTCCTCTTCCCTTTCTTGACACAATGCTTGCCAGAGTGGCCGGGCATGAGATGTACTCCTTTTTGGATGGCTACAGTGGTTATAACCACGTCAGAATAGCTGAACAAGACATACCGAAAATAGCTTTCATTACAAACTGGGGTGTTTTTGCTTGTATGGTCATGTGGTTTTGGTTACGGGATGCTCCCATCACATTTCAATGCTGTATGCAGGAAGTTTTCTCACCCTACCTAACCACTTTTATGCAAGTCTATTTAGATGATTTCTCCTTATTCGACAAGATTGTGGCGCATTTGTATCATTTACGGTGTTGTTTTGAGAAATGCCGTGAATACCGACTCTGCCTGAACCCGTCAAAGTCTATTTTTGCAGTGTCTTGTGGTAAACTTCTTGGACATATCATATCGGCACAAGGTATCCAAGTTGATCTAGACAAAGTTGCAGCTGTGTTGGAAGCACCCGTTCCTACAACGCCGAAAGAGGTTATGCGCTTCTTGGGTCAAATCCGGTGGCATGACAGGCATCTACAGTGGCTCGCCCATTTAGCAACACCACTAAATCGGCTAATGACTAGTACTCCACCACAGTTCGAATGGACTCCGGAATGCCAAACTGCATTCGATCGTCTGGAAGGATTATTGATGCAGGCTCCCATTTTGCAACCTCCTGATTGGGAACGCCCATTCCATGTCTTTGTAGATGCATCGGATATAGCCATTGGCAGTGTTTTAATGTAGCAAACGGACAAATGGTTTCGGCCTGTCTACTATGCAAGTTGCCGACTTGCTCCTGCGGAAAGGAATTATTTTGTGATAGAAAGAGAATGTCTCAGATTGGTATATTCTCTAAAGAAATTCAGGCAAGTATTTGTTAGGCCAAAAATTCACCTTTAACGTGGATCATGCTGCATTTGTATATCTGGTCCGGTAGCAACATCTAGGTGGTCGCTTGGCTCGTTGGGTCTTATTGCTACAAGAGTTTGACTACGAAGTGATTCATCGACCAACTACAATCCATGCCTTAGCAAACTTTCTCTCTCGGTTGGTGTAGAGCCTTCATATGCCTCTCTCTCTCCCTCCTCCGTTCCAACAACCCACACATTTTTCTTGGTGTGATCGGTGTCTTGGAGCTACCAGAATGTCTTGAAAAATACACAAGCTTGATTAATGATCCTCCAATGTCTATCGCGAAATGGGAGATATCATCACTTTGATTTGGAAGAGGAATAGCTGGTGTGCGATCTTCCTCTTGAGAGCCATGGATAGCCGCACCACTCAAATCTAAATGAGGCTGAGAGGGTGAGCGATGCATCAGGGACCCTTTTGCTGTTTGTGAGCAACCCCCAACCCCAACCCCCTCCAACCCCGCTCAACCCCCCACCTTGCGCCCCCAACCCCAACCCCCTCCAACCCCGCTCAACCCCCCACCTTGCGCCCCCTCAACCCCTTCCAACCCCACTCGACCCCCAACCCCAACCCCCTCCAACCCCGCTCAACCCCCCACCTTGCGCCCCCCTCAACCCCTTCCAACCCCACTCGACCCCCAACCCCAACCCCCTCCAACCCCGCTCAACCCCCCACCTTGCGCCCCCCCCCAACCCCTTCCAACCCCACTCGACCCCCAACCCCAACCCCCTCCAACCCCGCTCATCCCCCCACCTTGCGCCCCCCTCAACCCCTTCCAACCCCACTCGACCCCCAACCCCAACCCCCTCCAACCCCGCTCAACCCCCCACCTTGCGCCCCCCCCCCCAACCCCTTCCAACCCCACTCGACCCCCAACCCCAACCCCCTCCAACCCCGCTCAACCCCCCACCTTGCGCCCCCCAACCCCTTCCAACCCCACTCGACCCCCAACCCCAACCCCCTCCAACCCCGCTCAACCCCCCACCTTGCGCCCTCCTCAACCCCTTCCAACCCCACTCGACCCCCAACCCCAACCCCCTCCAACCCCGCTCAACCCCCCACCTTGCGCCCCCCTCAACCCCTTCCAACCCCACTCGACCCCCAACCCCAACCCCCTCCAACCCCGCTCAACCCCCCACCTTGCGCCCCCCCAACCCCTTCCAACCCCACTCGACCCCCAACCCCAACCCCCTCCAACCCCGCTCAACCCCCCACCTTGCGCCCCCCCCCCCCCCAACCCCTTCCAACCCCACTCGACCCCCAACCCCAACCCCCTCCAACCCCGCTCAACCCCCCACCTTGCGCCCCCCCCCCAACCCCTTCCAACCCCACTCGACCCCCAACCCCAACCCCCTCCAACCCCGCTCAACCCCCCACCTTGCGCCCCCCCCCAACCCCTTCCAACCCCACTCGACCCCCAACCCCAACCCCCTCCAACCCCGCTCAACCCCCCACCTTGCGCCCCCCCCCCCAACCCCTTCCAACCCCACTCGACCCCCAACCCCAACCCCCTCCAACCCCGCTCAACCCCCCACCTTGCGCCCCCCTCAACCCCTTCCAACCCCACTCGACCCCCAACCCCAACCCCCTCCAACCCTGCTCAACCCCCCACCTTGCGCCCCCCTCAACCCCTTCCAACCCCACTCGACCCCCAACCCCAACCCCCTCCAACCCCGCTCAACCCCCCACCTTGCGGCCCCCCAACCCCTTCCAACCCCACTCGACCCCCAACCCCAACCCCCTCCAACCCCGCTCAACCCCCCACCTTGCGCCCCCCCCCCCCAACCCCTTCCAACCCCACTCGACCCCCAACCCCAACCCCCTCCAACCCCGCTCAACCCCCCACCTTGCGCCCCCCCCCAACCCCTTCCAACCCCACTCGACCCCCAACCCCAACCCCCTCCAACCCCGCTCAACCCCCCACCTTGCGCCCCCCCCCCCCAACCCCTTCCAACCCCACTCGACCCCCAACCCCAACCCCCTCCAACCCCGCTCAACCCCCCACCTTGCGCCCCCCCCCCAACCCCTTCCAACCCCACTCGACCCCCAACCCCAACCCCCTCCAACCCCGCTCAACCCCCCACCTTGCGCCCCCCTCAACCCCTTCCAACCCCACTCGACCCGCAACCCCAAACCCCTCCAACCCCGCTCAACCCCCCACCTTGCGCCCCCCTCAACCCCTTCCAACCCCACTCGACCCCCAACCCCCTCCAACCCCGCTCAACCCCCCACCTTGCGCCCCCCTCAACCTGCATTTCCCCCTCCGCCTCCCACAATTCCCCCCCCCTCTCCACACACACTCCCCCTCACTTTCACCCTCGCCCACACCCTTACACACATAATCTAAAGCACACACACAAGCATAGCGTACACACATAATCACACATGCACTTCCACTCACACACAATTCCACACACTCACACTCACACACAACTTCACACACATACACCCACACATATGTCGAGGAGGCTCAACAGACTTCTAAGAAGACCGAACCAAAGAGATCTCCCGAAGAAGAGAAAGAAGCTGAATCTAAGTCATTTAAATTCTTCGTAATTGTTTGAAGAATATGCAGAGGACTCCGCAATATGGAGCCAGTTATCTCTAGAAGATTGCTGCAAAGTGGGGCAGTGGAGGAACACCATGATTGGATAAGCAGATGGACCAATCGGCTTCGTTGGACTGTAAGAACCGGATGAAGAGGTAAAAGTGAGTTGGTAAAAGTAAAAGTGTATGGCCAAAAGTAAAAATGAATAAACAAATGTTGCCGCTCACGGCGACTACCTATCTTTGGGGATCCAATTCAAATCAAGGGAATATTGCACCTACCCCTCCAATTTTGGGCATTCCACCGGCGTGTGATCAGTGAACGTAAAGATTCGACAAAGCTCTCTTGGCCTATTGGGGCCTATAAAATCAAGGGATTTATGCTCATTTGGATATACTTTTTGTACGTACATTGGGAGTACACTGTGCACACACTTTTGGGGTACATTTTTTTAGTTTCATTGACGCGTGCAGAAGACCTCTCTGGCACTTGGTGGTTTTCAAGTCACTGTGAAAGTCACTCTGTGAGTGGATACAGAGCGTGGGCTTCCCAGGGAGGACTATGAGCACCATTGTGTAGGAGAGTAGCTTGGATTTTTCTCCTTATCTGTAAATCAGTGTGTTGATTGGGTTCTATTTTCTTGTGAAATCCATCATATCAGTTGTATGGCTTAGAGTTAGATTGCATCACATTGCCTTTGTGCGGATGATAAGGATCTATTGTATTGAAGCTAATTGCTTTTAGGGTGGCTCATTATTTTGAGCATCGCTCTGACCACTTTTGTAATCCTCTGTTTCGAAGCCGCGGTACATTTCCCTGAAAGAGAGCCCCCCTTGAGTAGGTGACGTACTGGACGAGTCGAATCTTCATTCTCTACTTTAGAGAAAAGCGGATACCCCAGTACCCTCCTCTACAGTTTGGCACGCCCGGTGGGACCTTTGCATTCTGTGAGAGGTATTTCGCCCTATTTGCGAGTAGGTACATGACCCATACGCGGGCGGACAAGGAGTCACATCGTGAACGAAAGCGTTTTAACAAGTTAGAAATACCCACGACCAGTGAGCCTACCTCTCCTCCACCTACCTTGAATCTATCCATTGATTTGGGGGTGACACCATTGTCAAAAGAGAAGCACAGGAGAACCTTAGATTTTTCCTCTGACACTTCAGAAGAGGCACCGGCACCAATGGAGGATCTTTCCCATTTACTCTCTAGGTTGAACATCAAGTTTCCTACATTTAAAGGATTGGCTTATGAAGATGCAGATGACCACGTGAGAAGATTCGTCTCGCTATGCCGAGGAAGAGGATTGCAGAACCGGGAGGACGCAATGTTGGTGCTTTTTCCATCTACATTGGAAGGCCTTGCAGACAAGTGGTACAGCCAGTATGCAGATGGGCACTTCACTACCTGGGAGGCACTAAAGACAGCATTCTCGCAGACATTTCGACCAAGCGACTCCTCAGAACGAGCTCTAGATCAGCTAGAGAACCTAAAATTACGAGCAGGTGAATCTTTTCATGAATTGCACACTAGGACAAAAGCTCTTGTTTCTCGTTTGCCTCATGCTCCAGGTGAATTTCTAGTCAAAAAATGGATTGAGAAGGCTCTGCCAAAGTCATCACAGCAAAAGCTTAGAGAATCTCTCAGACTGGATGCAACACTTGAAGACTTTGTTGCCACTGCATCACGCATTGAGGAGGCTAGACTACATTTTGAAGTGGAGTCTCAACCAAATTATGCATCTGATTTGGATCCGATCGGGCAACTCAGGAAGGAGTTGGAAGCCTTAAGGATGCAGCAAAGTCGCCAAGAAGAGAAGGTCATACCGCCATCCTCAACCCACAATATGGATGAAGTAGCTCAACTTCGGCGTGAGCTTGAAGACTTGCGGACTACACAGGACATACGAAGACAGGTTTGGTGTACAATATGTAGCAATAATGGACACTCTAATATAAATTGTCCTAACAGAGTCAGTTGCCAATTCTGTGGCAAAGAGGGTCATGAAGCAAGGGATTGCTACTACCTGAAGGGGACACAACAGCGAGGTAACCATCAAGGTGTAGATTCATATTATGCTAGCACGTCTAATGCACCTAATAGAGAAGAGACCCGCCCAACTCGGCCTAGATTCAATAGGCCCCTAATGTGTTACCGCTGTGGGGAGTATGGCCATATGCAGAATAGGTGCTCTCTTCCAGAGGATGCACCCCCTTGTCAGCACTGTCCAGATGCTAAAGATCACTACACCAAAGATTGTCCAAGGAGCCGCCCTCCTCCAATTCACATGATTGCGGTCTCCCCACCAGTAGAAGGTACGACTGCTCAAACTTACGCTGTTTCATCTTCATCCATACCAATGATGACTAGAGCCAGGCAAGCGGCTTTAGCACAGAAGGAAGGACAAACAAGGCTCAAAGAAAGAGATGCAGAGAAGAGGGTGGGATGGAAGGACCAGGAAGATATGGAAGAAACTTATGAGAGGGTAACTACTTTGCTCAAAGAACAACCAACAACTACTCCTAGAGGTACGCAAGAAGTAGATATTGAAGAAATTTTGAAAGGTATTCACCATAAAATTAGCTTGTACCAACTCATAAAGATGGACTCTAAAGTAAGAAGTGGTCTGTTGAAGATCATACATTCTGCATGTTTGTGTCCACCTCCTAGCATAGATGGTTTTATGGTGGACTTCCCTCCTGCACCATTGGCTGATTATCAGAGTTCAAGGTTATCAGTCTTAATCAAATATGAAGCCCTCTCAGGTGTCATTATTGACGGAGGTTCTGGCATCAACTTGATGCCTGATTTCACAATGAGAAAGCTGAAGCTGAATCCCACAAAGGCGGCACCCTTTACGGTCACATTAGCAGATCAAAGACGGGTTGCGCCGCTCGGCATTGTCGAAAAGGTACTCATGATAGTGCAGGGCTGTCATTTTGTTCTGGACTTTGTTGTCATTGCCTTGCCACAGGAAACCTCATATCCTTTGCTCTTGGGAAGGCCTTGGTTAAGGCAAGCAAAGGCGTTGCAGGATTGGGGAAAGAACAAGTTGTGGATTTCCACAGGTACCAATAATCAATTGCAGATACATATGGAAGAAGGAGCAGACATCAACAAGGCTACTGGATACACAATGGATACTGAGGTAATGCCTTCTCTACCTCCAGAAGATGATACCTTATTTAAATGGATGATGGGAAGTGTAGAATGCTGCACAGTAGAGATATGTGAAGTGGATGAGGGTTTGATAGAAACAGCACAAGGAGGCCAGGAAGAGGAAAGTTTGACACATGGCGCCACTACGATGGTATGTAAGGAGAAGGCAGGTAAAAACGAGGAATCGGATGATTTTATGCTTGTAGGTCCAGAAGGTGAAAAAGTTGTGTCTGCATCTGAGGAAGCTAAGGGTGACCTACAAGAACTTCCATTCACAAATATACCAGCAGGATGGATCAAAGAAGAGTTAGTGGATCATCAATTGAGTTCGGCTCCTGCCTATAGTGGGGAGGAATTGTCAAATGGGTCCAACTCTGAACAGTCAGTTCAGGAAGTTAATCTGGGAAATGAAGAAAATCCCCAAGTAGTTCACTTGGCTGCTTGGCTATGGAATTATCCCTCTCTGCTGCAGAAGGTAACCTCCTTACTTTATACCTATAAAAATGTTTTTGCTTGGTCCTACAAGGACCTAACAGGGATACCTGAGGAGTTAGGGTTACATCGTATACCTTTAATGGAAGGAGCTTCACCTGCCAGAAGTAGGCCTTACAGGCTTAATCCGAAGTATGCAGAGGCAGTGAAGCTAGAAATAGACAAATTAGAAGAGGCAAACATTATTGTACCAGTGGAACACTCTTGGTGGCTCTCCTCCATGGTCATCGTACCTAAGAAAAATGGCAAAATAAGAGTATGTGTCGATTTCCGGGCTTTGAACAAGGTAACTATTCAAGATGGTTTTCCTCAACCATTCACAGAACAGGTGCTTGAAGAAGTGGCTGGACACACCCTGTATAGCTTTCTTGATGGGTTCAGTGGCTACAATCAGATAGCCATCCATCCTGAAGATAGAAATAAGACGGCTTTTGTTACTCCATGGGGCACATATGTGTACACACGAATGGCTTTTGGCTTGAAAAATGCTCCTGCTTCCTTTAATAGAACTATGTATATGATATTGGGGAAATGGTTAACTGCATTCCTAAGAATTTTTATGGATGATTTTTCAGTGTTCTCAGGGACAAATGGGAGAGCAATAGTCCAAGATTTCCATAACCATTTGGAAAATCTAAAGGAAATCTTTGAGCAATGTTTGAAAACATGTCTGAAGCTGAACCCTGAAAAGTGCCACTTTTTGGTTACTAAGGGCACTCTTTTGGGCCATATAGTATCTGCAGAAGGTATAACTGTGGACCCTGCAAAGGTGACAGCTATTCTATCAATGCCCATTCCACAAAGTCCAAAAGAAGTGCAGAGTTTCTTCGGCCATGCAGGGTATCACAGAAGGTTCATTCGAATGTATTCAGAGATTGCTAAGCCCTTGTCAAGGCTCACCAGCAAAAAGGTCCCTTTCACATGGGATGCAGAAGCTGACAAGGCATTCTGTGAACTAAAGATGAGGTTGTGTACTGCTCCTCTTTTATGTGTTCCTAATTGGTCGTTGGAATTTCACGTGCACACAGATGCAAGTCTCCATGCGGTTGGTGCAGTCCTAGCTCAGCCGTCAGCACACAAGATCGATAGACCAATTTCATATGCCAGCAGATTACTCAATCAAGCGGAGAGGAACTACAGCACGACGGAAAGAGAAGGTTTGGCCATTGTGTTTGCTCTCCAAAAGTTCAGACATTATCTGCTAGGTGTGCATTTCATTGTAATTTCTGATCATCAACCATTGAGATATTTGATCAACAAACCAAGAGTAGCCGGAAGAATCTGGAGGTGGTTGCTTTTATTTCAAGAATTCAATTTTGACATTCACATCAAGCCAGGTAAAGAGCATCACATGGCAGATCAAATGTCCAGGACGGCAAGGGGTGAAGAAGCGACGGGTATCAAGGACGAACTGGTGGATAGCCATCTCTTTCTAGTGGCAGTTCGAACAGGGTGGTATGACGAAATTCTTAATGTTCTTGCTTCTGGTAAGGTCCCAGAACATTTGACACCTCTGGAAAAAAGAAGATTGCTACTAAAAACTAAGGCATATTCTCTTATTAATGGAAGCATGTATAGATATGGTCAGGATGGCATATTGAGAAGATGTGTCTATCCAGAAGAGGTAAACTTTCTGCTAGAGGCTGCACACAGTGAAGGGCACCTAAGGGGGGAAGAATTGGCTCATAAACTCATCCACAAAGGTTTATGGTGGCCTCACCTCTTCAAGGACGCGATCAGGTTTGCTAAGGAATGTGATATATGCCAGAGGTGCGCTCCTACGCCGACCAGGTTGAATTTCCAACCGTTGGTCATATCTACGGGATGGCTTCCATTTGAGCGATGGGGTTTGGACTTCATAGGACCAATTAGCCCGACTGGTCAACCTGGAGGTAAAAGGTATATCTTGATGGCCACGTGTTATGCCACCAAATGGATAGAGGCCAAAGCCACTACGGACTGTACGGCTCTGACAGTAGCTAAATTCATGTATAAACAAATTTTTTCAAGGTTTGGGTGCCCACTAGAAATCACCAGTGACAGGGGCACACACTTTGTAAACCAATTGCTCCAGTTTGTATTTGACAGGTATAAAATTTTTCATAAAAAATCTTGTGCCTACTACCCGAGGGCAAATGGTCAAGCCAAGAGCTCCAACAAGATTTTGATTGGGCTACTTCGCAAACTATCTTTCGATCATCAGAGCTCGTGGCCGCAAGCACTGATTGGAGCCATTTGGGCTTTCAGAACCACAAGGAGAGGGACCACTGGCGAGACCCCATTTCGGTTGGTTTATGGAAAGGAAGCATTGGCACCCTTCGAGTTCATCATCAGAAAGGAAATCGGGATCAGAACCATGGAGATTGAACCCCCCATTCAGAGGTTGGTGGCATTAGAGGAGTGCAGAGAAGGAGCAATGAAAAAACTTCAGGTAAAACAAGAAGAGCGCAAAAGACTACATGACAAGTATCTGAGGTCCAATGAAGTACAAGAAGGATCTATGGTTTTAGTACATCAGGTCCCAACAATTCCAACCAAACTGGCACCCAAATGGATAGGACCTTACACCGTGATAAAAGTATTACCTCATGGAGCAGTACATCTAGAAGATTTGCAGGGTAAGAGGATACCCTTGGTCAATATTTCTAGGGTGAAGAAGTATCTGACCTAAATCAAAATGGAAGCACTTCATCCCCTGTATATATCGTATTTTCATTCAGTAATTGCATTTTACCTAGATTTCATCAAAATAAGCATAATAAGGAAGAAATTGCACCAGGGACGGTGCAAAGGCTTGATGTGGGGGTCTGTAGAGCCTTCATATGCCTCTCTCTCTCCCTCCTCCGTTCCAACAACCCACACATTTTTCTTGGTGTGATCGGTGTCTTGGAGCTACCAGAATGTCTTGAAAAATACACAAGCTTGATTAATGATCCTCCAATGTCTATCGCGAAATGGGAGATATCATCACTTTGATTTGGAAGAGGAATAGCTGGTGTGCGATCTTCCTCTTGAGAGCCATGGATAGCCGCACCACTCAAATCTAAATGAGGCCGAGAGGGTGAGCGATGCATCAGGGACCCTTTTGCTGTTTGTGAGCAACCCCCAACCCCAACCCCCTCCAACCCCGCTCAACCCCCCACCTTGCGCCCCCAACCCCAACCCCCTCCAACCCCGCTCAACCCCCCACCTTGCGCCCCCTCAACCCCTTCCAACCCCACTCGACCCCCAACCCCAACCCCCTCCAACCCCGCTCAACCCCCCACCTTGCGCCCCCCTCAACCCCTTCCAACCCCACTCGACCCCCAACCCCAACCCCCTCCAACCCCGCTCAACCCCCCACCTTGCGCCCCCCCCCCAACCCCTTCCAACCCCACTCGACCCCCAACCCCAACCCCCTCCAACCCAGCTCATCCCCCCACCTTGCGCCCCCCTCAACCCCTTCCAACCCCACTCGACCCCCAACCCCAACCCCCTCCAACCCCGCTCAACCCCCCACCTTGCGCCCCCCCCCCAACCCCTTCCAACCCCACTCGACCCCCAACCCGAACCCCCTCCAACCCCGCTCAACCCCCCACCTTGCGCCCCCCCAACCCCTTCCAACCCCACTCGACCCCCAACCCCAACCCCCTCCAACCCCGCTCAACCCCCCACCTTGCGCCCTCCTCAACCCCTTCCAACCCCACTCGACCCCCAACCCCAACCCCCTCCACCCCTGCTCAACCCCCCACCTTGCGCCCCCCTCAACCCCTTCCAACCCCACTCGACCCCCAACCCCAACCCCCTCCAACCCCGCTCAACCCCCCACCTTGCGCCCCCCCAACCCCTTCCAACCCCACTCGACCCCCAACCCCAACCCCCTCCAACCCCGCTCAACCCCCCACCTTGCGCCCCCCCCCCCAACCCCTTCCAACCCCACTCGACCCCCAACCCCAACCCCCTCCAACCCCGCTCAACCCCCCACCTTGCGCCCCCCCCAACCCCTTCCAACCCCACTCGACCCCCAACCCCAACCCCCTCCAACCCCGCTCAACCCCCCACCTTGCGCTCCCCCCCCAACCCCTTCCAACCCCACTCGACCCCCAACCCCAACCCCCTCCAACCCCGCTCAACCCCCCACCTTGCGCCCCCCCCCAACCCCTTCCAACCCCACTCGACCCCCAACCCCAACCCCCTCCAACCCCGCTCAACCCCCCACCTTGCGCCCCCCTCAACCCCTTCCAACCCCACTCGACCCCCAACCCCAACCCCCTCCAACCCTGCTCAACCCCCCACCTTGCGCCCCCCTCAACCCCTTCCAACCCCACTCGACCCCCAACCCCAACCCCCTCCAACCCCGCTCAACCCCCCACCTTGCGCCCCCCCAACCCCTTCCAACCCCACTCGACCCCCAACCCCAACCCCCTCCAACCCCGCTCAACCCCCCACCTTGCGCCCCCCCCCCCCCAACCCCTTCCAACCCCACTCGACCCCCAACCCCAACCCCCTCCAACCCCGCTCAACCCCCCACCTTGCGCCCCCCCCAACCCCTTCCAACCCCACTCGACCCCCAACCCCAACCCCCTCCAACCCCGCTCAACCCCCCACCTTGCGCCCCCCCCCCCCAACCCCTTCCAACCCCACTCGACCCCCAACCCCAACCCCCTCCAACCCCGCTCAACCCCCCACCTTGCGCCCCCCCCCCAACCCCTTCCAACCCCACTCGACCCCCAACCCCAACCCCCTCCAACCCCGCTCAACCCCCCACCTTGCGCCCCCCTCAACCCCTTCCAACCCCACTCGACCCCCAACCCCAAACCCCTCCAACCCCGCTCAACCCCCCACCTTGCGCCCCCCTCAACCCCTTCCAACCCCACTTGACCCCCAACCCCCTCCAACCCCGCTCAACCCCCCACCTTGCGCCCCCCTCAACCTGCATTTCCCCCTCCGCCTCCCACAATTCCCCCCCCCTCTCCACACACACTCCCCCTCACTTTCACCCTCGCCCACACCCTTACACACATAATCTAAAGCACACACACAAGCATAGCGTACACACATAATCACACATGCACTTCCACTCACACACAATTCCACACACTCACACTCACACACAACTTCACACACATACACCCACACATATGTCGAGGAGGCTCAACAGACTTCTAAGAAGACCGAACCAAAGAGATCTCCCGAAGAAGAGAAAGAAGCTGAATCTAAGTCATTTAAATTCTTCGTAATTGTTTGATGAATATGCAGAGGACTCTGCAATATGGAGCCAGTTATCTCTAGAAGATTGCTGCAAAGTGGGGCAGTGGAGGAACACCATGATTGGATAAGCAGATGGACCAATCGGCTTCGTTGGACTGTAAGAACCGGATGAAGAGGTAAAAGTGAGTTGGTAAAAGTAAAAGTGTATGGCCAAAAGTAAAAATGAATAAACAAATGTTGCCGCTCACGGCGACTACCTATCTTTGGGGATCCAATTCAAATCAAGGGAATATTGCACCTACCCCTCCAATTTTGGGCATTCCACCAGCGTGTGATCAGTGAACGTAAAGATTCGACAAAGCTCTCTTGGCCTATTGGGGCCTATAAAATCAAGGGATTTATGCTCATTTGGATATACTTTTTGTACGTACATTGGGAGTACACTGTGCACACACTTTTGGGGTACATTTTTTTAGTTTCATTGACGCGTGCAGAAGACCTCTCTGGCACTTGGTGGTTTTCAAGTCACTGTGAAAGTCACTCTGTGAGTGGATACAGAGCGTGGGCTTCCCAGGGAGGACTATGAGCACCATTGTGTAGGAGAGTAGCTTGGATTTTTCTCCTTATCTGTAAATCAGTGTGTTGATTGGGTTCTATTTTCTTGTGAAATCCATCATATCAGTTGTATGGCTTAGAGTTAGATTGCATCACATTGCCTTTGTGCGGATGATAAGGATCTATTGTATTGAAGCTAATTGCTTTTAGGGTGGCTCATTATTTTGAGCATCGCTCTGAACACTTTTGTAATCCTCTGTTTCGAATCAAGGAGTGTCTGGTCTTTTAGTCATTGATCATCTACATTTTCTGGAGTCTTTCCACTCTGTGTAATCTTGTCATATACCTGCTCACAGAAATGTTAAAGGGTACATTTCCCTGAAAGAGAGCCCCCCTTGAGTAGGTGACGTACTGGACGAGTCGAATCTTCATTCTCTACTTTAGAGAAAAGCGGATACCCCAGTACCTCCTCTACAGTTGGATTTTGGCGAAGCTCCGGTGGGCGTTGACGATACCACACCATCAATTTACGCTGCTGAATCAACTTGTGACGAATCTATTGATCACCCTGAGCAGCCTACCTATTATGATACGTTGTTAACTTTCTTGATTGATGGATTTCTTCCTCTGCATACACCTCCTGCTATGCGACGAAAGACTGCAGTTTATAGTTGCAGATTCCGGTTGCTGGTAGGACACTTGTACTATATGGATCACAGGGTGTCTTGCTTCGCTGCATTCCGCCACATGAAGCAAATTCACTCATCACTATGGCACATTCAATACCCTCCGGTGGACATTTTGCTGCAAATCTCACTCATCGGAAGATTTTGCAAAGTGGGCTTTGGTGGCCAACCATGTATAAAGATGTACTTCAATTTGTGCAGCACTGCGACACTTGTCAACGAGATGGACAGCCATTACAGAGACACTTTTTTACTCTACAACCTGTATTACCTTTGGAACCTTTCCAGAAGTGGGGTCTTGATTTTATTGGACTTATCACACCACCAGCAACCCTTAGCAACAATCGTTACATCTTGACCTGTACAGATTACACTACCAGGTGGGCAGAAGCTTGGGCCCTATGGTCTGCTACAGCTGTTTCGATAGCGAAATGTCTGATGAAGGATGTTTTTCCGCGTTATGGATTACCTTTGGAACTTGTGATAGATCAAGGAACATACTTTGCTAACAATTTAATGCAAGTACTAATGCATAATTTTCAAATCTTGCATAAATTCAGTTCACCGTACTATCCTCGTGCTAATGGTTTAGCTGAAAGTACCAACAAGATGTTGTTAAGTATGCTTCGCAAATTAATCATGGAATCACGAGAAAGATGGGATCAGTTACTACCTTCAGTCTTATGGGCATACCGGACTACATACAAAGTTGCAACTGGACTGACTCCTTTCAAGCTTGCTTATGGGTTGGAAGCAATCACACCTATGGAGATTGTCGTGCCAAGCTTACGCGTGGCCATAACTCAAAAACTGTTACCTGAAGACTCTTTGCCATTTCGGCTAGAAGCACTCAAAAACTTGGATGAACATCGTTGGAAAAGCTCTCTAACTCTTCAAGAAGTTCAGTTGCGGCAAACCCGGACTCATGATCGTTTCCTCAAGACTCTTGTGTTTACGGTGGGCCAACTTGTGCTCTTTTATAATGCTAAATCAAATCATTCTGCTGGAAAATTTAAATTACGGTGGTTCGGACCTTACCGGATTAGTGAGCAAGTGGGACCAGCTACTTTTTGGTTGACTACCTTGACCGGAGTTCCTCTTCCTAAAGTGATCAATGGTTCAAAATTGCGGCCGTATCACCAAGCGCCTGATCCTCGCTGACGTGTCCTTCGTTTTTCCACGTGTCACTTATTTTCTTTTTTATTTTTGCGTGTTAGTTGAATAAGACCCTAAGCTCCTCATTTTGATACATAATCATAATTAATCGCCGCCTTGTGTTATTGATTCTGCTCATGCATGCCCGCTGTAATTATGAAGGTTATCATCTCAGCATCGCGTGATGATTAAGTATTTCTGATCCCTTCCCATTGTCGAGTGTCTACTTAATCCTCTTCTTTTCACTGTTAATCGCTATTGTGCTCTGTGTTTTCTGTGTTTACTATGTATTCGTGTCTTTGTGCTTTTGCGTACGCATCATGGAAGCGTTAGCTAATTTTTCTACCTTCCGTGATGGACTCCCTCATGATGTGAGTGAGTTCTTGCATATCCGTGGCTTGTTGAACTTCGTTGAATTGCCTTGGCATTCAATGGAGTGTCATCCCTATTATGCACAGATTATTGCAGCCATTGCCGCCACTCCTGCTACCGAGCAGAGTTGGTTGATTACATGTTTACCATCTCGCATCATCATCACATTAGCCTCATTCGTTGCATCATTCCGTTTGCCCATAGAAGGCATGGAGAATGGTCCTCTCCTTCCTATTGCGACTATGGTAGAATTATTCCCACGACACTCATCGAACGAATACGCCATCTTGTGTTGTCCTGATCCCGATCGAACCGCATTAAAATTCTTAGTTGCCATATTGAATTCACAGAAACGTACTTATGGGATTTCACGCCCGTTTTATTCGATGATTGACATGGCTTCCCGTGGGCCTATTAATTTTGCCTCGTTCTATTTCCGGCGCATTCACTGTGAATGCGTTACGGTTATTAAGCATGTTAACAAGGGAGAGCTTTCACGTTCACGTCTACCACATATGATTACCTTTCTGTTCCCAGCCATTCAAGCCACGAAACCTCCGCCAAGAGCTCCAATTTTGTATCATGAAGAATCTGCCCAAGTGCTCGAAGACGAAGAAGATGATGATGAAGATATCTTCCAACTCCTTCGCTAGAAATGCAGAAAGATAAGCACCTCTAAAAGTCAAGAACAAGGTTCAGCCGCTGGAAATGAAGCAAAAAGAAATGAAGAAGCAATTTTCCACGACACTGCCACCTCAATTCACCTTGATTCATCTACCCAATCTTCTCCCATCCGGCAACACGAACACAGTGCGTCCACTGCTGATTCCAAAGAGAACTCTTCTCGGGCGGATTCTCAGCACTCGATTCAAGAAGATGTGCAAGCCATTGTTGCAAAGATAATAAATGAATTCATTACCTTGGTAGGTGCTATAATTGACCAAAATGAAGTGACTCCGCAACAACCTGCTGGAATAGTGTTGGTGCCCAACAGTCTTATCCTCACTCCTCCACCAATGCCTCCGGTTAAACCCATTATCCCTATTCAACCAATTGTTCCTGAAGAAACTACTACTTCATCCTCTTCACCTAACTATTCTCCACCATCTTCCCATCACCTCTTGTCAGCTTCATCATCCCAGCCACTACCTCCTCTTTCTCTTCCGGTCCCCATGTTTCCTGAGTTAGCATCCATGGGTCGTATGTTGATCCAATTGTCGCACCAACTACCAATGCAGATGAAGGAGATTACTGGCAATCTCAAACAAGAACTACAACACAAAGTTGATGTATTAAAAGCGGACATTACTCCATTGCAAGAGGAAGTAGATGCAGTGAAGGCTAAAAACCATGCTTTGCATGTACATATTCAACAGCTCCAGACTAGACTTGCCGAATCGGATTCGTTGATCAGTCAAAGAGATGCTGCATTGGCTCAGTTAAGAGCCAAAGATGATTTATTAAGTGCTTGTGATGCAGAAATTCTACAGTTGAAACAGTTAGTCCATGATAAAGAGGATGCTCGCGTGGCACTTGGAAATTTACTAGAAGAAACGCGAGTATAGCTAGATGAAGTTGTACAGAAGGGACAAGAGATGGCTGATTTAGCCAAGCGGACTAATGAAGAACTCCAAAGAGCAAATGCCAATTTGTTTGAAGCAAATTCTACTCTTAAAGCTCAGATGATCTCAACTAATCAATTGTAGAAGGAGATAACAGGGGTAAGAAAGGAACGAGATGCATATTACCAGACTATCCAGTATCAAGCCCACAAGCTGGAGAGAAGAGAAAAGCAATTAGGTGTTCAAGGTGACAGACTTTCAAGGGTCGATGATCAGATCAATGAGATGAGATTGCACCGCAATGCAGCACTGGCAAATGATTTCTACCTGCAAGAGGCCTTTTTGCAGACACAGGCTGAAATTTTGATGAGTCAAGTAATTGCGGCAAGTTCAGTTAGAACTGATGCTCAGCTCGTAGAACCGAAAATCCTAAAACAGATGTTGGACTCGGTGAAATAAAAGATTTCTAGAACCTTTAAGTCAGCCAGAACCATGTATATACAGGGTATAGTAGATGAGTCCTAACTTTTGTTTCATTGCAGGTTCAAGTCCACCGTGCGTGCCCGTGTAAGCCGCCGGATTGTCACTTTGTATTTTCATAATTCCTATAGTTTCCTATCCCGCGCGAACCGAAAGGTTTCATATTCTGCACGAATCGAAAGGTCGTATGAAGAGATGTATCGACTTATCAACTAATAAAAAGGCATTATAGTGACGCTCCGGTGAGGACGAGCAGTATCGCCAGACTGTCTATCTGGGCGATTGCAATCTGGGAAGTCACTGTAGTGCAGTGTTCGAGAGGTCTGAGTATTACTGTTTTCATCTTTGTTTAATTAACTTGTGATTAATACTGTCCATTACGTTAGGGATCATAAGTCTGTGTTACAATAATGAATAACTCCAGCGCTACGTATTGAGAAAGTATTAACCCGAGTATGATCAGTAAATTTGCGAGAGGACTAATCAGAGATTTGACAGTAATTCGGATTAAACAGAGTTTTGAATGTTAACGTATTGCGGTTTGGATAAGTTAATTGGGAAAATCAAGTTACAGGGCCTCTGATTTATCAGACCCTACCACTCCCAAGAACCCGAAAGAACTTAAAATGCTTGTAATGTAAACGAGCATTGAGGTCTTGCAATTCCTAATGTGCATCAATAACAAATTTGATATTGAGTTTAGTAGATAGGACCTGGCAAGAGCATCCTTTGCAAACCATGTGGTCAGTCTTTCTTGCTCTTCCTTTGTGGGTTGATATTTGCTTCTGAATATTGGCATCTCTTCATCTCCTGAGATGTATCCATATAGACTTCTCCCTTGAAGGTAGGCTTGCACCCTTAGTGATCATGTTGAGTAGTTGCTTCTATCCAATTTGTCAATGAAGGATGGAAATCCATCTCCCATTTTACTAGTTGTTGCTCTGATACCACTATTGGAGGAGATGGTGAATAGTCTTAAAGAGATGGTGGTGTTGCTTCAACTTGCTTCACACCTATCAAGAATAGCTGTTGGAGAGTGCAATGGGCCTCTTTAGTTAGCTAATGATCACAAATAATCACACATGATGTTTTGAACATGATCCACTAATGAATGGATCAAAACAAATAGGTAGGAATTGATCCAAGACCAAAAAACTTGCTATTCTTGTCTCCACACCTGTCTAGTATTTTTAGCAGCTCTCAGAGCACAATAGCAATTAGCTTAATTCCTTTTGAGGAAATCTGATTAGCTTAGATAACTAAAAATCATGAGTGATTTCATAAAAAATGATGCACTACACACAGAGAATGGTGCTTAGCAAATCACAAAACATTCTCGACATTTTCAGGGTGCTATAGTCAACAGACTAGAGAGCGATGATATGTTAATATCTCACGATTCAGATGAGTGATGACAATGAGATTTTGTATCATTATAGTAGAAGCTTATGAGATATGGAGACAACTCATAAGGTAGCCAATCCTCTACCCTATATAAAAATAAAAATAAGAGTATGGACAACAAAGGCAAAGGTAAAAGATTTGATAATGAAGGTAGTACCTCCCAAGAAAATTTTGTAGGTAGAGGTAGAAGCTCAAGCGGAAGGGGTAGAGGAGATAGAGAAGGCGGGGGTGATTTCAAAGCTCTTCTCCATGTGCCAGATGTGGCCTAACTGATCATACAACTGAGAATTGTTTCAGGAACCCGAGAAATCAGAGAGGAAGAGGCTTCAATAGAGGAGGCTATGGAAGTATAAGAGCCAGACCAAACAACTTCAATGGTTTCAACAACAACAACTTCAAGAATAAAAATCATGAAGGAGGATATAGAGGAAGGAGAGACTACAATAATAACACTGAACAACAAACTCAAGAGAACTCACTTCTATTGATGAACACGACCATGAAGCAAGGTAACACAGATAAGCATGTATTTTACATAGATTCTCGTTGTTCACATCATGTCGTAGGGAATGTGGCTCTGCTATCAGACTTTGAGGATCCAAGAAATAGACATGAGGTTCAAATAGGAGACGACAATAGACACTCAATGGAAAAGATTGGAAATGTGAAGACTCTAGATGGGAATATGAATCCACTCAGCAAGGTATTATATGTACCTACAATAACAAAGAATCTCACAAGTGTTGGGCAAATTATAGAGAAAGGATTGTAGGTGAGGTTCACATGGAAGGGAGCAATAGTTGAAGATCCACAAAAAGGATTGAAGAGAGTTGTAAAAGGAGAAAAGATAGGTAGAATCTTTACATTTGAACTCCAAGACACTAGAAATATTGTTGTGTTCAATTATGATGGTCATAACTTATCACAATTAGAAATGTGGCATAAAAGGTTGGCTCACATACGTGAAAGGACTCTAAAGCAAATGTGTAGAGTTCAAAGTGTGCTTGGCCTTCCAAATATCTCCAAGCAACACATGATATACAAGTGCAATGCTTGTCAGCCTCGGAAATCACATAGACAACCGTTCATGAAGAAGGGATATATTCATGGTAACTTATTGGAGCTAGTCCACAGAGATTATTGGGGAGCTAGCAAGGAGCCATCAATTTTAGGATTCAAGAACTATGTATCGTTTATTGATGATTGTAGTAGATGGACCATCCTATACTTTATGAAGCATAAGGATGGAGTTTTCTCATGTTTCAAGAAGTATCTTGCTCTTGTTGAAAATCAAACATGAAAAACACTAAAGAAGCTAAGGTCAGAGGAGGGGGGGATATTTCTCCCATGACTTTGATACCTATCTCAAAGAGAGGGGTATCAAGAGAGAGATCACAACCAGGTACACTCCAAAACAGAATGGAGTGGTAGAGAGAAGAAATAGGATCATAGTTGAAGCTCCAAGGTCTATGCTTAATTAGAAAAAAGTAACAAATTATTTGTGGGCAAAGGATGTGTCTATAACCACTTATCTCATTAATAGACTCCCATAAAAGGCATCGGATGGGATGATACCTTATGAAGCATGGAATGGAAGAAGACCTAGCCTTGATCTTTGCAGGATATTTGGTTTCATAGCTTATGCACATATCCCATCACAAATCAGAGGTAAAATGGATCCTAAAGTAGAGAAATGTGTGTTTGTTGGATATGAATTAAATAAAAAAGGTTATAGGATACATAATCCAAGCATGAAAGGTTTTATTGTTGTTGGGAAAGATGGATGGACACTCCAAGAGATTGAGTAGGTACTGACAAATCTTGCTTTGTACCAGCCCTCTGATGCTTTAGAGTTGATAAGTAGACGTCCTTAGCTTTCCAATGACACCATAAAATGGCCTATGTACTTTGGAAATGATGTATGTAAATGTTGAATCAAAACAGATAACTTTGAATCTCAAGATCTCAAGAAAACCTTCTATTTATGTCTTGACACCTGCTGGCTCTTTTGCTCAGTATGACCAGCACAGTAGGAATTGGAAAAATTCCTTTTAGGGGTATCTAATTAGCTTAGCATGCTAACTATTCCAAGTGGAATGATATAAAAAGATCAACTATGCTCAGAGAAATCAATTTAGCAAATAAACCTTTACCCCCGATTTTGTAGGACTGTTGCAGACTTTGACCAGTGATCACCTCGACGAGCTTTTCTATGAAATGGCTGAATAGAATCTCTTCACATTTGGATAGTATGTAGAACACTTTGCAGTGGTTCCAACAAGCTTTTGATCTTTGAATTTGGTGCAGAAATGACTGAGATATGCTGACTTTCAGGTAGTATGACAGAGAACTTAGAAATGAACAATGAAGATATATGTATTAATGAACACTTGTATACAATACCATTGGCATGAATATCATTGCCTAATGGTTTAGATAGGTGTGGGCTAGAGTGTTGGCCTCAAAGGCACTCAGAAACAGTAATGAGAAGGTCGAGAGAGATGAGTTCTAACCGCGACTTTTTCATGACCATTTTTATAGTGATTGAGTAAAAGTTTGAATTGGAATTCAAACTTTTGGCTCCCTATGATTAAGCTCGTATATCCTAGGAGATATGTCTTCAATCAAAAACTAAATTTTTCCGTGAATTCCTTTTGGTAGGTGTTTACAAAGATTCCAAGTCAAATGTGACTTTTACAAAGAGGTAAAGTGGTAATTAACCACTAGCATATGTTCCTATGCTTACTTCATGTATGTATGGACTTCAATGTACCCATCAAGCCAAATGTGTAGGCTTGTGAATTGCACCAAAAGCTCCCCCTCAAGCTAGACATTTTGGCTTGGTCTTCATCTTCAATCTTCATGTATATCCTGCAATCCAATCATTCCTTTGAACGTGCAAAGTTTGGTTCCATCCAAAGCTTTAGTCAACAAATCTGCACATTGCATGTCGGTTGATACATAGGTTAGTTGAATGTCCTTGTTCAATAAATTCTCTCTCACATAATGGTAATGGACCTCTATATGTTTGGTCCTAGCATGATAGATAGGATTAGTTGCAAGGTGAAGTGAGCTTGTATTGTCTCCAAAGATTATTGGTGACCTAGTATATAAACCCAATTCTGTATACAAAAGCTTGATCCATATGGCTTGTTGTGTGGCATTAGCCAGTCCTCTATACTCTGCTTCTATAGAAGACAAAGCAACAATAGGTTGCTTCTTTGAAGACCATGATATTGGCTTGTCACCTGCAAATGGAATGTATCCAGAAGTGCTCCTCCTATCATCCTTGCATCCTGCCCAATCTGCATCTGAATAGATCTTGATATCAATGTCTGAAGTGTAAGGAAAATACAAACCATGATTTTGTGTACCCTTGAGATACTTTAATATTCTCTTAGCAGCTTCTAAGTGAGGTATCCTTGGCTTGTGCATAAACTGACTTAGCACACTAACTCCATATGCAATGTCTATCCTTGTTAAGGTAGCATAGTTCAAGCTACCCACCATACTTTGATAACCTGTAATGTCATTAATTTCATCACCTTCATGTGCACTTAGTTTTAGGTTTACCTCCATTGGAGTACTTGCTACTTTGGCATCCTGCAAGTGAAACTTCTTCAACATATCCTGTATGTACTTTTTCTGAGTAATGTATATTCCAGAGTTAGTATAAACTAACTCAAGCACAAGAAAATACTTTAGTAGACCAAGATCATTGATCTTGAACTCCTTCATTATCTGGCTCTTGATTTGTCTGGTTCCATTCACATCATTACCTGTAAGTATGATGTCATCAACATAAACACATAGGTATATTACCTCTGAATTACTTCTCTTAATGAATAGAGAAGTGTCTTCCTTGCTCATGACAAACCCTTGGTCTTGAAGGTAAGTGGTCAGTCTATGATTCCATGCCCTAGGTGCCTGCTTTAATCCATATAAAGCTTTATTCAATTTGCACACATATGTTACCTTGTTAGGATCCTCATAGCGAGAGGTTGTGACATATATACCTCCTCTGAAATCCATCCATTCAAGAAAGCATTTTTGACATCCAATTGATACATGTTCCAATTTTTTGATGCAGCTACACTCACCAACACTCTGATGGTTGGCATCTTGGCCACAGGAGAAAATGTCTCTTCATAGTCAATGCCTTGGGTTTGTGCAAAACCCTTGGCTACCAATCTGGCTTTATACCTGTTGATTGACCCATCAAAATTTCTTTTGAGTTTATAGATCCATCTGGATCCTAATACCTTCATGGAGTCCTTCTTTGGTACTAGTTCCCATGTGTCACTTTCCTTGAGTGCTTCAATCTCCTCATTCATAGCTTCTTTCCATTCTGTCTTGGTTATGGCTTCTTCATATGATCGTGGTTCTTCAATTGAAAAATCTTTGGCAAGATAAACAGAGTGTTTAGTAACAAGAGATGTATCATACCCATATTTGATAGGTTTTTTGCTCTCTCTCTTTGTGATCTTCTGATTGACTGATTTGAAGATTCAGGTATATCTTCAAGCTTCTTCATTTTGAATTTTCCCTTCGACTTCCATGCCTTGAAATCTTCAAGGTTGATAGTGTCTTCATCATCTGAATTTGAGTCTTCATTCTGAGTAGGTTCCTCCTTAGCAAGACTTGGAAAATCCTCTTCCAAGTCATAGGGTAGTTTAAACTTCCTGCATTCATTCTCATACCAAGAATCATTTTCATCAAAGAGAACATCTCTACTAACCATGAATCCCTTATTGGAAGGGTTGTAAAACCTGTACCCTTTTTGATTTAGATCATATCCAATAAATATGCACTTTTCAGCCTTAGGGTCTAGCTTACCTCTTATCTAAGAAGGAATGTGTACATACCAAATATCTTGCAATGGTCAAGTGAAGGTCTCTTACCATGCCATGCTTCATAGGGTGTCATCCCATCAAGGGACTTAGAGGGTAACCTATTTATGAGATAAGTGGCAGTGGAAACACTTTCTACCCATAGATAGTTAGGTAATTTTTTTTCATTCAACATAGACCTAGCTGTCTCAACAATCAACCTATTTCTTCTCTCAGCTACCCCATTCTGTTCAGGAGTATACCTTGTGGTGGTTTCTCTTTTGATGCCTTTGTCCTGCAATAAGTCTTCAAATTCATTGGAGAAGTACTCACCTCCTCCATCTGACCTTAGTCTCTTCAAGTTCTTTCTTGTCTGATTTTCAACTAATGCAAGATATTTTTTAAAGCATTTAAATACTTCATCCTTGTGCTTCATGAAGTACAATACAGTCCACCTGCTATAATCATCAATAAAAGATACATAGTACCTTGATCTTGAGATTGAGGGATCTTTGCTTGGTCCCCATACATCTGTGTGTACAAGTTTTAGGTAGTCCTCATGCATGTAGCCTTTCCTTGAGAAGGGTAACCTGTTAGACTTCCCAAATTGACAAGCACTACATTTATATATCATGTGTTGTTTGGAAACATTGGGTATTCCAATAACACATTGATCCCTGCATATCTGTTTCAAGGTTCTTTCTCCTACATGCCCTAATCTTTTGTGCCAAATCTCAAGCTCTGAAATTGTTTGATCTTTATAACTCTATAGTGCACTATTCTTTGTGTCTTCTAGCTCAAAAGTGAAAAGTCTACCTGATTTTTCTCCTTTAGCAATCCCTTTGAACCCCTGCTTAGGATCCTCCACAAATGCTCCAAATTGGTTGAATCTAACCTGCAAACCTTTCTCCACAATTTGTCCAACACTCATCAGATTTTTGGTAATGGTTGGTACATAGAGTACCCTACTCAACAAGTTCTAATTTCCATCACAAGTCTTGACATTTCCAACTTTAACTACTGAGTGCTTGGTGTCATCACCTGTTTGTACTTGGTGCTTACCTTTTGGTTCCTTAAGGTCAGAGAGTAGTGCTACATGGTCAACCACATGATTTGAGCATCCTAAGTCAATGTAGAATAGGTGGTCGTCATTAGTACCTGGTTTTGAAATCATGTTCATGATTAGAAGAGAATCATCTTGCTCCTCTGTATAGTTGTTGTAGTCCTTTCTGGATTTGAATCCTCCTTGCTAGTTGCCATTGTAGTTGTTGTTGTAATTGTTATTGTAGTTGTTGTTGTAGCCTTGGTGATGGTTGAATCTACCTCTTGACTGTGGGTATCCACCTCTTTGATATCCTCTTCCTCTCTCACTCTTGTAATTCCTAAAACACTCATCTATAGTGTGATTTGATAAACCACAAATGTTGCATGGTGAGGAGTTATAGGATATCCCCCTACCTTGCTTACCTCCTCTGCCCCTTCCTCTTGATGATCTACTTCTCCTTGCATAATTGGCTTGGGAGGTAGTGCCTTTATCTTCCACCTTCTTGTTCTTGCCTTTATCTTTAGGCTTTTTTTCAGTATATAGGGCAAAAGAGTTATTACCTTTGGATGTGTCTCCATTCTTGTTGAGCTTTGCTTCATGAGTGAATAATTGTCCCATGAGAGCAGTAAGATCTCAAATCTGCGTGTCCATGTAAAGGTCCATGGAAGTGGTGAAGCTTTCCCATTTGTCATAAGCTTTGATCCCATTGATCACTTGCCTTACAATATGCTCTTCTTCAATCTCTTCTCCTATGCTTTCTAACTGATCTGCTACATCTTTAATCTTGGTCACAAATTCTGAAACAGCTTGCTTAGGTTGCTTCCTCAATGTGGTAAATTCAATCCATAACTGATTTTTTCTAGCTCTTGTGTTGGAGGAGAAATAAGATGGCAAGGTTTCCCAAGTCTCTTGTGATGTCTTACAGTTCCTAATGTGTGGCAAAAGAAAATCAGAGATGAAGTTGAGTAAATAAGACCTTGCCAATGCATCCTTAGCACACCATGTGTTGAGCTTTTCATGTTCTTCCTTTGTTGGTAATCCTCTTGTTTTGAATGAGGGAAATTCCTCATCTCTTAAGATGTATCCATAGAGACTCCTTCCTTGTAGATATGTATTCATCCTTAGAGACCATGCCTGATAGTTGTTCCTATCTAATTTATCAATAAATGAAGGAAAAACATCTCCCATTTTACCTTAGTTTGCTCTGATACCACTGTTGGAAAAGATGGATGGACACTCCAAGATATTGAGTAGGTACTGCTAAATCCTGCATTGTACCAGCCCTCTGATGCTTTAGAGTTGATAGGTAGACCTCCTTAGCTTTCCAATGACACCATAAAATGTCCTATGTACTTTGGAAATGATGTATGTAAATGTTGAATCAAAACAGATAACTTTGAATCTCAAGATCTCAAGAAAACCTTCTATTTATGTCTTGATACCCGCTGGCTCTTTTGCTCCGTATGACCAGCATAGTAGAAATTGGAAAAATTCCTTTTAGGGGTATCTAATTAGCTTAGCAAGCTAACTATTCCAAGTGGAATGATATAAAAAGATCAACTATGCTTAGAGAAATCAATTTAGCAAATAAACCTTTACCCCTGATTTTTTAGGACTATTGTAGACTTTGACCAGTGATCACCTAAACAATCTTTTCTCTGAAATTGCTGAATAGAATCTCTTTAACTTTTGAGAGCATTTAGAAAACTTTGAGCTCGTTCTAGCAAGCTTTAGATCTTTGAATTTGAAGGAGAAATGAATGAGATATGCTCTTCACATGTTGACAGACTTTCAGGTAGTATGATAGAGAACTCAGAAATGAACAATGAAGATATATGTATTGATGAGCACTTGTATACAATACCATTGGCACGCATATCATAGCCTAATGGTTTAGGTAGGTGTGGGCTAGAGTGTAGGCCTCACACACACTCAGAAACAGTAATGACAAGCTCGGGAGAGATGAGCTCTAACCGCGACTTTTTCATGACCATTTTTATAGTGATTGAGTAAAAGTTTGAATTCAAATTCAATTTTTTGGCTCCCTATGATTATGCTCCTATATCCTAGGAGATATTCGTTCAATTAAAAACTAACTTTTTCCACGAATTCCTTTTGGTAGGTGTTTACAAAGATTCCAAGTCAAATGTGACTTTTACAAAGAGGTAAAGTGGTAATTAACCACTAGCATATGTTCCTATGCTTACTTCATGTATGTATGGACTTCAATGTACCCATCAAGCCAAATGTGCAGGCTTGTGAATTGCACCAACAATTGTTAGCAGAGATGTTTTCTTTGATGAGAACAACTCTTGGTTTGAAGACGATTACAGGAAATTCAAGTTACCTTATGACTTATAAGAGGACTTTCCAACATTGCCAAAGGGAAGTGATCAACTACATGAAGAATCAAGTGATTCTGATGATAATCAGAAGACACCAAGGAGGAATATCAAGGCTTGGAACAATAAAGGTAAAGAAAGGATGCAAGAGTTGAGAGATGTTGAGGAATCTTCTCAACAAACAATAAGAAGATCAACTAGGGAAAAACGAAAACCAAAAAGGTATGGATTTGACACCTCTATAGTCATGAAGCACTCAATCTATATTGCTCATGATATCAATTCAGAAGAACCATCAACATTTGGAGAAGCTAAGAAGAAATCATAGTGGAGAGAAGCAATGGAAGAAGAGATAGAAGCCCTTCAAGAAAATCAGACATGGGACTTGGTTCCCAAGAAGCCATCCAAGAAGATCATATGATCTAGATGGATCCACAAGGTAAAGAAGAACCTAGATGGATTAATAAATAGGTATAAAGCAAGGCTTGTGGCAAAAGGGTTTGCTCAAACTCAAGGTATAGATTATGAGGAGACCTTCTCT